>BTPG01000006.1:141421133-141746340 GCA_036245525.1 Semisulcospira habei
AGGCCCTGCAAACAAACACATTCTGGCAATGACAGGTAATATGGTAAAACACTCTTAACAATGGAATTAAACTCAAAACTTAAATCATACAGTCATACCAAGCATCAACATCAGACTGTATGAACACTTCAAATGTGTCTGCTGGTCTCTGATTTTTAGACCTTACAGCTACAGAGCCATAAAGTACCACAATAACAGGCCAGCGCAGAAATGCATCACAAATCTGACAATCGTCAACACTTCTCACCCATGCCTCATTTTAACTCATTCCATGTGTCACATTCTGATACACAACTAGAAGCCAGGTATCAGAATGCAGCACATCTTGAGTGTGTTCACCCTCTGGCTGTCAGTAGCGCTTTATGTCACGATGATTCCTGCATAAATCAGCACAACAAAAATGTATTTTTCTCTAAAATGTATTTTTTCGAGAAAATACTTACCGATGGCATTACTATGTGGAAGTAGCACTTAGCCTATCAATTTCAACCTAGGGATCGTGTACAGCAATGCCACCGAGGAACCACCCGAGTGAGCTGTACCAACATCCCTGAGTAGCTTCCCTTCACTGAGTAGCTTCCCTTACCTCATACGGGTAAGTCCGCAGCGTCACCAGTTTCGCTCTTAGCTTAACTGGCGGCGAACGGGGCATGTGGGAGGGCATTCCGAGTAATGCCATCGGTAAGTATTTTCTCGAAAAAATACATTTTAGAGAAAAATACATTTGTTTCCTCAAAAAACATTACCGATGGCTTTACTAAGTGGAAGAATAACGATTGATTGATTGATTGTACATTGCTTAACGTCCCGACAGCAACAAGGCTTTCTCAGGACGTGCCTGCACTGCTTGTGAAAAAAAAACTAAACAGAACATTGAATGTATGTCGCCAGCCGGTCAAATACATTAAATAAACCTAACACATGGGGCCTAAATAAAGCTAAGACCATTTAGCAACACACATCCAATATCAAGAGCTACAGGCAGTGCAGACAGTAGGGAGAGTTTTAAAAAGGCAAATACAGGAGAATGGACCTCGGGTAGACAGAAACACATGCCCCAGAATAGAGAGAAAAACTCACCCTGTGGGGCTGACCAGGGTGACCCTGGGAACTAAAAAGTACCTAACCCCACCCAAGTCCCCCAGGGCAGACCCGGGTGGGGGTGGAAGAATAACGAAAAGGAGGACGGTGCCGCCAATTACCCCGCCACTGCGGACACATTAGTGAAAAAGGCTGAGATCAACACCTCACAATTTCAGCTACGCATTATGTAACGCGCCTGGGGCGCCGGTAGGGAGTGTTGAGCTGCCGAGACGTCGCCCACCAGGGCCAGATTGTCCTGCTGGCATGAGAGGTCGCGCAGATAGAAATGGGCAAAGGTGGATTCTGCTCTCCATCCTGCTGCGGCGACAATGTCCCTTACTGCGCAGTTGTGGTCAAAGGCGAGGCTGGTCGAGACAGCTCTGACTTCGTGCACCCGAATTTACATCCGCTTGGCCCCTGCGGGGGAGAGGTCCTCATAAGCGGAGCGGATGACCCACCGCAACCATGAAGAGATAGTCTGCGCAGTAATATCCGTCCTGCCATGATACAAGGGCAGAAAAAGGCGGGATCGGCCTCTCCGGAAAGGTTTCGTCCTACGGAGGTATATCTTTAAGACCCGGAAAGGGTCCTGTTGGTGGGACTCCTGGGACTGGGAAGCGTCCGGCAGCGACCAGAGGTTGATCATCTGTGCCCTGGCTGAAGGGAGCCTGTTCTTGGCAAGAAAAGCCGGGTTTGTGAGGAGCTGCATGGAGCCATCCGTCCTGAACTGCAGGCAGGAGGGTTCTATGGAGAGGGCATGCAGTTCGCTAACTCACGCTGCTGTGGCGAGTGCAAGGAAGAAGCAAGTCTTCCTGGTAACGTCGGCCAGTCGGGCCAGGGACAAGGGCTCAAAGCGCTCAGTTGAGCCACGTGAGCACCCAGGGAAGGTCCCAGCGAGGCACCAGCGAGCGCGGGACCAGACGACGGAGCTCAAAATGGGCCATCAGGTCCGAAGATCCTTGCACGCGCCTGGATCGTTACCCCCCAAGTGTTGGTATGTGTCGGCGATCATAGCCAGATAGCCCTGGATGGTGATGGGCGCCAAATGCTGGTCCTCAAAAGCCATAAGAAGAAATCGGTCAGGTGTGGCATAGTCAGCGTCGTGGGGGGAAAGCGTCGAGTTGCGAACCAGGACTGGAGGACACGCCACTTCCCTTTGCCTGGGCTGCTTCAGCATCATCCGAGATCTGGTAAAGTAACATGCAGAGAATCAGAGACCGAGTGCTACCTTGCTTTTTGAATATAGGCCGCATTGTCGGACAGGATCAGGACTTCCTGGCCACAGAGCCGCGATTCCGATTGGATGAGGGCCAACCACACCACCTTCAACTCCAGCCAGTTGATATGTTGGTCATGAAGGTCCAACGACCACAGGTCCGAGACGGTGCTGCACCAGGTCCGACTTTCCCTCGTTGAGGAAGAACCCGAGTTGGTGAAGCAGCGCTAGAAGAGCGTCCGTGTCTGCCGCTAGCGCGGCCAAGTCCTGATTCCCGAGGAGCAGGTCGTCGAGATAATTAGACGTAGGGCTCAAGGAATCCTGCCTGGCTCTGGCGACCATAATCCTGGTAAAGACCCAAGAGCTGAGGTTGAGACCGAAGGCGGAGGAGCTGGAGAGGCGGGTCGGTGGCGAGGCTCAAAAGGTCTGTCATCCACATCCAGTTCCAACTGAACGGAGCGACAAGCAGGAGGACTGCGTTGCATGACCGAAGCTTGTGCTTGGGAACATGCAGGAATGCTTCGGAAGGTCGAGACTGACCGCATAGTCCAAGGTTGTACCGAGGCTTGTAAGGCTCTTGCCGTTTTCATACCGTTAACAGGCAAAGCACGGTGTGTACTCACGTGTGTGGCCACTGTAGTGGTCGGGACGCGTAGCCATGCTGCGTTGGGGGAGGCCATCTCACCCCTGATTATACGCCCTGTGGGGAGGGGGCCCGAAACCAAGCTCCATAGCCCACGAACTGTCTGTGAGAGTAGGGGGAGCGTCGTGGGCGAGACGACTGGGTGTAAGATGGTGGCTGGGCCGAGCGAGCCGTGGATACCATATCGTCTGATAGCGCACGCCGATGGCCGGTGTAGGGCAGAAGGCATTGTAGCAGTTAAGATGGTGGCTGGGCCGAGCGGGCCATGAACACTACATCGTCTGATAGCGCATGCTGATGGCCTTGAAGGGCAGAAGGCATTGTAGCAGTATGGGTGTTCCTGACGGACAGACTACCCTCCTGTGAGCGTGGGTCCCGGGGGGCAGGGAGTCATTCCCTGCAGTAAGCCCCATAATTGCGAACACGGAAGTTCCCTCCAAGGGGCATACACGCTGTATGTCCGAGAAAACAAACAGCCGGCACACGGCAGGTAAAAGGTGTGCATGGCGGTGGGTCACTGAAGGCCTCAACAGCCGGTATGTCTGGACTGGTATACTGTAACACATCAGTGCGAGAAAAAATAAGGCAGAGGCGCTAACCCCTGTCAGGAGGTACTGGCAGGTCCAATTCGAATATCACATAAGCCTCTTCTCTCCCTCTCCGCATATGGTTAGTCAGATCGCTATGTCAAGCTGAGTAAACTGTGTGTAGCGTCACGTTGCGGACAGACCGCGGCAAGCCCTGCCAGTACCTACAGTCACTACCTGACCTTACCTTCTTCCAACTGGACAAGAAGAATAAAATTCGACAGGAAGATCTCATATGGACATAACACTTGGCCATTCAAGGTTAAAGTACCATTACGGGTAAATTCGAAGACACATTTCAGCACCAATTGTGTTTGTTATAATTTTCGACACACCTAATAAACTTTAACAGCAGTTTGGACAGGCAGCAAAAACACACGCATAATCGCTCTTATTTGTTCTGCGCTGCCATTAGCGTTTCGTAACCATCTGTCACAGAAGTGTGTCTTTGAACAGTTACGGCTGTAGTGGGCCTCTAAGGTCCTGCCTATTAACGCAGTAACGCAGAAAGAGAGAAAAGAGTACATACCAAAAGGAGAAATGGAGAACTTCCACGTGTCCTAGTTGTTGAAGTCTACAGGTCTACAACAGTCGCCGCTGCTGAACTGTAAGTAATGTCGCTGTCCGGCAACATTATTCGGAACAACGGGCCTGCAGGATCGGCCACGCTGATGGGTATGGTGCGCTCAAGAAGAAAATGTGCAACAACATCTAATCGACAAAAATCATTCCATATGTGACCCAGCGAGCATGTCCACGTGACCCTAGGACGGGTTACGCACGGATAGCCTGGGGAGAAACATTGCAAAACTTCTACCGCTACACGGTTCCCGCCTCAGAATGCCGCGAATCAGAATGACATGTGAACGAATCTCAAAAGCAACGAAAAGGAACGTAAATCACACAACCTGCGATCGGGCATAGCACTGATTCCGATTGGGTGCGCTAACCGGGACCAATCCGATTAGCTCATGTTACACCTCGAGGGAAAACGCAATGGCTCGGCGGTAAACGAGCCACAGCGAGAATGGCAACTGTTAGTGGGCAAATACAGCCCTAAGTCTGCCGGAAAATAATTCACTTGGCCGTAAATCGTAAGAAATTAATATCGGCGTAAAAATTACGGCGAAAACAGAAGAGTTGGCATCTCTGTAAGGCGAACCAACAGGCTCACGGGACCATGTAGCGAACCGGGCCCGTAGAGCAAGTATGACCGCGCCGGTGAAGTGCAAAGAAAAAACGAAAATATCCAAAGGGTAGTGCCACTGCTGGTCAGGAATGTTCCGGAACCACTGGTGGGGGCAGTACCCGAGGCTTTACCTCGACATGTCAAGAGACTGGTAGGGAAAAACAAAGAATCAACACTAAGTCGAAGCCGTAGGTTGAAGAGCAACCACATCAACATCATGAGGATGGAAGGCACCTATCTCAGAACGAATGAGTGTCGAGCATGAGCGGCGATTGTCCCGCGAATATTTTCATGAAACGATGCGGGGTGTGTGTGTGTGTGTGTGAGAACCCCTCCAGGAACGACGAGGAGAGGAATGGCAGAGGCGCTGGCGGGAGAGGCGTTCCCTGGAGGAGGGGAACCGCAATGAGGAAGCAAAGGGAGGGTCCACAGAAGAGACCGCACATCCACTGGGACCGTGGCCGTGTAGGAAAGTCTTACTCGCTGAGTGGCCAAGGAAGAGGGCGACCGAAGGAGCCGAGTCACGGTACTTGTAACCGTGGTCGAAGTTCGAGTGGAGGAAGGAATAGATTAAAAAAAAACGGCGTTTACTACACGTGCGTGCTATCCACCGTGGCTCAGTCGTGTTGCCGCTGACTGCTGGGGCGCCTCTCACCTCGGCCGGTACGTAAGGAGGGGAGGGGTGGCACCGCGCTCCGTAGCCCACGAACTGTCACAGAGAGTGGGGAGAGCATCGCGGGCGAGAAGAACGGGAGCTGAGATGGCGGATGCGCTGAGCGGGTCACGGACACCATGATATCAGACAATGCACGTCGTGGGCCGGTGATGGCACAAGGCATAGCAGCAGTACGGGTGTTCCTGGCGGACAGACTACCCAGCTGCAAGTGTGGGTCCTGGGGTGGTAGTGGGTCGTTCCCTGTGATAAAACCCCCATAACTGCGACCATTTGAGCTCTCGCCACGTGGCACACACGTTGCAAGTCCGAGAAGAAGAGCAGCCAGAACACAGCAGGCAGACGGAGTGCGAGTCGGCGGGCCACTGAAAGTCTCCACATCGCCGGCACGTCTGAACTTGCATACTGTCAAGATCAAGTTTAAATCAAGTTACTTTCGTAGAAAAAGGGAGCCGTAGGCTGAAGACAACCTGCTTGCAGGAAGCTAAGCGCGAAAACTGGTGACGCTGCACACTTACCCGTATGAGGTAAGGGAAGCTACTCTGTGAAGGGAAGCTACTCAGGGATGTTGGTACAGCTCACTCGGGTGGTTCCCCGGTGGCGTTGCTGTACACAACCATCCCTGGTCTGAAATTGATAGGCCAAGTGCTACTTCCAAATAGTAATGCCATCGGTAATGTTTTTCGAGAAAACAAAGCGCTACCGACAGCCGAAAGGTTAAAAAGTATGCACGTATGCATTCTGTATACATATGCCGGTTTCCAAGGCTTGTGTTCATTCATTCATTATCTGCTGGTCTGTAACTGGATCTTACGGCTTCGCACTGTACAGTCCAAAATAACAGACCAGCACATACGTATTAATCCATGCATCCATTCAACTACACACTACTCATAATAATAATAATAACAGTCAATTTTATGAATTGGCTCAAAGTGATGCAAACGGAACCCAACACACATGCTCACATGAAACAAACGTATTCTCTTGGAAGACAAACACTAGACATTCACGTGATGCGAAGGGTCAGCTGAGCAACAGAAGTTTTGACTGCTTGTGTTTGAAATTTAAGAAAGTGGCCTGAAATTGGGACCAAAGTACATAAGCCGCGTAAACTGTGAGAAACTTACTGCAGAAACTTTTTATTGCAGATGATGAGGTCGTTCCAATTGACGAAAATCTTCTCTGCCTCCTCTTCGCTGAGAACTTTTGCGTCTACCATGGGTTTGCGAAATACCTGGATCGAAACATGTCCATAATCATTAATCAGTTAAAATCAAGTAGACTTTTGAATCAATAAAACATTATTTATCAACCGAAAAGGTACATGTCTTAGCAGTCTAAAACGAGCCATTTCTCACACCTGCCGTTGCTACATCTCATAAGGGGGAGCAGGGTACATCGATGGCGGGAAAACAAATACTGTACCATAAAAATACAATTGTACATGCACACACACACACACAGCATGCACACGTGCCTACATGCGCACATGCTTTTGCATATCTCCTCACACATATATGTAGATGAACATGAACATTAAAACAGTCATATTCGTCTATCAGAGTATGTATGGGAACACTTTTATGTGGACTGCTACAATCATGATGTCATGTATTTGCATAGGTTAGTCTTTGGCCGTCTTACCCAACAACAACTATGTACCAGTCGCAGGATATGGACTGACCATGATAATTCAAGGCTAGTGCCAGATGAGCTTGGCACCTGAAGGTGCCAAGCTCATCTGGCACTACTCTTGAATTATCAAGGTCAATCCGTCTCTTGCTGTAGGGCATGGGGGTAAATAAGTTAAAACAAGATAGTGCTGGAGTGGTTTTGACTTTTGAGAGAGAAGCAACCTCTATGTTGTGAAGGAAAAAAAACAGTCCATTGTTTCTGAAAAGCAAGATTTTCATTTCATGACCATACAATGAAAATGTTACTTCAAAACAAAAATGGACTTACTGTCGTTAATACCGCTTATCCAAATGCAGTATGTCTTCAATGATTAACTCCGTGACCGTCAGCAGCCTTTTGCGCAGAGGCGATTCCTGCAGGAATCGCAGCAAAATGTGCAGCTGACAGCCAAAGGGTTAACTACCCCACACTACCTGCAGAACAACTACCAGTAATGCACATTACCTCTAGAACAACCGACATGTCTGCATTGTAATTTTCCTCGGTAGTGATCAGCTCCTGTATGTAGTTTTGCCGCTGCTTCTCGGCCCCAGACAGATTGCCGCGCACCGTTTCACTCAGCCCTGTCAACCAGCAAAAAGTCCACTTTTCCTAATACAGTTAACGTCTGTCATAACAAAGTGCCTAACAGTAACACCCAAACTTTATTGTTGATATGCTAGGAGTTCGTTGCAACAGTTATAGTAAGCTTTGAACATCACAAAATGCCAGCAGACCCATATATTTCGGTTTTTGTATACTAAGTATGATGAAATGGTTGTTTGTGCTTTGGGTGTGTTTATGTACTGTTAATTTTTGAATTTGTATTGTTATATTTGTATTTTTTGTTGCCGCTCATGATTTGTGTTTAGTTTGTCATTTGATTTGCATTGTACAGCGCTTAGAGCCTGCACTGCAGAGAGTTTGCACTTTATAAATATTATTACTATAAGTGTGAAGTAAATTATATATAAAAATAGTAATCGGGACCTCTGTGCTATTTTGTCAAACTTCTGTTCATCTAATCTGACTGATACAAGTGGAGTCAACTGTATTTTTCAACTAAACAACTCGCTCATTACTCAAGAACACATTGGAGACGTGCCACATATGAATATGCAGCTATTCACTGCGTATCTGCATATAGCGCGTCTTTTATCAGCTAAAGCAGATTTTATAGTCATGCTGGAGTTGTCTTCCTAAACTATGCACCAGTTGCGGGATGTTGATCAATCATGAAAGTTCATGGGTACTCATACTGTCAGACTATAAATTGGAGATACTCTTAAATTGTCATGGACAAGTTGTTGTGGCACACATTTATTTTTTCCTTTAACTCTTAAACTCCCAGAACTATATGAATTCCATTCTATAGAATTTGTGTGCCGTCATAAACAACATTCCACTATTTTCAGGCAGTTGATTATTAAATGCAGCCAATTTGTCATTTCATCATTTTTTTAACGCCTAGAGGATTTTTGGGGTAAAAATTTCTAATACTATGGGACAGTCAAATGAGGAAAAAAGACAGTGTTTGCACTAGGATTTTTGACAACTGGTATTTTCTTTCAGCAGCACCTGGCCAAAATCGCGCCTGCCATTAACCTAAAAAAAAAAATTAATTGTAAATTCTAATATTTCTCCACAATTTTCAGCCTCTGCCATCAGTATTTTTCTTTCGTACTTGGTATCATCTATCTGCTGCTACTTTCCTTTCCAGTATTCCCCTTCAAAAACACAACTACAGCCTAACGTAAACACTGAAAGAGGACAGAATTTGGTCCAAAATACAAAGATTAACATGAATGTGATATATTTCGTGCATCTCTGGGGTGTATTTTTGCTACTGACTTATTATGTCAATGAGCCACACTGTGTAACTGGACTGTGTGAAAGCGTGGTTATGCACATGGGAATTTGGATGTTTACTTGTGTGCACATGTACCAAATGCTACATTAAACAAAATTACCAATTAATTAAAAAAACACAAATAAACACCTCTGCAATAAACACACGCACACAAATACACTTTTCATCCATAGACCACACATATTTCCAGTTATAGCTTCGTTTAATGTCAACATGACAGAGGCAACAACTGTCACCGCTAAGCACAGTATCATTATGAGGATGATTACACACATACATGTCACAAAATCGCTAAACACATATCGGCTCTTAACAATCCAGTCCATCATTCATACTTCAGCCTTTAAAATATATTAACCCACTTGTGCACACAGCCAATGGTACTGTTTAGCAGTATTGGAGTGCCTCCACAAGGAGCTAACCCTTTGGATGTCAATAACACTGTTCAGGCGATTCCTGCAGGAGACGCCTTGACAAAAAGCTACTGAGAGCCAAAGGGTTAACTCATAAAATGCGTCCTGCATCAACAGCTGTGGAAGCATCATATAGCGCTACACTATACCGCACTTTCACAGCTATTGATGAGGGGCATCTTGAATATATGTTAAGTGCTGAATCTCACCCATCATTGCACAAAACTTTAACAAGAATAACCATTGCTGGTCTGTGATTTTGCACCTTAAGCATGTTCTTAATTAAACGAACTTTAGTTCACGAACTACAGTTCACGATCTCGGACGAACCAGGTTGGTTCTTAATTGGACGATCTAAAGATACGGCGAACCTAGTTCGAAGTAGTTCACGAACCTCGGCAAACCATAGTTCGCTGTCGGAAAAGGTTCGCTGAACGTGTTGAGCAAACCAAGGCGAACCTTTTCTCTGATTGGTCATAACTTTTACCTTCTTCTGCGTTGCAGATAAGAAGACAGTCACCGATACAAACAAATATGGCGGACAGCGATATTTCACTCGAGCGAAGAACAAGACCTATTTTTATTGATTTGTGGGAGGCGCAACGTTGTTTGTGGGGTCGCTACTGCAAGGAGTACAAAAACAAACATCGTTCAAATCGCGAAGCAGCATAGCGGCAGCCATTTTGAACCAGTAAGTACGCCGAATCAAGCACTTCAGTTAAGAAAGAGAACCATGGCAAACCTGGTTTGCTGAAGTTCGCCTAGGTTCGTGCAACCTCAATTAAGAAACAAATCAAAAGATCGCCGATCTTCTCCAATCTAGGTTTGCTGATCAGAAGTTCGTCCAATTAAGAACAGCTCTTACGGTTCGAACCTGTACGGTCCTAAATCATAGACCACCAATTATTCCGGAATAATTTGCAGTTCACACTGTAACAACTTTCCTACAACCCCATAACATGCATTCTATGCTGTAGGTCATCCTTAACCCTGTAAGTTCTGATACACTCTGACATGAGATAAATTTGACTGTGATAGGTCAAGGGTGGTGCCAAGACAGCTTGGTGCCTAGAGACACCAAGCTGTCCTGAAACAATCCTTGACCTATCATGGTCAATCTGTCCCCTGAAATGTAACGTATCCTTCACAGGACAATGCACTTACAAGAAATCAACTATGTTGAATTTAGATAACTGATTTATCATTTCATTAACATTGAACTCCCTGTATTGAATCGCGATTCACTCAGCTGAAATTCTTGTACAACTGTAATAACACCTAAGCAACAAGCTACAACCGGTATGTAGCCAAATTCTATTTCCACATTTCCAGTTGTGTAACACCTCCTTCAAAAGGAATATTTTAGGTCATAAGCCCATTCCTTGACCTGCAGGATAAACGACCAAATTGACCATACCCGCCTACAGCACCTTCAACTAGACCAAGCATTCACTGATGCATGGTACAATACTAATCATTCGTACTTTAAGTAACACCTTAATATCCGATTCAAAGTAGCTGCAAAGCCATTCGCCTGCACCTCATACATTACCCTGATTAAAGAGTCCCTACAAAACAAGCCGTTCCAGTCACAATAAATAAAAGTTAAAGCTTGCACGAAGAACGCAGCAAAACCGCACTGCAGAATTTTAAAGATAAAAAAGGAAAGCTTTGTATGTGGGAGTGAATACTGTGCAGAAGCAAAACCATGCTACTGGGTACACAGTCTTTAACTGCGTGCAGGTCCGTGATTTTGAATCTTGCAGTCTTAACCCTTTTAACCCCATGGCCACTTTTCCAAACTTTTGGAGGCGTCTAACGAGATTGATCATGATAATTCAAGGGTAGTGCCAGATGAGCTGAGCTGAAGGTGCCCAGCTCATCTGGCACTACCCTTGAATTATCATGATCAATCCATCTCCTGCTGCAGGGTCCCGGGACTAAATGGGTTAATCCCATGACTGTTTCTGATGATACCGTTCGGCAGAAAAGATACGTAGCTTACGCATATTTTCATATTTTCCACTGAACAGTATCGTCAGCAGAAGTCGAGGGTTTAAGCTTTTATTAAAGTCTAAAATCAGAGACCTGCACACACTTTGACTTGAGACAAGTGTCTAAGGCAGAGGCTATACACTATCCAACGTCAATAATACATGCGGAACCTCAGGAGACAATATAGCCCTGGCAAGACTCTTGCTGGCTACTGTGTGATGGTGATTTTAGAAATGTTCTAAACTCACAGACCAGCACGCAAAATTCAAAGCTACTTTTCTCAGCCAAAGAGTTAACCCGTTCAGCGCCGTGAAAATGTGAACGCCATGCAGCTGCAAGAAGTACAGATCCTCCCGAGCCCCCACAGTGGCAGGGGGCTCATGAGGATCTATGCATCTTACTGACACCACTTTAAAGCAATGTTCCTGGGACAGCTTTTTTTTTTGTTGTTGTTCTTGAATTAATGAAGTCTGCAAAAGCACACTCTGCGTCAACTGGCACTGAACAGGTTAAATCTTAGAGGGATAGGCAAAAGGAATCCTGCTGAGTGACAACCAGCCAAAACCTGAATGGGACTAATACTGCCGTTCCAAATGTAAGCTTCACTTCAGATAGTTGATCTTGGCTTAACCCATTTGACCCCATGGGCACATTTCTCACATCTTGGAGGTGCTACCCAATGACTATGTACCAACTGCAGGAGACGGATCGACCGTGATAATTCAAGGGTAGTGCCAGATCAGCTTGGTGCCTAAAGGTGCCAAGCTGATCTGGCACTACCCTTGAATTATCACGGTCAATCCATCTCCTGCTGTGGGGCAATGGGGCTAAATGGGTTAATGAAATCAATCATAATAATAATAATAAAGTGCACTGTGTAAATGAAGTGGCACTTTACGATAAAGTGGCACTTTTCTGCAGTCGCAACTGGCTCAAAGTGCTGCTGCGAAATCAACCAAGCAATAATGCTCACGTGGAAGCAACAAATGGGTCCTCGCACAACATGAGGTTATGTTCATGAACTATAATTTTAGGCTTTTCCTGCCAGCGATCAATGATTAATGAATCGCTATCAAAGAAAAAAACCAAAAAAAAATCAAATATATACCACAAATAAGCAAAATTATCAACAAAAAAGAATCTTTGTCTGATTTGTCTGTTTGTGGTGGTAGTTTAGCATAATATAGCTAAAAGACAAAGTAGAAGAAGAATAAGCAGAGTTTTACTTGATCCCTAAATGAATTTGACTTCACCTGAATACACAACAGCTATGGAAAATGGAAATCTATATCCAGTGTTTTACTGTATATCTGGTTGACCACTGACTGACCAATACAAGAATCTGATGGAAATATAGTTCAGAAATGATGTCAATTGTCAAATTGGAATTTTTATCCTGCAAATAATAAAACGCAAATAAGAAATAAATGTCCACTGTCTGATGTAATTCCCCTGCCAAAAAATGCATCATAGTGATTCACCAAAGCTGTCATAACTGTTCATGATTTGGAAGCATCACACAGCCTTGTTTCACAGAAACCAACAGAACTTCCACAAATCAATATGTGAACAACCACTAGTAAATGAAAAACCAGCAACAAATAACACGCAAATGAGTATTACTACTAAGGGGCCAGTATATATTTTCAGATGCATACATCTTTCAGTCCAACTAACATTTAGATGTGAATCGGTGGGAAATGACTACTGCTGTCTACCAACGACCTTACCATGATGATATATCACAGAAACACACACGCTTTTGAAAAAAAAGAAGTACTCTACCCTTTTGGGTGTCAGTAGCATTTTTCGTCACGATGATTCCTTCAGGAATCATCGTGACGAAAAACAGCTACTGACACCCAAAGGGCTAAAAAATCACCTGCTGATGCATACACCCACCCACTATGTTCAAAGTACCGGTGAATGTATGCACACTGGGCTTAAAAACTTGGCACACACTGAAACACTGCAACATGTGGCAAGCAAATGTTGGTTACCTGCAACATTGCCTTCTTGGCACATAATTATTGCAACATGCCTGTGAAGCGTTTGTACCGCGTGACCTGCCATCATGACAGGAGAGCACTGCTGACTAGCTGAGATGCAAATGGTGGCTGGCCTACAAATTTGAACACCACCCAAATGCAAGAGGTATAGATCCTCACGAGCCCCCGCGAATGCGGGCGCTCATGAGGATCTATACCTCTTGCTGAGGCAGAGCCCAATTTTGTATCCATGTTTCTTGGAGGGTTATGGCCTTGGGTCGTTAAGTGAACACAGATTTCAGAAACTAGATGCCACAAAACAAAAAAAAAAACAACAAAAAAATGGAATTGGATTGTATCAGGGTGCAATATGTGTTGGCAACATTGCTGACCACAGGCAACACCACTGACAAATTTATCGCGGCCTGCAATTGGGAATTATGGTAGCGTGTGCCAAACTTCTAAGAGAGGTATCTCCTGTTGTTATCCTATTGGTTCCCTCATGGGCACACTGCATGTACAGATACTGAAACCTACTTCACTCCACTACTGACGTGTAGTTTATATAACTGCACGTATTACAACACTTGAAAGTTAAATATTAAAATTTCATTACTGTCACAATGTAATGAAATAGTTCAATGGGACTTTTTTTTATAAAGACTAGCTAACACACGCCAACTACTACATTATTAATCATCAAAAAGCAGAGATGCACTTTGTGTCTCATCAGGTATCAGCCAGAGAGACACTGAAAAAAAGAACTGTGAAACAAGACACAAACATCGGGATAACGATTTTGTATATTGCTGAGTGTTCCATCTTCACTTACACACAATCCTACGGTAATACATACATGTATAAAAGGTTTTCTACCTACATTTACCTGTATCACGGTTCTAAGACCTGCAGTGTTAACAGGCAACTTGAAGCAGAATGTCTGCCTACACCATCAAGTCAAACTTGAAGTACTTAAATATACACAAGTGCATACAAATAAATATATTGTTAGGAGGAGTAAACTGCCAGAATTTACTACTTTACCATCAAATTCTACCACTCACTGTCCTTGTCTACCACTCCAGACAGCTACATCTTGAATATATGTACATGTACCAATGCCAAGTACCTGAGCTACAGGAGACGTGTATGTATCCAGCCACAAACTTAACCCATTCAGTGCCAAGGAAATTTAAACACTACCCAACTGCAAGAGGCATAGATCCTCATGAGCTCCCGCAGTTGCGGGGGCTCATGAGGATCTACGCCTCTTGCTGATGCCTCTTTGAGTCCATGTTTATGGGACATCACAGGTTCTTGGCCTTGAAATAACGAAGATCGAAGATCGCAGTCTGCATAATCTGGCTCTGAATGGGTTGAGCCCAATGATTTCCCTCAATTTGAGGATGCAAATGGAGCCAATCTTCCCCAGCAAGAGGCCCATACTCTCTCATGAGACCCTGACTCGGGCAGGTTCATGAGAATCTATGCCTCTGGCAGACAGATCACACTAGATAAAATGACCGCATCAACAACACAAACCCTTGTTCCTTGGCTGTAGTATTAGAAAATACTGCTACATTTGCACTTTGATACACAATATGACCAGAACCACCACAAGATAGGTGCAAACCTCATGCAAAACCGTCGACTCTAAAGAGGTTATTCCATTTAGCCCCCCCCCCCCCCCCCCCCCCCCCCCGCCCCCCCCCCCCCCGCCCCCCCCGAGTCCCACAGCAGGAGATGGATTGACCATGATAATTCAAGGGTAGCGCCAGATCAGCTTGGCGCCTTCAGGCGCCAAGCTGATCTGGCGCTACCCTTGAATTATCATGGTCAATCCATCTCCTGCACCTGGCACAGTCATTGGCAACACTTCCAAAATTTGGAAATGCGGCCATGGGGTTAATTGGGTTAAAAAACAGTTTCTTCACCATACAAATACAGATTTACTAATGACTGTTTCTCTGCTATGTGTCACTGTGTGATTTATCTCCTCAACTGATTCTTCATGCAAACTCAGCAGTTGCGTTTTTAAAGACAAGTTATCATATGAAACTTCATTTTGAAATATTCCACGGAAAATGACTCAGTGTTAACTGCCTTCGCCGACAGCCTATTTTATTATCACTGGGGAACTAAACTGAACAACCCACCATCCACAAGATCCAATCAATATACCATATTTAGGTTGTAGTCTACCGACATTCGCATTAACAGCCATGCTACAGACGTGAGCGGGTCTGTGAGTTTGGACCTCACAACTTGAAGTGGCAAAGTCCAAGCCACTGATCAGGACATGTGTCCAAAGCTCTAAAAAAAAAAAAAAAAAAAAAAAACCCTGTTTGTTACAAATGACACCACAACATTAAAGTTAGACCCTGTGCGCAAAAGGGCATCCGGCTGATGTAGGCCACCATCGGCCAGCACACAACCGACAGCAGCCGATTACTTTTGCGCATTGGGGAATCATCAATTTAACTCATTCAGCCCGACGGCCGTATTTCCCAAATTTTGGAGGCATCATCTAATGACTATGCACCAGTTGCAGGAGATGGATCGCCCATGATAATTCAAGGGCAGTGCCAGATTAGCTTGGCGCCAACAGGCGCCAAGCTAATCTGGCACTCTTGAATTATGATGGTCGACCTATCTCCTGCTGTAGTGCATCAGGTCTGAATGGGTTAAACACGCACATGCAACAAAGGATCAAGTTAATGCCTCTACATTGTGGTACTCACACCGTTACATGTACCAGTTAGAAGAATAACAATGCAACCTGGAATCTTACACTCAACAATGCCCGTAATCAACAAATTCCCCTTAAGTTCATAATTTGCCATTAACCCTTTAAGTGTTGGTAGCGGCTGTAGTCGAGATGATTCCTGCAGGAATCATCACAATTAAAACCGCTACCGACACCCAAAGGGTAAAGTTTAAAAAGTGAAAAATTTGCCAACTTACACAAAACTCAGCTCAAGCTAAGGCAGCAGTATGCCGGCATGGGACAATGCGCGGATCCTCAGGGGCCTGCAGAGTCATTCCCTGTCCTGACCGTTATTTTAACCCCCTTGCTTTTAACCCCCTTGCACATGCAGCCTTGCACATGCAGCCACTGGTATTAAACAGCATCAGTCACTGCATGTTTGAGGGGGTTAACTCTCCGGACCCATATTTTAACCCCCTTGTGCATTCAGCCACTGGTACTATTTAAGTACCAGTGGCTGCATGCATCTAGGGGTTCACTTGCTGTAAGTACACCACACTACAGTAAGTACGCGGAAGCTGTGAAGTCAAACGCAGCACCTGACTGCTGTGTCCCTTCAAAAAATCCCATTTGGCTTTATCGAAATATGCAAACAAGAGAAGGTATTAAGTAGACTGAAAACTCGGAAAACGTGATCTGCTGGAAACAAAAAAATAAATGAGAGCAGAAACAAACGTGGAGTGGTTACCAATATACCGATTTGTGTACCTGGGTCAGCACCCCGCTACGAGGTCAAGGCCACAGCTATGTCCTCCTGCCAGCACACTGCCACTTACAATCTCACTACAGCAACTATGAGTCTCGAACTAGCAATGAAAGAGCATCATGTGCAACGTGCACATCAGGAGCAGACAGGTATGGAAAGCAACAAAACCTCAACTATCAAACTGTTGAAGTCAAGGAACGAATCCCAGAGCAGTACTTGCTTCAATCTGAGGATGTAAATATGGCTGATACTTGCCAACAAGTGGCACAGATTCTCATGGTCCCCTGCAGGTGCATGGGGCCACGAGAATCTATGTCTTGCAGACAGAAGAGAAAGACAATTTATCCTCTTTCAGAGATGCTCACATTTCTCGACTCCTCTGCTGAGCGTTATATAAAAGTTACAGGCAATGGATGAACATTGATAGCTCAGTCAAGGTAAACATTAACCCTCTGGCTGCTGGTAATGCTTTTTGTATCATGACAAAAAGTGCTACCCACAACCAAAGGGTTAAGACTTAAATCAAGCCGTCATCAGTTAGTTAGTCTTAAAAGTCTCTTTACAATCAAATGTGTCATGCAAATGGGCTTGCACTGTACCTGTCAATTATGCAAGTTGCATACTTCACTTGGAAATCGGGCATCGTACAAAAAAAGACATGCTTTCCAAACCTACTGCTTCTCCGAGTGCATTGCATGTCCAATGAAAAATGCTAAAAACATTATGTTGCAACAATATTTCAAGATTTAAAAGAGGGGAGTGTATGAACAAGACCACTGCAAATGCTTGTGGCTTTGCTTCACAAATCCAAATGAGTCCCTGTTAACTACTTGGACTCACGAGGATTACGCCTCCTCATGGAAAGAATTTACAACAAAATTGATTGCCAGTATATAAGAAACGATCTACGCTTACTAGAAGCTAAGCTCTAACGATAACAAGCGGTCTTTACATGGTAAAAAAAAGTGGCCGCACACACAGTGCATTTTGAAATAAAGACTGCTTAATCCCCTTGTGCATGCATGTGGCCACCGGTACCCTTTACAGAACTGGTGGATGCATTAACTCATTCAAGACGTGCCGCCCCCAGATACGCGGCATAAGCCGCGTATCCGGAGGCAGCACGTCTCAAATGAGTTAACAATCGGGTTAAAGCTGTGCTCTTCAATAAAAACATGAAGCAAGCCACAAGTTCTTGTTCATTGGGCACACTGTACTGTAGACCTCAGGCCACACAGCATACCAGAGAATGTCAAAATCTACAATAGTAAGTCAGCGTACGAGAGCCAAAATAAGACCAAATAACAAGACAATTTAGTGAATGACCATATGTTCACTCTTTGGCTGTTGGTAGCCCTATTTGTTTTGATGATTCCTGCAGGAATCACCATGACAAAGTGAGCTACCAACAGCCAAAGGGTAAGTGAAATTGAAATTGTGTCTTCAATAAAAATTAAAGCATGGCACGAACACTAATACTATAATGGTACCATACACGCAAACGACAAATGTAAACCTTTCGGCATATGCATGGGGTTAGGGGATATGAGGAAGAGACGAGAGGAAGACACCTCTGAAGGGCAAACAGGGTCAGTCTTGGTCAGCAAAGGCATATAAGCACTTGAACCCTTGTGACTGCATAGGCTCATGTGAGTCCGTCTCTTGCACATGGAAGAGCGTTGGGTAAAGGACTATTGCACCATTCCCTACTCAATACGCTGAAAGGCTGACCCCAAATACAACATTGGCAGACAAAAGTTTGTCAAGTTGGCAACTCGCTTAAAATATGCTGGGGAAAGGGGTGCTTACTGTGGGGTGGGACCAAACATAAACATAAAAAGTTAATGAATATCAAAAATCCACTTGAAAGCCTATAGGAGTTTTCCCCTGTTTATAGCTTTACTGAGTGTAATATAATACTGAGAGTTTAAAGAAAAAAACTTTGGAATGTATTAAAACAAATGGCAACTGGAGTAAGGAACAGACAGAAAAAGGTACAAAAACTGAATTGTTCGACACTTTCATTTACAAATGAAAAGGGGCCGACTTAATTTTTCACCTAGTACATATTCAGTGACTTATTTCTCTGGTATGCATTAGTGCCCAAGTTCTACTTATCAACTGAGTTGCTGCACTTGGCTATGTACAACATCTGCAGCTTACAAGACACAAACAACTGCCTCTTCAAGGTTTGACGTTACTCATGATCCATACAATGGAACGGTGTGTGCTGGTCTGTGATTTTGGACCTGACGGCTTAAACCATAAGCTCAAAAATCATAGGCCAGCACATGTATCTTGCCAAACATGCTGAACACACTGTCTGAGCACTCTGTGAACAGCGAAAAGGAGGGGAGGGGAAAGGAAATGATGCCAGTGTCAGTGACAATGTGATGTGATCAGAACCAAGCGAGTGTGGCTTAACATTGCCAAACGTCAGCCAATGCCATTTTCCAGGCTCATTATGCGAGCATATCATACTTCCACACCTGTTAGCATGTAAAATAAAGTTCCACAGCTGTTACAATCTGACCACCATACATAGCATAACTAAACAGACAATTTCCATAAATGAGAAATTGGTCCAAAACATGCACAAATCTGACACAATCACTGCTGAACTCATTCAGCCCTGACGCACTACAGCAGGAGATGGGTTGACCATGATAATTCAAGGGTAGTGTCAGATTAGCTTGGCGCCTGTCAGCACCAAGCTAATCTGGCACTATCCTCGAATTATCATGGTCGATCCATCTCCTGCAACAGGTGCATAGTCATTAGATGACGCCTCCAAAAATTGGGAAATTCGTGCACCAGGCTGAATGAGTTAAAATAAATTTGACTATGATATGCTGATGGTTGATCTCTCTCCTAATCTGTAATGTTGCCTTCAAAAGACAACAAGCAATTTAAAAAACAAAACAAAAACAAAAAAATACGCATCAGGACATAATGGGAAAAAAAGACCCACAAACATGTGATCCAATGATTGCCAAATTTGAGCACATTTTTTCCTACTTCTCAATTACAAAAAAAATCCATTATATAGCTCAGTGCACTAAGCTCAAGAACTGCAGGGCACAGGGGTTGGAAGAGCAATAAATGAGGAAGCAATAAATAAGGAAGGGGTTGAGGGCCATTTCAAGCATGAAATTCCTACGCAGTGTGAAGCGTGTGAAATGATGGAAAAGGAGGAGGAGAGTGTGGGGGGTTAGGTGAAGGTGATGGGGGAGGTATGGTGTTCACAAAAGGACACAGATGTGTGCTGAGCATGTGTAGCAAATGTACTGGCCCAGGTACACCACTGCCAAACGTCCCACCCCCTGACTGATGGAGAAGGGGGGTGTGGGGTGCGAAGGTATTTGGGGGATATAAGCCACTCCACGCCACGCCTGTCTCCTGAATTTTACTTCAGGGCTTTAATCTCTCCTGTCCTGTCAACACAAACAGGGATGGCAATCAATAATCGTACCTCTGATGACAGCAACTACACGTATGTGGTAGCTATTTTGTATTTGTAACCATAACTGGTCTAATCTTTGAACTTCAACCTCCTACTGGTATAACAGAGTGAGAATAAACTGTGCAAACTTGAGGCACTATGGATGATGCATGATGTGTGATGGTCTATGAATATTTCCACATTTTGGGTCTTCACCATCCCCAGATTTTTGAGAGAATTCACCAATGTGCAACAGGCCATCCAGTCTTCACAAAGCATCCTTACGAAAGTCCATTCTGTGCAACTGAACATCGCATTTCTTACTGTTAACTAACTCAAGGTGCCCCGCATAAATAGCTGCAGAAGTGTCATATAGCATCATCATCAGCGCCTTGAACGAGTTAACACAAACATACTATTTCATTCTTTCGATCAATGAGTCCCACACATACACGCCCTTTCTCAAAGTTTAAATACAGTAAAAGGTTTAAAACCCTGTCTGATTTTAAAATTATGAAGCCAAGTTGCTATCACAGAGGACTTTTTAGTACCAGCAAGATGCATTGCTTTTTGTACAAAGTGTAAGTCTAAGGGAGAGATTCCCTGGATGTGTGTACATGTCAAAGCCAGCAAATGTGAAATACAAACACATGCTGGCAAAGGTTTGATTCGTTAGCATACAGAACTTTCAATGTCAGATTTTGAATTTACTGTCCGCCAACTTTCACCCTTGAGTGTGTAAGTAAATGAGGGTTACTCCGCTGCACAGAAAGAGGCATGGATTCTCAAGAGCCCCTGCGATCGCAGGGGCTCATGAGAATCTATGCCCATGCAAACAGAATCTGCTCTCTTCTCCATCTTCTCCCTAAAAGCAAAAAAAAATCAACTACTCACAGGATTTTGCGTTGAGAGGAGTGACATAGTTGGACGGGAAGAGGCCCGTCTGTCCATTCACGTCCCCCTGCCACCAGTCAGGGTTGTCTCGTCCCAAAACGGTGATGACCGCGTCCTTGTCAAAGGACAGCTCATCCTCATTCTGAGCCACGTAAGCGTACAGAGCCACCACATGCTCCACTGGACGAGAAAAGTTTAAACATTGATGAAAATAACATTTTCACTTCTACAGCCAATTGTTAACTGGGTTATATGCAACAATTATTCAATGGTTCAGGCTTAACACTTTGAAGACGTGTACATGCTTTAAGCACGTACACCCTGAACATAGTCGTTGGCCATGTGTACGCGATATAAGCGCGTACGACTTTTTTCTTCTTCCCCATGATAGTAAATATGGTCAAAGGGAAACAACTGCTGTTATACGATTTAGAAACAATTCGTCTATCAGCAGTTATTTTCCCTTTATTGGAAAAGATAAAGCTGGTTGCTTTTGTTTTCGAATTTACATGAGCAACTGTGGATATAAGTCACGCGGTTTCTAAGATCTAAATTGGCGAAAAAAAGTCGGGATACATTTTGTTGGTGTATTGCAAGCAAATATTATGGTAAGTTCTTTTTAATTTTGGTACATAAAACTTATATCATTAGAAGGTTGAAATAATGCGGTTTTTTTTAGATTATGTGTAAGCATTCTTGTGCATGAAAAACTGTCCTCTGTAGAATTTTTTTTAAAATACCCCAAAAACGTGCATTCCCAGGGAATAGCCAAGCCCAAAAAAGTGCATCTCCAAAGAGTTAACCCATGACATCCTGACAGTGATTTAAAAAAAAAATTTTAATTGCTTATTGTCCTATGAAGCTACATTACAGATATGGAGAAAGATCAACCATTTCAGTTCAAGGGTGGTGCCAGAATAGCTTGGCCCCTTAGGGTGCCAAGCTAATCTGGCACTACCCTTGAATTATCATGGTCAATCCATCTCCTGCAACTGGTAAATAGTCGTCAGGCAACATCTCCAAAATTTGAGATAAGGGACCTTGGGGCTAAAAGGGTTAAGCTCTCCAGTACTGCATGCTGCATACAGTACTGCGAGCTTCATGCACAAGGGGTCGAATTGCACTGGGGACAAACTCAGCTTTCCGCTGCTGTCACACACATGATCCCATGTTGTGCTTACCTGCAGGAGTAGGGTTGGGGGGTGGGGCCGACAAAGGTTGAGGCTGGGGGGTGTTAGATCGACTGCCTCCCGCTGGCAGTGACTGCTGCAAAAGAACAACCTTAAATGTACAAGACTAAGTGAAATCCATTAATAAGTCAGTCCTGGCTGAGTGAAAATTGCCTCACTGAACACATTTCCATTGCTTATTAGGTCTTCTGACATCTAAATCTACACCATCATTATATTTAAGAGTCACAAACCAAATTCTTGTTTCTGAGTCTCACAGTATTTTTTTTGGTCTAAATCAAAATGATAACCTTTCTTTCCTGGAGTAATTCTGTATTTATCTAACTGTATCTTTTTCAAAGGCAAAAGCATTTCAACCACACAGTTTTTCTTGCATTTTTAGCCTTTCGGCTGTTGGTAGCGGTTTTGTCATAATGATTCCTGCAGGAATCATCGTGATAAAAACCACTACCAACAGTCAAAGAGTTAACAAAGACAGTAACATACAAAAATTTCATTCGAGCATCTTTTTAACCACCTTTTGCATGCAGCCGCCAGTACTGTGTACAGTACCAGTGGCTGCACGCAGAAAAGGGTTAACATTAGCGGTATCAACTCACCGCAGACAGAGTGACAGAGGGATCTGGAGTAGAACGGGCACTGGAAGATCCTAACAACTTGACATAATTTGCAGGAAACCATCCGATTTTCTTCCTCTGACCCCTAGCCTGCAATTGTGATTAACAAATGCAATTAACTCGGCAAATAAACACCTAGCAAGTCACAACAAACTGCTGAACAGCAGAGCAAAAGACAGAAGCATCAGTAAAAAAAATTTAGAAAAAATCTACTCCTGATATAGTCACTTTAGTAAAATCATGTAAAAAGACACAGGATTTAGGATTTTCATGAAATCCATAGAATTATTTTAACCCTTTGCATGTCAGTAGCTCAGGCAGGGGTGTTTGCTGTCTCCGTTCCTCTTCCTGCTGGCCATAGACTGGGTCATGAAGAGGACCACAGAGCACAGACGAAGTGGAATACAGTGGACACTGTGGACACAGCTTGATGACCTCGATTTTGCAGACGACTTGGCTTTACTGTCCCACACTCATCAACAAATGCAGGACAAGACCACGAGGCTTGCTGACATCTCGTCCCAAGTGGTCCTCACCATCCATAAACAGAAAACAAAGACAATGAGGCTGAACGCAACCAGGGAAGAACCAGTCTTGCTTGCTGGCACCCCATTGGAGGAGGTGGAGTCCTTCACCTATCTCGGGAGCATCATAGACAAAAAAGGCGGCACTGATGTAGATGTCAGAGCACGAATCAGTAAAGCCAGAGCAGCCTTTCTCCAGTTGAAAAAAGTGTGGAGTTCCAGAGAGCTGTCACAACACACCAAAGTCCGGATTTTCAACTCCAACGTAAAAGCAGTTCTCCTATATGGAGCAGAGACTTGGAGATTGACAAAAACCACAGCCAACAGAGTACAGATCTTCATAAACAGTTGCCTTAGAAGAATTTTGAAAATCCACTGGCCAGAGAAGATCAGCAACGTCAGACTCTGGAAGAGAACTGAGCAGATAACAGCAGAGAATGAAATTGGGTGAAGATGGGGGATGGATTGGTCACAGTCTGAGAAAGCCAGCTTCCAGTATCACTAGGCAGGCATTGTCATGGAACCCCCAGGGAAAAAGGAAAAGAGGCAGGCCGAGAAACACCTGGCGTCTAGACCTCCAAGCAGACATCAAGAGACTGGGAACCACCTGGAGTAAAACTGAAAGAGAAGCACAGGACAGGAGTCGCTGGAGGTCTCTCGTCGACGGCCTATACCCTGGGAGGGGTGACAGGCGCAAGTATGTCAGTAGCTATGACAAAAACCACTACTGACACGCAAAGGGTTAAGTATTTCGTGAAATCCCCAAGTGAACCAGCAATTTTATAAATGTTCTGGTTACTACACAGATAACAGATACACAACAGTAAATGTGAAGTCCTGTTTTCGTACCTGTAACTCCCCTTCCCACCAGCCACGCGGCGACTTTTGCCGGACATTGATCAAGTTTCCTGGCTCGAGTGATAACTGCCCTGTACCTGTGGCTGTGTAAGGGGCTATCACCATGGCAATTTCTGTCATAAAAAAGATACTTTGAACATTTATTCTAAGAACACTGCTGCTTTACAGACTAGTCATTATACATGCAGTTCAAGGATGGAGCCAGATTAGCTTGGCAAGACCCTTGAACTATTATGACTGACTATTATCCCATCATGCGAAAAGTCATGAGCTATTTAGACTTTTATCTGAGAGTATGTTTGGCTGAAGTACTTATGGATCCATTCACCCCTCGCACACTACAAAAAAAATCATAAGTCTAACTACACTAAATTAAGGTTATTGCCAGAAGTTTTAATCTTAGGATGAAACTGACGCATGAAGTGTAATTTTAAGGCACTCACCCGGCTTTTTGGCACTTTTTTGTCCAGGCTGCAGGAAAAAAAAAAAATGAAAACATCAATCACTTTGTCAACAATATCAACAATATGACATAACTGACTCAGCCAGGTATTTTAACCCATTACATCCTGAGGCTGAGTTTTTTTTTTAAAATTTGCTTATTTTCCTAGGAATGCTACATTACAGATTAGGAGATAGATCAATCGTTTTGGTTCAAAGGTGGTGCAAGAATAGCTTGGCGCCTCAGGCACCAAACTATTCTGGCACCACTCTTGAACTATCAAAGGCAAATTTATTTCAAGCAATGGGTGCATCAGGATGAAAAGGATTAATTACAGGATTCTGAGGCAGATTTTGTAAAATTTGCTTATCGTCCTATGAAGACTACATTACCGATTAGGAAATAGATTAACTGTTTTAGTTCAAGGGTGTTGCCAGAATAGCTTGGCGCCTGAGGCGCCAAGCTATTCTGGCACCACGCTTGAACTATCAATCAAATTTATTTCAAGCATCAGGATAAAAAGGATTAACAGACGCTACGACCCATATCACTCCTTGTGGGAAAACGTTACCGAAGCGCATGCACATGATCTGTTGAGGCGGTTATTTTAAGATTTAAAACTTAATTTAAAATGCATGCGTGTTTGTGCAAATGTGCTAGTTTGGCTTATTTTTTCGACTGTTAATCCTACAGATTCCTTTTTGTATTTCTAGCAGCCACAGTACAGTTTACAGTGCCTTAAGCATGCAGCCACCGGTACTCTTTAAAGTAGCTTAACTCATTCTACCCCAGACGCACCACAGCAAGATAAGGATTGACCATGATAGTTCAAGGGTGATGCCAGAATAGCTTGGCGCCTATGGGCATGCAGCCACCAGTACAATTTAAAGTAGCTTAACTCATTCTACCCCAAACACACCACAGCAAGATAAGGATCGACCATGATAGTTCAAGGGTGATGCTGGAATAGCTTGGCGCCTATGGGCGCCAAGCTATTCCAGCATCACCCTTGAACTATCATGGTCGATCGGTGTCCTGCACTGCAATGCAGTCTTCAGAGAACAACGGCCAAATTTGGGGATTTCGGTGTTGGGGCATAATGTGTTTACCCTCTTGTGCATGCACTGATGCAGACACCGTTACTGTTTACAGCACCAGTTATTGCATGCACGAGAGGGTTAACCCCCTTATGCATGCAGGCACCTGTACTGTTTACAATACCAGTGGCTGCATGCACAAAGGGTAACATTACAAGTAAAGCATTTGCACCTCTTCAGCTGTTCCCCATTCGTCCTGGTCCTCTCGAAGGGAGGAAACTCTGGGTGGAGGGACAGGTAACTCTTCACTGAGGGATGAGTCCCGGACAGGGGTAGGGGGAGTGGGTGTGGCTGGCAAGTCCTCCAGCTTAATTCTGCTCATAGTTGGAGTTGAAGATTGTGACCATGATGTTTCAAACTCTGAAGATATCTGCCCAGTGAGTGTACTAGTGTTTCGCGTTGGACTCGACACGCTGGCTACATTACAGTTTTCGTCCGCTTGGGACAACTGCCTTTCCATCAACGTTGATAGCTCGGCCGTAGAGCTACTGGCAGACATGGTGGGCTTGTCACCGAGAAAGAATGTGACAGGAGAGTCACAGACGGGCGTGGCCACGCCACCCATGATGCTTTTGGTGGGTCCACTGCCGGCAACAGACATCAAGCCTCCAAAGTCAAGCTCAAATAGACTTCCAGCTGCTGAGGTCTGCGTGGCTTCCGACATAGGTATGTCTCCCCATGTCATTTGAAATGGAATGGCAGAATCTCCTGCTCCAAATATGTCTACCTCTGGGAAACTTTCTTCACGGTCATCGTCCTGGTTAACAGAAGAAGAAATAGGATAACCTAAGTCTCCGATGACAGACTGAACAATGGTTTGAGAATGGGACTGATTTCCTGCTCCAAACAGGTCTACTCCGAGGAAAAAGTTTGTCGCTGTCAACATCCTGGTTAACAGAAGAAGGGAAAGGATCATCTAAGTCACCCATGACAGACTGAACACTGCATGGAAAATGGGACCAAAAGTCCCAATCCAAACCAAATGTTCAGTCGGTCATATGATTTGCTATCTGTAGAGGCACTAGGCGATCCATCATGCTGTCCAAAAGGGAACCTAGAGATTTCACTCACCTCTTTCGGTAGAGGAGAGTACGCGATCAAAGCCTTTTCCATCATCAAAAGCCAGGTCTGGAACTAAAATAATAAAGCACTTCTCACTTTCTTTTAAGATAGTGAAAAGAGATTTTCATTAATTTACTTTTGTGCCAAATACCTTAGGGCTTCCTCCCGCAGTACTAGCTGCAGCAGTATCCATTTCCTGGGAAGTTGATTCAGGTAGTAGTGAGCTGAATTGATTACATGAGTTGAATGCATCCTCTGAGCCAAATGGATCCTCTGAAGTGAACTGATCCTTTGTGCCAAATGGATTATCTAAACCAAATGGATTGTCTGAGCCAAACGGATCTTCCATTTCAAAATTAGAAGAAGACATCTTATCAGTGGATTTGTTTTCAGTGTCTTTAAATGAGTCCTTTGTGCCCTCTGTGTCTTTGAAGGGACCCTCTGTGTCTCTGACAGGGTTCTCAGTACCTCTGAAAGAGTCCTCTGTGCCTTTGAAGGGATCCTCTGTACCTCTGAAAGGGTCCTCTATACCTCTGAATGGGTCCTCTGTGCCTTTGAAGGGATCTTCTGTTTCTTTGAAGAGGTCCTCTGTGCCTTTGAAGGGGTCCTCTGTGCCTTCATTGTGGTCTTCAGAAACCCGAGTTGGGAATGCATCTGCAAAATCTGCCCCCAAATCAAATGGTTTGCCAGTCCCAGTTCTCCCACTGGCAGTTACATTTTTCCCCGATTCTTGAAGCTGTGGTGAAGAAACGTAAGTGAAGTCCATTCCGAAGTCAAAATCTGCAGTGCTGCCTGATGTGCTGGAGGCACCCTTGTACCCTTCCTCTCCCACTGCAGGCAGCTGTGGTGGAAAAACACTCGCAAAGTCAGCCCCAAAATCAAAACCGCCACCCACTTCTGCCGACTTGGGCTGTGGGGAGACATCAGACATGCTCCCTGCCTTGCTTTTGCGTCTGGGAGGGGCAACCGCAGCATCCATCCCTGAACCTACAGCCAATGTGGGGCTGGTGGGCTGAGAAGAGGCATCTGTAAAGCTACCCATCTTGCTCCTGCTTCGCAGTCTTGGAGGGGCCATTAAATTGTCAGATGACCCATCCGATCTAGGCTGCTGTGACACATCTGTAAAACTCCCTACTTTGCTCTTGCGTCGTGGTGGAGCTACAGGGTCCTTTGCTACCATTTTTTTCTGTCTGAACTGTTTGTGTCGTCATGATGAGATGACAGAATGGACGACAGGCACCAGGAAGAGCACGGACAAACACAATTATCAGCAAACAACAGAAACAGGAAAAACATGCTATGAAATTTATAAACATAAAAAAGGAATTCTACGGCTAATGGAAATGATACACATGCAAAATATCAGTTGCTACAGCTTCTTAAATTCTAACATTTTCAAAAAATTAACTTAAAGTGAAATGTGAGCTTAGAGGCAACATCCCTTCCACTAGTACAAACTCCAGAGGAAGCTGCACGTGTCCAAAGCTACATATTAAGTAAACTGATGTACAGTTCTAGTTATAAATAAAGAAACAGTCATGTATACTGCTCTGTGACTTTGGAATTCATAGAATTGTTAGACCAGCACAACAATATTACACAAAGATACACAGGGTGACAGTGCAAAAATTTACTTGACCCAGAATGGTCCACAGGCTGCCTATTACCAGCAACAGCCATAAATTTTCATCAACCCCTGCAAATGTAGGGGCTAATCAGAATCTACCATAGTATGTCTCTTGTAGACAGAATGGACTGGGTAAAGATCTGCTCTACTGAACCAAAATGCTGAAATATAGCTTTCTGGAATTTTGAAAAAGCTGGAAGTCTCCAGGACAGAAGACATTCACCCACGGATATAGGAATGAAGTGCAAAGGAAATGTGCAAAATAGGGACACAGCAAACTAAAGAAAGCAACTGTGCTCACCTTCACACATGACCTGCCTGTGAAGGGTCACAACAAGCAAAAACATGGAAACTGAAAAGGGACACAGCCAACAACAAGCAACAAAACTCTGCAACATAACGCTTTAACTCCAAGAACTAAACGACTTCCACTTTCCAAACTGCAAGTCATTTAGTTCTGAGAGATTAACCCATTACATCCTGAGGCAGATTTTTAAAAATCTGCTTATTGGCTACATTACAGATTAGGAGATAGATCAACCATTTTAGTTCAAGGGTGGTGCCAGAATAGTTTAGTGCCTGAGGCGCCAAGCTATTCTGGCACTACCCTTGAACTATCAGTCAAAATTTATTTCAACCAATGGGTGTATCAGTATGAAAAAGGTTAAGGCAGAAGGGACTGGTGACCAACAAACACGAACAGAACATGTTATCACAAAATGAACAGAAAAATTTACAGAGGTGTTCTGGGGGTGTGATAGAGGCTTGAGCTGTGGTACAAATGAAAGGACAGGTTTTATAATGGATGTAGGATGAAGAAATTCAGTGGGCAGTAGGTCTTGTGTTCCAGTATCGAGGTGGTGTTGAAAGGATGGTCAGCGCTGGCTTTGTGCAGTGTTTTTATGAGAATGTACTTGGTCTCTGATGAACACCACTCTTTAACTCCAACCAACTTTCGGCAATGTTCAAACTTTACTGTGTCACACTGTCAAACTACATGTATAATGCATATCACCCATGTATCATATTAAACAAAATTCTGAACTAGACAAATTCTGTCACCGGTTTTGTTGCACATAGGTGCCTAGATCTGTATCACACAAATGTCTTAACCCTTTGGCCTTTGATAGCACTATTTGTCATGATAATTCCTGCAAGAATCATTGCAACAAAGCATTATCGACAGCCAAGAGGTTAAACACTCTCTGTGAGCTGAACTAAGCTGGAAGCCACACACACAGGATTTTAAGGGATTTGATGGTGATGGCGTAATTTTTTTAAAAGACGTAAACCATTCAAAGTAGACAATAATAATCAGACATAAATATATATGAGCAGTACAGTAAACTCAAAAGACTTACTTTTTTCCTAATTGTATATAGGTGTATTACTGCAGGCTTTGGCACAAGTATCACAGTTACTGCAAATATCGCTTGTATTTAACACTGATCATACACTCTTTTTAACATCATGCTTTCAGTCACTTTTATTCGTCTCTTTTAATCGTATGTTAATGGATATATTTCTTTTTAACCCATTAAATCCTGAGGATAATTTTTTTCAGATTTGTGACTTGTTATATGAAAGCTACATTACAGCTCAGGAGATAGACTAACCATGATAGTTCAAGGGTGGTGCCATAACAACTTGGCGTCTACAGACGCCAACCTGTTCTGGCACCACCCTTTAATTATTATGATTAAATTAATCTCATTTTAGGGTGTATCAGCATTTAAAGGGTTAACAAAAACCTTTTTTCCAGGATCTTTGATACTTTTTTTTTACCCCCCACAATATCTTATAACCTAGGCTTTATGTGAACAATAAGCAAACAGTAATAGTCAATTCTGTTTTAGATAAAATGTTTTACCTTAGATGATTGCTAAACAAACCTGCAGTTATATCCCAATTCTAATATACAATATTAACTGCATATTTAAGACCAAAACAAATCTAGACAAACAACCCTTCTTTTTAAAAAAACAAATCCATGACATTTACTTAAAGAATTACATTTGTAATACATGTACTCTGAAAATAATGCATGTTATTTGCGAGTACACTGTATTATAATAGTAACATCACCTTTAATGATTTTCTTACTAGTCTGTAGAAGATTCATTATAAATGCATTTTTCCATAATAAAATTTATAATCTAAATTATAATCTAAATTACAGAATGAGAATTTTACATATGGTACACTCCTTTTGTATTGAACTAATAAGCTCTAGTTAGGCTTAAGTATATTTCAGACCTGTAAAATAAATTATCTGTATTATGTGACTAACCCATTTAGCCCTGACGCACTACAGCAGGAATTGGGGCGACCATGATATTTCAAGGGTAGTGCCAGATTAGCTTGGCGCCTGTCGGTACCAAGCCAATCTGGCACTACCCTTGAATTATCATGGTCGATCCATCTCCTGCAACAGGTGCATAGTTTTAGACGACGCCTCCAAAATTTGGGAAATACGTGCGTCGGGCTCAACGAGTTAACCAAAGTGATGTGCACTACACAGTAAAATGTCAAGAACATAACATATAAGCATGAGTGTAATTATTATCAATAGAAACTGCTGATATAAAATGAGTACACCATGTTATCAACACTTCGTGTCCTCTATTCTGGACAGATTCAACAGCTTTACTCTTTTCAATGTAGCAATGTCCTGATGTGGTAGTAAAAGAATTGAAATCTAATGTATCTAAAAATGGTCCATAAATGTGCTGGTCTGTCATTTTGAACTCTACAGCTCCAGGCTGCAAGGTCCAAAGTCACATATCAGCACAAATATGACACAGAATCAAAGCAACAGAACATGGTGCGCAGAACATTCCTGGCTGTCTCAAAATGGGTGACAGGAAATATTGAAATAACTTCAAACGGTCCAGAAGTTCAATCTCTTTTCAGTTGTAGACTTAGGCATGGATGAACCATAACTCTGCAGATTAATTTGTGGCTGACCCATCCCAGCAAGAGACATAAATTCTCATGAGGCCCTGCAAGTGCAGGGGCTCATGAGAACCTATACCTCTTGAAGATGGAACATGCTGACTAAGGACTGCTCTGTCTGAATTGTGCTGCTGAAATTCAGCTTTCTAGGATTTTGAAAAAGCTGAATTAGTCTCCACGGCCAAAGACTGTCATCCGTGCTGCACACAATGGCTCTAGATGGCCTGCACACAACCGGATATGAAATAGGACCTCTTTCTGCAAGCTATTAAATGCTCGTTTCCCTAAGCTGAATGTCATACATGATCATAACCCTCTCTGCAAATTGTATCGTGTGAATTTACATTTAATGTGTATTATAGATATACTCTAATTTGTAGACAATGTGCAGGCATAAATAACAGGAAATTAACCCCTTCTCTGGATGCATATTAACTCATTCAGCCCTGACACACTACAGCAGGAGATGGGTCTACCATGATAATTCAAGGGTAGTGCCAGATTAGCTTGGGGCCTGTCGGCGCCAAGCTGACCTGGAACTACCCTTGAATTATCATGGTCGATCCATCTCCTGCAACAGGTGCATAGTCGTTAGATGCCTCCAAACTTTGGGAAATACGTGCTTCGGGCTGAATGAGTTAAGTTTTGGAAATCTTTGTTCATTCAATGATCTAAAGCCACAATTGTCCACGGAACGTGGATACAAACTGGTCTCAGCATGACACAAACCCTCATGATCCCCCACAATTGCGGGGGCTCATGAGGGTTTGTGTCTTTTGCAGCTGGATCATGTTCACATTTTCTCAGCAGTGAAGGGGAAAGCATAGCTTTCCTGTGCAGTACTGGATTCCTGTTCCTTTGGAGATGTGTCTATGTTCTAGTGTTCTTTGTAGTTGAAGACTACTGAGTACAAGGAAATAAAAAGAAATAAAATAAACAGAAAGACACCTGGAAAAGCCGTTTCCTGTACCAACAAAGAAAGAAACCTGCTTCAGGAAAGCAAGGTCAAAGCAGTTCAGAAAACTGCAATGTCCTCGTTTTCTGAAGCATGTTTTTTCTTTGTTGGTTATCTCTTTGCATTTTAAGCAATTGCCAGTAACACCTTAAGTCTGAATTTTTTATTTTTTTTATTTTATTTATTTATTTTTTTTGTTTGGGGTGTGTGTGTGAGTGTTTCCCAACAGTAAAAGACCCTTAGGCCGTGTGCGGGCCCACTGTGGCCGTCGTTGGCCCAAAGGCCACTGGGCTGTGTATGTGTGTGTGTGTGTGTGTGTGGGGGGGGGGGGGGGGGGGGAGGGGAGGGGGGAGGGGCAGAAAAAAAAACAACAGCTACTGACCTGAATTTCCACCTTCTTCACATAGCTTGCTGGGAAGATGCCCGTCTTGTCACCCAGTGACCCCGTCCACCAATCATCCTCTTTTTTGGTCACGAGAATCATGTCTCCCTCATTGAAGACAAGGTCTGCAGCCTCCCCTGAAGAATAGCTGTACATGGCCACATAATACTCGCCATCTTTCTTATCCATGGATGGGGAATCTCTTGCACTGCCATTCCTTTCTAGTGTACCCATGGGACTAGGTGTCTGTGAGCTGAAAATTTTGATGAAAAGATACGTTTTGTCATTACTTGTATCGACAATAGTATAACACAGAAATACACTGACAAACTAAAGAAAGCCTTCCATGCCTCAAAATACACATAAACAATTGACAGTTTAATTCCATCTCCAACCAACACGTCCAAGCAAATCTGTCTAACCCATTACAATAGGTCCGTGGCACAGCGGTAAAAGCATCTGCCACCAAAGCTAGAGGTGCGAGGTTCGATACCCGGTTCCGGCGTCGGACTTTTCTCCTCTAGTAAGTGTCACCGTTAATTCGGGCGGAACGTCGGGGTTCTTTCTCCGGGTACTCCGGCTCTTCCCCCGCAACTGAACTTCTAAAACTTCAGTAGCCCATGGCACTACGTGAATGTTCTGTGTTTATGTACAGTGTGTGAGTGAATGCACGTGATTCACGTGAGCGTGCTTGTTGGGTTGAGTTCGCGGTGGCGCTTTGAGCCGATTTTCAATTGGGATAAAGCGCCTATTTAATACGCTGATTATTATTATTATAATTATTTTTTTAAATTTGCTTATTGTCCTCTGAAGGCTACATTACAATTAAGTGATAGATAACCATGTTAGTTCAGGGATGGTGCCAGAATAGCTTGGAGCCTCAGATGCCAAGCTGTTCTGGCACCACCCTTGAACTATCACAGTCAAATTTATTTCAAGCAATGGGTATATCAGAATAAAAAGGGTTCAACACTGATGAGATAATAAATAATGAAAAATGAATCACCAATGGGTCACAGACGCGCTTATCACAAGGAATACAAGCTAACTAAAAAGTTAAAGCAATACAAACCTAATTTGAGGTTTTTCGGGTTTGTCCATCTTGTCTGAGGTTCCCTCAAGCAATTTAACGTAAGCCTTTGGAAACCAGCCCACCTGCAAAAAACAAGATTCTTCAACTGTACTTTTTTTTCTGAAGAATCCATTCCAATAATAATATTTTAAAACTGTATCTTGATCAATGACCCTCTGTTAACCCTTATCATCGGAATACACCAGTGTGTGAAATAAGTTTGACTAAAATAGTTCAAGGGTAGTGCCAGAATAGCTTGGCACCTCTAGGCACCAAGCTATTCTGGCACCACCCTTGAACTAAAGCCATTGGTCTATATCCTTATCTGTAACACAATGTAGCTTGCATATGGCAGTGTACAAATTTGAAGCTTTTGGCCTCAGTATATGGGTTAACCCATTTGCTGCCAGTGGACACATATTGTGCTTCAGAAATCTTTGTAAATGTATCGATACAGAGCCCACAAAGAGTGTCAGCAATAGGCATAGATCCTCTTAAGACCCTGCAACTGTTCACAGGGATCTGTCTCCTGCTGTTGAATTGTGTTTGTTTATTCTCAGCAGTGAAGAAGTTAAAATGAAAAATGCTAATACTTTCACCTGCTCAGTCACCAGCAACATACCCCATTTAACGTCATGGGTGCATTTCCCTGATTTTGGATTTGTCACCTAATGAGTATGTACCGGTTGCAGGGTATGAATCGACCATGATAACCATCAGGCACCAAGCTAATCTGGCACTACCCTTGAAATATCATGGTTGATTCACCTTCTGCTGTAGGGCGTCAGGGCCAAATGGGTTACAATACCCGTCTGAGAGCTACAGATGGCCTGCATTACAAGACCTCCATGTCAGCTAAACAGGTCAGCCTCAGTATTACTCACATCAGAATATCACAAAAATGTATTTTTCTCCAAAATATAATTTTTCGAAAAAAAAATTACTGATGGCATTACTGTATGTATGGAAGATACACTTAGCTTAACAATTTCAGCCTAAAAATCATTGTGTATAATTACACATAAGACATAAGACATTTATTCACCAAGTAAAACATTACAAGGATTTTTGTTTGACATGGCGACAGTAAAATACATCCTCACTTGCTGCACATGCATTCATTATGACATACACTCAGTTGGCGATTGTCCTGTATACAGCACTAAGATAGATAAACACAATATTACACACATATCAGTTTAACTCCTATGTCACAATCATGGAATCACATTGTTCCATGGATGGTGATGAACTGAGGACTGCTTCTGGAAAGAAACTGCATCTGAATCGAGAGGTTCTGGCTTTCAAAGCACGAAACCGGCGGCCAGAGGGCAGAAGCTCGAAGAGATGATTGGCTGGGTGTGACAGATCGCGAACGATCTTTCCTGCCTTCCGTTCCATACGCGTTTTGAAAATGGAGGCGACAGATGAAAAGTCGCAACCAGCCTATTTGGGAGGCAGTCTTAACTATATGCTTGAGCTGGTTCTTTTCTGTCGAGGTTGTGCTACCATACCAGACAGTGATAGAGAAGTACAAGGTGTTCTCTATCACCGCACAGTAGAACTGTGCCATGATTCCTCTTGACATACCGAGTTTCCGCAGCTGCCTCAGAAAGTGGAGACGCTGTTGGTACTTTTTCACAATGGCCGTAGTGTTATTGTCCCAACCCAGATCGCTCGAGATGATGGAGCCAAGAAATTTGAACGAGTCGACCTGTTCTACGGTTTCCCCATTGATGACAAGGGGCAGTATCGGGACTTTAATTTGACGAAAGTCAATCACCACCTCTTTTGTCTTTGAGACATTCAGTTCCAGGTCATTTTCCAAGCACCAGTCGACCATTCTCCGAACCTCGTCTCGATACACAGTTTCGTCAGCATCAAGACAACAGGCCCTCAAGGGTGGTATCATCGGAAAATTTTGAAATTTTCACAGACGGGGTTGCGGAGACATAGTCATTTGCGAACAGGGTAAAGAGAAGCGGAGAGAGAACGCATCCTTGTGGCGCGCCAGTGTTCAGTGTTACAGCGGCAGAGTGTGAATTGTAGAGTCTTACGACCTGAAGACGGTCCAGAAGAAAGTCAAGGATCCAGTGACATATGGAGGGGTGAACATTGAGGTGAACGATTGATTGATTGATTGAACATTGCTTAACGTCCCGACAGCAACAAGGCTTTCTCAGGACGTGCCTGCACTGCTTGTGAAAAAAAAAAAACTAAACAGAAAATTGAATGTATGTCGCCAGCCGGTCAAATACGTTAAATAAACCTACAACATGGGGCCTAAATAAAGCTAAGACCATTTAGCAACACACATCCAATATCAAGAGCTACAGGCAGTGCAGACAGTAGGGAGAGTTTTAAAAAGGCAAATACAGGTGAATGGACAAAGGGTAGACAGAAACACATGCCCCAGAATAGAGAGAAAAACCCACCCTGTGGGGCTGACCAGGGTGACCCTGGGAACTAAAAAATACCTAACCCCACCCAAGTCCCCCAGGGCAGACCCGGGTGGGGGATTGAGGTGAACGAGTTTGTCAAAAAGCTTGTGAGGGATGATAGTGTTGAAAGCACTGGAATAGTCAATAAACAAAACTCTGGCATAGGTGCGTGGGGTCTCCAAGTGCTGCAAGATGAAATGCAGGCCCAGCGCGACTGCATCATCCACTGACCTGTTCACTTGGTAGGCAAACTGGAGTGGGTCAAGCAAGTGCCCCGTGGATACCCTCAGGTAGCGAAGAACAAGCCACTCCAGAACCTTCATGGCAACAGACGTCAGTGCCACGGGGCGGTAGTCGTTCAGCTGGGTGACCTTTGACATTTTGGGAACAGGGACGATCACGGACGACTTGAAGCACCACGGCACTGACATCTGCTGTAGAGAGGTATTGAAGATATCGGTGAAGACAGGAGCGAGCTGGTCAGCACAGAACTTCAAGGCAGCCGTAGACACGTGGTCGGGACCCGAGGCTTTCCTGGGATTCTGTCTCTGGAAGAGACGTGTTACCTCCGCCTCCCGAACGCTGAAGGGCGGCGTCAGAGTCGACGCGTCTCCATGAAGCGGAGGACGGTATCTAGGAGTGGGATTCTTCTGGTCAAACCTGCTGTAAAACAGGTTCAGCCTGTCCGGGAGCTCCGGGTCCACGTCGTTGTGAGTTGTTGCCCCCTGCTTGTAGCCGGTGGCCTGCTGCAAACCCCGCCACACCTCTCGCATGTTGTTTGAGGAGAACTGGTCTTCGATTTCTTCCTGTAGGTCGCCTTCACCCTGCTGATCTCGCGACACAGCGCAGCTTTGGCCTTTCTGTACTGCTCCCCATCGCCACTCTTGAAGGCCTCATTCTTAGCGTCAAGTTTTACCTTGACTGAGTGGCTGAACCACAGCTTGTTATTGCCAAAGATGCAGACGGTCTTGGTCGAGACACAAGCCTCCTCACAGAAGCCTATGTACGACGTCACTGCATCTGTGTACTCGTCCAGGCTCCTGCTCGCCTCTTTGAAAACGCTCCAGTCCGTCGCCTCCAGACACCCTTGTAGCGTCTCCGTCGCCTCCGTGGTCCATCTCTTGACTGTCTTGGTGACAGGCTTCACAGCTTTCAGTCTCTGGCGATAGGTCGGAGTGAGCAGAACCATGGCATGGTCAGATTCGCCCAAGGGAGCCCTCGTAGTAGCACAAGTACACAACCAGGGAGGCAACTCATGGGCCGTTACCAGGGCCCGAGTAGCCTCCCTTCCCTCCTCATCTGGGCACAAGTGCCGGTGTTATAACAGTTGAACACTAAAGCGCTCTGGCGGCAAGCGGGGCGGCCATTAGAGTAATGCCATCGGTAAGTATTTTTCAAAAAAATACATTTTAGAGAAAAATACATTTGTTTCCTCAAAATACATTACCGATGGCATTACTGTATGGAAGAATAGCGAAAAGGAGCAGGGTGCCGCCCGCTAGGTACCATCATCACTCGTAATTAACGGTCGCGAACATGAGCAACCTCCCGACGATTTCGGCTAAGCGTACCTTACGGTGCTGGAGGCGCCGGAAGGGAGTGTTGCGTCACAGCGATGTCTCTGACCATGGCCAGATTTTCCCGCTGGCTTGTAAGGTCACGGAGGTAGAAGCGGGCAAAGGTGGAATTGGCCCGCCACCCAACAGCCGCCACAATGTCTCTCACCGCGCAGTTTCGATCAAACGCAACACTGGTGGAGACTGCATGGACCTCATGTGCACAAATACGCAGCGTCTTAGCACCCGCCGGAGAGAGCTCCACATAGGCAGAACGGATGACCCAACGCAGCCACGAGGAGATCGTCTGCGCAGATATGTCGTGCCTGCCAGGGGAAAGCGGCAGGAAAAGGCGGGTCCAGCCACGCCGCATTGGTTTTGTCCTGCGCAGGTAGAGTCGTAACGCCCGGACAGGGTCCTGACGGCGAGAGTCACGAGTCTGGTCTGGTTCCCTGAGGGGTCGCAAGGTGAGAACTGGAGCCCTGGCCGAAGGAAGCCGATTCTTCGTCAAGAAGGCGGGATTCATTATGAGGTGTACAGAACCATCGGCCCTGAGCTGAAGACAGGTCGGGTCCATAGATAGCGTGTGCAATTCACTGACTTTGGACGCCGTGGCAAGCGCAAGTAGGAAGCAGGTCTTCCGGGTGAGATTTGCCATGCTAGCCAAGTGCAGTGGCTCGAATTTGCTAGAATTTAGCCAGGTAAGGACCCAGGCGAGGTCCCAGCAAGGAATCAGAGTGTGGAACTGGTCGCTGTAACTCAAAATTCCGCATGAGGTCTGAAAGATCCGAGCAGGCCCCAGGATCTGGGAGTCCCAAATGGCGGTAGGTGTCCGCGATCACGGAGAGGTAACCTCTAATGGTAATAGGGGCCAGATTCATGAAAAAGACAAAGGAAGAAGTCTGCAAGCTGGGGCGACATCAGCGCTGTTGGGGGAAGTCGCTCCGTCTCACACCAATCCCAGAAGACTCGCCACTTCGTTTCATACACTCGCAGGGTGGAAGATCTGCGGGCTGCAGCAATAGCTTCCACCGCCGCACGCGAGAAACCTCTGGAGGAGAGGGCTTGCCGCACAACCGCCAGGCGTGTAAGAGGAGCCGCTCCGGGCACGGGTGAAAGAGTGGCTGCCGAGGTTGCTTCAGCATCATGTGGGGGGGTGGGTAAGGGGAGCGAGGGATCTGTGGCTAGGCTGAGGAGACTGGTGGTCAAACTCCTGTTCCAGCTGAAGGGGGCGACCAGGAGAAGGATCGTGTTGCACCCCCGGAGTTTCTGTAGAACCAGCACGGACGGAGGGTACGCATAGGCGACCAGTCCCTCCCAATCAAAGGAGAGGGCGTCGACCGCCCACGCTAGAGGGTCCGGGAAGGGGGAAACGAAGATGGGGAGCTGCTTGTTCCAATGAGTCGCGAACAGATCGATCATTGGGGTCTCCCAGCACTCGCAAATCATGCGGAAGATCTCTGGACTCAGCGACCACTCGGTACGTAGGAATTGGCCCTTCCGCGAGAGGGAGTCGGCGAGGACATTCAGACGGCCCGGAATGTGATGAGCCCGGAGGGAGATGTCGCGGTCCCTGCACCACATGAGCAACTGGTAAAGGAGCATGCAGAGGGTCGGGAGCGGGTGCCCCCTTGCTTCTGGATGTATGCGACGACGGTGGCGTTGTCGGACATGATGAGGACTTCTTGATGGTGAAGCTGAGACTGCCAATGGTCGAGGGCCAACCAAACCGCCTTCAACTCCAACCAATTGATGTGTCTGTCCGCGAACTCCGGGGGCCACAGGCCTGAGGCAGCGGAGAAATCCAGGAGGTGTGCACCCCAGCCGGAGCGGCTGGCGTCGGTGCAGAGGGAAAGTCAAGGCGGGAGGGAGGAGAGAGGAACCCCCAAACGAAGCCAGCAGGGGTCCGTCCACCGCTGGAGGGTGGGCTTGGACAAACAGGACGACAGAAATCGGGGCCGAGAGGTCGCGGGAGGAAGGGCGTCAATGGGCAAGGAGATGGAGTTGAAGTGGGCGCGAGTAGAGCCGACCCAGGGGTAACAGGTCCGTGGCCGCGTTCAAGAGACCTAGCAGTTGTAACCAAACCTGCGCTGGGACTACATCCGTGCTGGAGATCTGGTGGGCAAACTCCACCAACTTCGCGACACGAGCTTCCGGCAGTCGCACAAGATTGCAATCGGTCCAGAACTCCATGCCAAGATGCACGAACCGGCGGGACGGAAAGAGATCGGACTTTCCGCTGTTGACTAGGAAGCCGAGGCAGCGAAGAAGAGCGAGAAACTTGTCCCGATCTTTGGCGAGGGAGGCGGAGTCCTGGTTCCAGAGAAGAAGATCGTCCAAATAGTTGGAGGTGGTGCTGGAGGAGGTCTGGCGAGCCTTGGCAACCACCGCATCGACGATCCGGGTGAACACCCAAGGGCTGATGTTGAGGCCGAAGGGGAGAGACCGGAACTGGTAGATGGTCCCGCAATAGGCGAAGCGTAGGAACCGCCTGGAGGCAGGGTGCACAAGGACATGAACATAGGCGTCGGCCAGATCGAGGCTGACTGCAAAGTCCATGGGGCACACGGCGGCCTTTAGGGCCCGCGCCGTCTCCATCCTAAAGGAGGGAGCCGAAATGAAGCCGTTGAGGGCTGACAGGTCGATGATAGGGCGCCAGCGGCCGCCCAGCTTCAGAATGAAGAGGCGGCTGTAAAAGGCTGGGGAATCATGCTGCGAGATGACCTCCGTCGCAGATTTGAGAAGCAAGGTCGCAATCTCGTCCCGCAAGGCGCATGCCTTGGTCTGGTCTACCGGAATGCGCGTCCAAACAGGGGTCCTGCGGAGGGAAGGGGGATGATAGAAGGAAATCCGCAGACCCTCTGTCACGGTAGTGAGCACCCAAGGGTCGTCCGGCAGCAGAGACCGCCACTCATCGCTGTGCAGGGCAAGCCGCCCGCCGACTGGGGGCTCCTGGGACGTCGGCGGCTGCGGGGGAGGGAGAGAGTCAGCGGGCCCTGCCCCGCCCAGCTCTGCAGGCAGGTCGGGACCAGGTGGGGGTAGCTGGAGCTCGAGAGCGGGAGGAGGTTGGACGCCTGGAGAAGCCGGCCGAATTCTGGAGGGCAGGCCGCTGGTAGGGTCTGAAAGACCGCAGGGCGTGACAAACCGCCCTATGGGAGGTTGGAAAGCGAGCCGCAGCAGCCTGGGGGTGGAGGGCCATGACTCCTTAAAGGTCTCTTGCACAGACTGCAAAGTGGGGCTGAAGAGGAGAGAGCCCCCGATAAGAGCACGACGGAGCTGGACACATGCGGTCGCAGAAAAAAGGGGCACAGATCCAGCATGGCATCGCGGCGCATGAGGTCACAGTTCGCGGGCGCGGTGAGGGCGTTGGTAGAAGCGTGGTAGACCGCCCTGTTAGCCCCTACCGCCAAGGCCTAGATGTCCTGTTGAGGATCTACATCTGGGTGCTCCAGAGACTCCTCAACGCAGTTGAGCATGGCCTGTGTAGCCAACTCTAAAAACCCCGAGCTGACGAGGGAATAGCGGACCAAGGTCGCCGTATTATTGAGTCCGCTGGGGATGCAGCACCAAAGGGCCTTCCGGGTAGCAAGAAGAGTCTCTGCGGCCGGGTTCACCGGCGGGAGGGGGCAGACAAACCTGGGAGTGACCCGCATACCAATGCTGTCGGAAGCGGATGGGGATGGGGGGGGGGGGGGGGGGTGCAGGGGAAAGATCACGACGTAAAGATGTATGGGACCGGACGCTGGCACGGGAATCCGGAGGCGCGGAACGGTCTGAGAGGGAGGGAGAGAGAAAAACAGAAGGCGAATCCTCCGGGTGGAGGCTGAGGGTGTCAATTGTGTCCTCGGGCAGAGGGGGTGGAGGGGGCATCCGATCCCGGCGGGGACGGACGACGCTAGGAGAGGTGGGGACAACATGGCAAAGCCCCGAAGGGCACTGAAAGGACAAGGATCTGTCCCGAAGGCTGCGGGGCTCCCGCTGATCGCTGGCGGCAGCACTGAGAAACAGCTCAGAGAGCGATATTAATCCAAATTCACCCCTAGAAACTCTACTCCACAATCCATCAGGAGGTAGCGAAAACAACGAGAGAGGGCACTCCTGCCGACCACCGCGACACACCACAAGCGAACGCCACTCCCGCGTACTCGCGATGGCGGCTAACGGCACACGACGCGCAGCTAAAGCACGGAGGAGCGCCGTACATCACGGGAAAGACTGCACTGAAACACAGGCGGATCCCATTGCTGGTCGCTGGCGGCAGCACCGCGCTGAAGCACGGTGGAGCGCCACACATCACGGGACGAAGGTCTGTGCTGAAGCACATCCGAGTCCTGTCGCTCGTCAACCACTGACCTGGTCTGAAGACCAGCAGGCCGCTCTCTGTCACTGGGCACCGACCTGTGCTGAAGCCAGAGTGGGTCCCGTTGAACTCCAGTATCCGTTGCGTAACGCGAGCGAAATTTACAACCGGTGCCGTACCGGGTAAAAATGTGAACGAACGAACCGTATTCGAGGAGTGCGCCGGCCAGTCAGAAACCCGATGGCTGAAACATGCCTCGAGATATTACCTGGCCATATCCTAAGCGACAGAAGGTAAGAAAGGAGGCTAGGAAATGACACACCACAAATAGTCTGCACAGAAGCAATGGCGCCATGTGGTCCCGAAGGAGGAAAATGGCGCCACGTGTTCCTGCAAGAAACGAAGCACGCCGCCACCCACACAAAACACACAAGTCCAAGGGAAGCACAGGGCACCACTTAAATCCAAGGAAACACACGCAAGCACAAGGCACCTGTGGAGAAGAAATTCTAAGAAGAATCCAAGAAATCCAAGGAAAAGTTGAAGGTAGGCTGAGCACGTGGTAGACACGACATATCGCAACTAAGCTAAGCGTTCAACTGGTAATGGTATAACACCGGCACTTGTGCCCGGATGAGGAGGGAAGGGAGGCTACTCGGGCCCTGTTCTAATAACATGTCAAAAGCACTGTGCTGGTTACCGCATCTAACACAACTAGGGAAAACATTATCAAAGAAGCTATTTTTACTGTCAAGATTAAAATCTATCATTGATACAAAGACACGAAAGCTATTTTTCAACTCCTACATTAAACCTCACATTGACTACGCATCTACTATTTGGGACGGCTGTAGTAAGGCTAACCTTAAGCGGATTAATTCTCTATACAATCGCGCAGTTAAACTGATCCTCCCAAACCCCTCTCCAACTTTTTAGGAAAAGCTTCAGGCAACAGGGCTCCTTCCTATACATCAACACCTTATGTTTAATAAATGCGTACTTATGCACAAAGCACTGAACGGGAAAGCCCCCCTCTACCTGGCTAAGCTTTTCACTGAGAGCGAAAGGGTTTACAGCACTTTGAGGAACAGTCTCATCATTGAACGGCCCCAAATTGACTTGTTTAAATCCAGCCTTTCTTACGCGGGTGCCTATTTATGGAACTCACTTCCTCCACATATACAGCAAACGAGACATCTTCCATTGTTTAGGACGAAAGCTTTTAAATACATCTCTGAGCAAACTTGAAAGAAACGTAGATAATATGTCCAAAAGAGTCATGTCAATGATTTCCTATGGTCCTCTGTTTTGCACTTGTTAGCTTTTACATAATATCTCTCTTTATCGTGGTGTTTTGCCTGCTCACTAAATTCCTACACATGAGTAGCTGTATCATAAGTGTGCAGTCGCTTTCTATAAACACACTTTACATCGCACCCCCCCCCCCCCCCCCCCACCAAGACCCTGTCATTTTGCTGTGTGTGTATGTAATCTTCAGCAACTTTGGAACTTGTATCGGAATGTAACACAAGAGACCTGTGGGTGTAGCCGCTTGTTTTGTGCTGTTAACATATTGTTTTAATGTTGCTTTTAATGTTGTAGTTTAGCAAGGACAAACATGAAAAGCCATCGATAATGTATTTTGAGGAAATGAATGGATACAGCACAGTCTGGTCTGTGACTGCCAAGTCGATACCCAGTGAGCAAAACGTTCATTCTCTAATGTTAGCCATAACCTGCCTGCACACAGCTGTGAGTGGGCCAGCTAAGGCTGGCGTCAGCCAGTGGACTCCAGCTTACTGGTGGTTGTTTTTTTTCTTCACAATTCTATTAAGTATTGCACCACAAAAACGTCAACAATGCGGTCTGACTTTATGGATAATAGTTATAGTACAACAATTTAACCGTAGCACTGACTAAAAGTGCCACCGACAGCCAAAGGGTTAATAAGGCTGAGCTGTATTACAAGCCCTCCTTAGATCAGCTTCACCGCAACAAACCTCACGGACATTATCAACACAAAATGTGCAATGGTCTGTGATTTTGGATCTTATGGATCTAGAGTGTAAAATAATTATTATTATGTGTGCTGGAAAGTGATCTGGACCTTACTGCATGCCGGACTTAAGGTCCAAAATCATAGATTAGTACACGCACTACAATAAATATGTCCACTCACATTTCCATCAAGTTCTCCCATCCACCACATGTCCTCTTGCTCTTTGACCAGAATGATATCGTCCTTGTTGAATGACAGGTGATTGTCCTGACGAGCCTTCCACTGGTATAGGGCTTCAGCCTTCAGCCCTTCGGGTGCCTTGTGGGCCTGCAAATACACAAAATTTTTTTTTCTTCAATCTTATTCAAATCAGATATATAGAATAAGGATTTAACAGAAACATACACTGTCATTCATAATTGTATACATCTGATATGGTAATTTTTTCAGTTTGTAAGATAGTGCCCCCGAAAACATAATACCCCCGAAAATCCTAAATACACTGTATACACGATAAGCCATTTCACCCAAACTCGAAGAAAGGCAGCCCTTACCTCTCCAGGTGTTGGCTGAAAAGACTCCTCCACCTTGGGTTGGTTTGTTTTGGTGGCTAATTCCACAGTGGCACTAGGGGTGGGGATGACTGAGGAAGGGGCATTGGCTGACTGCACAGGCTGGAAAGCACTCCTGTAAGACCACGAAAAACTGCCAAATACTGGTTATGACATATCACAAACTACTGGCAAAACACACTAACAAAGGAATGAATAAATGAAGACACTAAGTAACAATCCTAGCCCTTTGGGTGTCGGTAGTGGTTTTAGTCGTGATGAATCCTGCAGGAATCATCGCGACTAAAACCGCTACCAACACCCAAGGGGTTAACATGTTTCATTCAGGTAACTCCCTTGTGCATGCAGCCATGTGTGTTGTTTATAGCACCAGTGGATGTACGTGAAGAGGGCTAAAACAGCTAGAATTTCCTTGCAATTGTGTAACTCATTCAGCCAACCCCATGCCCATGGGTGTTAAAAATAGAATTTCTGTGAAGAAATCCATGTACAATTTGCAACTCAAAGCAAACAAACTTGTATGAAAAATCTTACCCAAATACATCTGGCCTTGCGCCAAATACATCGGTAGTGTTGGACTGACTAGGAAGCACTGATACTGGCTCATCTATTTTCTCTACATAGGCTTTGGGGAACCAGCCCTGTTGCCCATGGTTCTCTCCCTTGAACCACTCTTCCATGCCTGGCTCACATGGTACATCCAACACCTGCAAAACAATGCCACATAATAGTACAATGAATGCATATAGCTATCAATCGCAATTTCTTGTGCACTGTGTGCTCACCCAGACACAAAACCGGTACTAGCAGTAACAGAATCAGCACAAAAGCTTAGTACACATACGCTGAAGTTTGAACAGGTAAGCTCTACCCTTACATTTTCTTCCAGTATATTCAGACAAACTACCCAGGGTAGGTAGACCATCATCGTTAAATTTAAACTAAAACACAATAAAAGAGAAAGGAGGATCAACCAGATAGATGATCCCAAGTGTCAAGATAATCAAGCACTACTCTAAAACTGTAGTGCAATGGTGAGCCTATCTCAAGCAACTAGTCTGCAGTTGTTGCACGACACCTACAAAATACTGGAGCTTTGCTCATGCGTACCACATGTTGGAGAAGGATCGTCATGAGACTTCAACCAAGCCCTAAGATAATCTGGTGCTACCCTGGAACTATCCTGGTCTGCTCCATCTTCCACTGAGGTGTCTTTTCTTAATGTGTGTGATGAAACTCTATGCTCACGCATTGGGTTCACACAGAGGTTTTTGTATGGTACAGTTTTGTCAGCGGTTTGTCTTGTGCCAAATATCCCGTGTGGGCACGAGGCCACGTGAAATCATAGGGACAGCGTTTTGCAGTGGATTTTAGCAAGAGTTCAGGCGAACAAATATGTAGGAAATTCAGTACGGGCTAGGCTGTCATTGTGGATGGATGTATGTCAGATACACTAGCCGTATTCCAAGACTCTGAAACCTAGAATTCACATATGTTTTATATGTATTATTGACAGCTACTTAGTTAAAGATAGTATGCATTAGTAAGAGTTAATTCGGTTGTGTAGCGGTGATTTGGTTCAGTTATGTTGGTTTGGAATTCGTTGAGATAACCAGTGATTTTCTATGTAGTTATTTACCGAGATGGATAACTAAGGAATGTGAAGCGTGTATGCCTAAGTCGTTATGAAGGTTGTAAGGGTTGGTTTAAGTATAGTCTTACCCAATGTATGAAAGAATGTATGACGAGAGTGTCAGGTTATAGTCTGTTTCAAGACAGTGAAAGAGTTATGGTATGTTGCGAAGTAGTTTGTGTTTGAAGCATGTGTGTAAATGAACGTGTGAGTTATTTGTATCAGCCAGGTTACGTAATGTATCTCATATCATCCAATATGTGTGTGTTTAGCAAGTGTTAGGACTTTATTGTACAGAGTTCTTGTGTGGATTGATTGATTGATTGTACATTGCTTAACGTCCCGACAGCAACAAGGCTTTCTCAGGACGTGCCTGCACTGCTTGTGAAAACAAAACAAAACAGAACATTGAATGTATGTCGCCAGCCGGTCAAATACGTTAAATAAACCTAACACATGGGGCCTAAATAAAGCTAAGACCATTCAGCAACACACATCCAATATCAAGAGCTACAGGCAGTGCAGACAGTAGGGAGAGTTTTAAAAAGGCAAATACAGGTGAATGGACAAAGGGTAGACAGAAACACATGCCCCAGAATAGAGAGAAAAACCCACCCTGTGGGGCTGACCAGGGTGACCCTGGGAACTAAAAAATACCTAACCCCACCCAAGTCCCCCAGGGCAGACCCGGGTGGGGTAGTTCTTGTGTGGAGCGGAGCGACGTACACCAAGACGTCAGTCAACAGAGGCTACCGCAGAGGGATCTACTGCGAGGTCATTTCTTCACTCTAGGAGTGAGCGACCGGTGCCAAGACACCCTGGTCAGCAGGGACTGCGCTACGGAGCGAGTCAAGAGGACGTCCACGGTACGAGAAACGGGACGACTCGGAAGCGTGCAACGAAAGACCTACACACCTAGACGTGGGAGGACAGAACGTTACCAAGCGAGAACACCAGCAAAACAGGTTGGATTGTGAGAGACAATTACCTAGCCTGGCGTTTACATTGTGTATGTGTATGCGGTGTTGATGTGCTTGTAGTGAGAAGGGGTGGTGTACATAATTTTGATAGTGTTTTCGTTGTTCTACTTATATAAAGATCCATAGTAGAAAGAGAGCTAGTGTTTGTTATACCGCGTGAATGCGCCCGACTGAGTCAGTGGCGGTGTATGCGTCTGTTATGCGAGAGTCTGTACGTGCGACTGGGGAGAGTCTGCGTGCGTTACAGTGTTCCCTGTTTTTATCTAGCGGTAGGTCAGAGTAGAGTGGCCAAAGGTGTTCGCCAGCTTGTGTAGAAAAGTTAGAATAGGGTTTGATTGATATGTGGGTGTTTTGTCTGTGTTAGTTCCCCTCTCCGATTCTAGGGGGCAAGATCCTTTGTTTAGGTAGTTTCTGGATCTTACGAGGAGCTAGTTCTTGTTTCTTCCTTTTGTATAGCTAGTAGTCTAAGTTCCTTGCTCTACGGTCTATTGTTTTTTTTCACTCCATCTGGACGTCTTCAAGTAGGTTGCTGTTTCTTTTGCATAGGTTGTTGATATTTCTGTGGGCCTTCTTTTAAGTTCTTGCTGTTGATTTGTTTTGTGTTTTTGTATTTTTACGTTTTTTTCTAATTTTTAGAAGTTGTTATAAATATGGAATCGGACCAGGTAGAAGCTTATATCAAGCAAGGTGAGAGGCTAGGTCTTAAAGAGAACAAGCTTTTTGATTACGTTGAGAAAAGTAAGGATAGAGAGGACAGGGAGAGAGAAAGAGTCCTTAAGAAAGAGGAACTAGAGGTTCAGAAAGCCTTAAAAGAGAAAGAATTAGAAGCTCAGAGAGAGAGAGAGAGAGAGAGAGAGAGAGAGAGAGAGAGAGAGAGAAGAGAAAGAAAGAGTCCTTAAAAAGGAGGAATTAGATATTCAGAGAGAGAAAGCCGAGAAAGAACTAGTATTTCAGAGAGAGAAAGCCGGGAAAGCCGAGAAAGAACTAGAAGTTCAGAGAGCCCTGAAAGAGAAAGAACTAGTATCAGAGGGAGAGAGAAGAGAGAGAGAGAAAGAGTCTTTAAGAAAAGAGGAGTTAGAATTTCAGAGGGACAAGGAAGAGAAGGATAGGGAGTCGAAAGAGAGATAGGGAGTTGCAGCTGCAGTTAGCTCGAGATGCGGGGTCTAGAACAGCTCCAAAGGGTGATTCAGTAGGTCGGGGGATTCGTAACTTCCCTAGACTACCAATGTTTAAGGAGTTGGTGGACTCCATTGACGCTTTTCTGTGTTGGTTTGAGGCTCACGCGCAGGAGTTGAGTTGGCCTTCTGCCAACAGGCCCTTTTTGCTTTCATCTGTGCTAGAAGGTCAGGCCTCGAGACTATTCCATAGCTTGAACAATGCGGGGAACATAGATTACGATACTTTGAAGGAGTGTCTATTACAGAAGTTCCAGTGTAGTGCGGAGGGATTCAGGAAGCGTTTGAGAGCTTGTAGTAAAACTGTTGCCGCTAGGGTTTCACGTGAAAGAAAAACAGAAGATAGTGGTAGAAAACCCTTTAAAATAGAAACAAATAACGACGTTTCGGATCAAAGATCCTTCCTCAGGTGACATGGAAACAAACGTAGAACAGAAAAGAACACCAGAAAGAAAAGACGTCATCCTGTATAGAGAGAATTTAGAATGACGTAAAAAAAAAAAAAAAAAAAAAAAACCCACACACACACACACATAATGACGCAAATACACATGCACAAAACACGTAGCACAAAACTTACGTCTATATACATACACGTCACTGCATACATTCGCATTCACTCGTGCCTACTGCAGCTCACGCACATGCACACACACACACACACACACACACACACACACACACACACACACACACACACACACACACATACACACACACACACACATACACACACACTCAAAGGTAGCATCCAGTATCAACAGTGAGGTCAAGCCAGGCACCAACTACCCATCAGGCCGAGCATACATCCCTAGGGGCGAATGTTCAAGCCGCGCGGATGGTAAGTTAGTTAGTTAGTTAGTTATTTGGGTTTAACGCCGAGCAGGCGACTAAGGCCATCTCACGGCGGGATGGGTAAAAATCTGGTCAGCCAGACTAAAAGCAAGGTCTTAAGACAAGATGTAAATATAGATTAAAAATCTCAGGCTAAAATGTCGCACATGTCTGGAAAAGAAACGTCTACAGACTCTCAAAAAGGGCAAATAAAAAAATTCACATAGTCTATGAATGCTCAGATCTTGTTAAAAATATTGCATTCTCTCAAAAAATTGAAGATTTTGTCCGGGGGAACATCCCGGAACAAAACCTTCAAGGAGTCTGCTGTGAAGTGTTTATATCTGGTGTCAATTAGGTCAGCACAATACAGCAAAAAGTGTCGAACAGAAAACTGCTCATCACAGGCAAAACACCATGGACGCTCATCCTGTTTAAGTAAGTAAGAGTGCGTAACATATGTGTGCCCGATGTGGAGCCGAGCAAGGACAGTCTCCTCACGGCGGCTGCCGCAACGGAAAGGTAGACTGTCAGACAACTTAGGAAGAGCTTCATGAAGCTTGTTCCCTTCCTCTTTGTCCCACTCGGACTGCCACTCGCGGGCTATGTACGCACTAATAACAGGTTTAAAGTTTAAAATCACTATAGACAGTCTGTGTGTCAGGGACAGGGTCACTGCAGGCACTGTTGGCAGCAGAATCTGCGATTCTGTTGCCTTCGATGCCCACATGGCCTGGGACCCAAATAAAAATGATGTCGTAATATTCCTTCATCAAGTCCGCGTAGAGCTCTCTAATCTGCACCAGCAGTGGATGGTCTGTTCCCGCGCCCTGAAGGGCCTGCAGGGCAGAAAGAGAGTCAGACAGAATCAGGAAGTTCCTTTCCCGAGACTGATAGGCATGCTTGAGTGCTAGCAGAATGGCCTGCAGTTCTGCACTAAATACAGAGGAATGGTCAGGGAGACGGAGCTTAAATGGGCGTCTAGGATGGCGAGAGGACACTGCAGCCGCAGCCACTCTTCCATCCTCAGACTTGGACCCATCCGTATAAAGACGACAATAGCCAGGAAAAATTGAAAGGAGTTCATTGAGGCTCTGTTGGTATATGGCTGGTGGAGTACAATCCTTCTTGTGGGCAGTCAAGTCCAGCAAGATGTCAGGAACTGGTAGTAGCCAGGGTGGAGTGACGTGTTGCAGAGATTCCGAAACTTTGTCCAGGTCCACTCCGGCCGCCTGCAGATGAGGTCGGACACGGAAGGAAAGTGGACGGACAGCTCCCGGATGGGCATCGTAAATCTCTGCAAACGACGGGTTAAAAACACAATCATAGGCAGGATTTTCTGGATGGGCCTTCAGCTTCAGAACGTAGCTGAGCATGAGGCGGATGCGGCGGAGCCTGAGAGAAGGCTCCCCTGCCTCTGCATACAGACTAGGAACTGGAGATGTCCTGAAGGCTCCCAGACATATGCGCAGACCTTGATGGCGAACTGTGTTCAGACGCTGCAGAACAGACTTGGAAGCCGAGCCATATACCACAGAGCCGTAATCCAGTTTGGACCGAACAAGGGCCCGGTACAGTCGAAGTAAGACGATGCGGTCTGCACCCCAGTCAGTACGACCAACGACACGAAGAATGTCGAGGGCCTTCCGACAAGAGGTTCTAAGGTAGTTAACATGGTTGCAGAAGGTCAATCTTTTGTCAAAGATGACCCCCAAAAACTTTGCCTCTTCGGCCACCTTAATTGGCACTCCAGCAATGCTCAGGCTAGGTTCTGGAAAACATTTCGTCTGGTTAGTAAAATGCACACAGACTGTCTTGGAGGGCGAGAATCTGAATCCATTGAGAGACACCCACCCCTGGATTCGATCAACACACAGCTGCAAGCGCCCCTCAAGGGACGCAAGTCCTCGACCTCGTGCACACAAAGCAAAGTCGTCCACAAACAAAGAGCATTCAGAATCATCCTTGACGGCCTTTACAATGTTATTTATTTTAATGCTAAATAAAACAGGAGATAGAATACTGCCCTGCGGGACACCCATCTCCTGTTCAAAGGAGTCGGAGAGGGTGGAGCCCACACGGACATGGAACGACCTGTTGGACAGAAAATTGTGAATAAAAACGGGCAGATGCCCTTTAAAACCCATGTCCGACAAATCAGACATTATACCATGCTTCCAGGTAGTGTCATATGCCTTTTCAAGATCAAAGAAAATTGCATAGACATGCTGCTTGTTGACAAAAGCATCTCGGATAAAAGACTCAAAGCGGACTAGATGGTCAGTTGTACTACGGAAGCGCCGGAAACCGCACTGGAGGTCTGTGATGAGACCCTGTGACTCAAGATGCCACACCAGTCGGGCGTTGACCAAGCGTTCCATAGTTTTACATAAACATGATGTCAAAGCTATTGGCCGGTAGTTGCCCGGGTCGGAAGGATCCTTACCCGGCTTGGGAATTGGCACAACCACAGCCTGGCGCCAAGATGGCGGAAAATGACCGGTTATCCAGATATGGTTAAAGGCCTTGAGAAGTACAAGGAGTGAATCCTCAGGCAGATGTGTTATGAGCTGATAATGGATGGTATCTAATCCAGCAGCAGAGTCAGTACATTTCTGCATGGCTTGCTGCAATTCTGAAAACGTAAAAGGGGCATTATAGTCTTCCAAGTTATCCGATATAAAATCACAAGCACAAGATTCTCGCTTCTCCTTCTCTCTCTGGAAGAAAGGTGAATAATGCTCTGTTGAAGAATTATGGGCAATGGTGGAGGCAAGCAAATTGGCCACAGCCTTTTTATCTGTGACCAAACTGGCACCATCTCTAAGATGGCCGACAGAAGCCGAGCCACCCCTGCCCCTAATTCTTCGAACAGCCTTCCAGACTTTTTGGGACAGAGTCCTAGAAGATAAAGATGAGACGAAGCGTCTCCAGGAAGCACGGCGTTCACGTTTAAAAATGTAACGGGCTTTCGCCCGCTGTCTTTTAAAGGTTAAAATATTTGCTTGCGACGGATTACGAAATGCACGTCGCTGAGCAGATTTGCGCATTGTTTGGGCCTTGCGGCACTCTTCATTGAACCATGGTACTCTCGGCTTCCGAGGGAGTGATGTGGAAGTTCTAGGGATGGTTTCACCTGCAACCTCCAACAAAATAGAAGTAAAACAAGAAACAGGTTCTTCAGCTGACATGACCACCTCCTCTGTAAGACGAGACTGACAGAGAGAGGCAAACAGAGACCAGTTAGCTTTCTTGAGATTCCAGCGCCCCACCGGCGAATCCTCCTCACAGCTGACCGATGACAGGACTACTGGGAAGTGGTCACTACCACACAGGTCGTCGTGAACCTTCCAGTCAAAGTCCAGCATGAGAGAAGGATCACACACAGTGAGGTCTAGAACAGAACTAGATCCGGAACCTGAGTTAGAGTATGTAGGTGAGCCATCGTTAAAGACACATAGGTTAAGTTGAGAAAAAACATCTTCTAACATCTGACCTCTGCCATCATAGTGGTCACTACCCCAAAGGTGAGCATGACCGTTAAAATCCCCCATGAGAATAAAGGGAGGGGGCAGTTGATCTACTAAGTTAAAAATATCATTGCTACAGACCCGCAGTGATGGTGGCAGGTAAATACTACATACGGTTATGGTCTTTTTTAAGGTAACCCGAGCAGCGACAGCCTGAAGACAGGTGTCGATGCTAACGGGGCTACATAAAATTTGGCTACTAATGAGAAGAGCCGCTCCACCCGAGCGCCTCTCCGAATCAGAGCCTTTATGTATAACATTAAAACCATTAAAAGACACAGGGTCAGAAGTCTTCAGGTAAGTCTCCTGAAGAGATATGACTGAGGGGTTATAGAACTTGACTAAAAGACGTAATTCCTCAAAGTTAGCTCGAAAACCACGACAATTCCACTGAAGCAAAGAGTACATGATTAGGTTTTATCTGGGGGTAAGGAGTTTTTCCCCCCTTTTTCCTTTACCTTGGAAGGAGTTGAAGAAACAGAGGGGGGCCGGCTCCCGGGCCTCCTCTGGTTCTTCGGAGAGGAAGGGGGTGGAGCTGCCGCAGCATCAGCAACAACAACTTCCACTCCCTCCATCCGCTTCTCCAGTGCAGCATATTTGTTTTGAAGGGGCACATCTGTGTTCCCCTTCTGGGCCCGTGCGCACAGCGGTCCCATAGATTTCTTAGACTTCTGGTCCTGGGCAGCGTTCCTGCCGCTAGAGTTAGCGGCCTTAGAAGGCTGACCAGAGCCAGAAGCCTTTGGAGTTGACTGACTAACAGGTTTGGGTGGGGGCTGAGGCTTAGGGGCAACAGAAGGCGGCACAACCGGATCGGCAGTGTCCGCCTTCTGCGTTCCCTGGCTCCTTGTCACCACCGGAGGAGGGTTACTCTCCAGGGGCGAGATGAGCCGAGGCTCCGCCCCCAACCAAGAAGTTGGGGTCTGACATGAAAAGTCTTTGGTGGGGCGCTTGCCTGCCACCGCTGCACTAAAAGTATACACTGAGGTGTTAGAGGTTGGGGCAGCCGCAGCTGCACCAGGGCCTTCAACCAGTTTTTTGGCATCCAGAAAGGACAGCCCCTTCTCCACACGCACCTGCTGAATCTTGCACTCGGATATCCAACGAGGGCATTTCTTATCCAAAGCCATATGCGCCCCCTGGCAATTCACACACAGAGGGGTGGCTGTGCAGGACTCAGCAGAGTGTCCGGGCCTAGTGCAACGGGCGCATGAAGCCTCTGCCTGACGGCATGTCTTCTGCCCATGGCCATACTTTTGGCACTTAAAGCACCGGAGGGGAAGAGGGACGTACTTTTTCACTCTCAGGGAGTAGTAACCTCCCCAGATGGTAGTAGGAGGGGTGGGGGTGCCAAACGTCAGGATGATGGTAGGGAGACGGATCTCCCCACCACCTCGCTTGGAAGCGAAGCGCCTGACGCAAGTCACCCCCTGAGACTTAAGGTTCCTTACAAGTTCATCTTCTGACAGTTCTGCCAAAGCTTGATCTTTGATTACGCCTCTTGACGAATTCATAGTTTTGTGGGGTGTGACTTCCACAGGAGTGTCTCCGATGGAAGAGAGCCCCAGTAGCCCGCTGGAGTGTGCCCGAGTACGGCACTCCACCAGCAAGTCACCAGACCTGAGGCGCTGGGCGTCAGGCCTGCCAACACGGCTCCTGAGGGTCTCCCCCACCAGAAAAGGATGCAGCTTGGTAACTGGTTTCTCCTTCACCTTGCTATGGACAATGAGGAAGCGAGGCCATACGGCCGACGCCTGAGGCGTCGCTTCCTCACAGTCTGAATCACTGTCATGTGCAATGTCGGTGTCTATGCGTCGTTTCTGTGCTAGTTTTGGTTTTTTGGTTTTATCCATATTATATTAGTAGAGATATTCATCCCCCGGGGGTCCCCGCCCGCCACCGAGCCCAACAAGGGAAAGTGCAACTGTCGGCGGGTCTCCAGCCGACGCACAATGGAGACTGCCCGAAAGATATACTCAAGGGGGTAAGCCCGATTGAACCGTTTGAGCCACCGCCTTCTATCACACCGTTGAATGCAGGGGAATACTGGCGTAAAGCACCTAATCAGCAGCAGAAGCTATAGCATGGTGCTCCGTATAGCAACCCGCATGTCAACAGTGGGATAGGGCTCAACGTGACAAGAGCCGATTGACTAGGCCGGTACGACTAGCCTCCCGTTTAGGTAGAAGTCAAGGCCGAAGTGGAGTGTTGGCACCAGTGAGCCGCAGCCCAAAGGGAACCTCAGCCACCAGGATCCTCTTCTCCCCCGACACGGGTCTCCAAGCACGGCAAACACTTGGGATCCAAAGGACCAAAAAGTCACGAGTATTTTTAAGGACCAATCCAACATGGTACGACCTAGGTTAGCACAGCTCCTTAAAAACCGGACCAGTGAAAAGGCTGAACAACATATCTGCTGACATCAAGTCCTAATCCTGGACAAAGATGGCACCCGTCCGCTAGCCCACTCAGTCAGGGACTGAGCGGACTACCCACCTACGCCACGTGGAGGCCGGTGCCGGGTAGGCGCGGATGGTAAGTGCCAAGCCTGTCCGCGAAAAAGGATTCTGTCATTTTGCGGCGGATGAAGTGGGATGTATTTTGCCAAAGGATGCGTATGCTGAAATGTGTGAGGCTATGAGGCGGTTCGTTGAAATGACGTCCAATCTGGTTGTTGTATCCGAGGCGGATCGAACGAACATGCTCCTCGCAGCGTTCAGGGAGTGTACGGTATGTCTCCCCCACATACAACATCTTTGGGCAGTGAGAACATGAGATGACATAGACAATATCCGATGACTGGCATGTGAATGATCGGTGGACATGAAAAGATGACAGGGGTCCGGTGATGACGGGGGATGTGTTGATGTACGGACATGCTTTGCAGTGTGGTTGCTGACAAGGGTGTGTGCCAGGTGGTAAGGTGTTAGATGCGCGAAGTGAACTGTGAACAAGATGATCGCTTAGGTTAGTGTCACGTTTGTAAGCGACCAGCGGAGGCTCAGGAAATATGTCTTTCAATACTGTGTCATTCTGAATGATGTGGAAGTTCCTGAGGAGAATGTTTTTGATGGGGATGTTGTGAGGATGATACGTGATACACAGGACCGGCCGGTCCTCTGCAGCACTGTGAGTTTTCTCCCTCAAAGCTTCACTTCTGCTTGTGGCCTCAGCCTTAGAACGAGCGGTGTTGACGATGTCTTGGGGGTATCCCTGGTGTGAGAAGAAAGTGGCCATGGTTTGGGTCTGGTTGGTGAAGTCGTCGTCGCTGCTGCAGATCCGACGGAGTCGCAGAAATTGGGAGAATGGGATACCGTTTTTGGTGGCGGCAGGATGGCTTGATGAAAACTGCAGGTAAGTGTGGGCGTCGGTGGGCTTGTAATGGACGGTAGTATGGAGTTTGTCAGAGTCGGCTTTGGTGGATATTCGGATGTCGAGGAAGGGCACAGACTCCTCGGAAATCTCATGCGTGAATCGGAGAGACGGATGAAACGATGAGATGAAATTGATGAATTGAAGTGTGTCAGTCATGCTTCTTGAGGTGACGCCCAAGCAGTCGTCGATGTAGCGCTTGAAGAGATCTGGCAGAGGTCCAGTGTATTGAGTGAAAATCTTCTCCTCCACGTAGCCCACAAACAGACAGGCATAGGAGGGCCCCATTTTAGTGCCCATGGCGACTCCTTTTTTCTGTTTATAGTGCTGACCCATAAATTGAAAGGAGTTCATGGACAGCACCAGTTCGGCTAAGCGGAGGATGGTTGTGGTGTCGATCTTCAGATGATGTTTGCAGATGAAATGTTTCAATGCTATTAGGCCGTCTTCATTAGGGATGTTGGTGTAAAGAGCCTCTATGTCCAGAATCCTTTTTCGCGGACAGGCTTGGCACTTACCATCCGCGCGGCTTGAACATTCGCCCCTAGGGATGTATGCTCGGCCTGATGGGTAGTTGGTGCCAGGCTTGACCTCACTGTTGATACTGGATGCTACCTTTGAGTGTGTGTGTATGTGTGTGTGTGTGTGTGTGTGTGTGTATGTGTGTGTGTGTGTGTGTGTGTGTGTGTGTGTGTGTGTGTGTGTGTGTGTGTGTGTGTGTGTGTGTGCATGTGCGTGAGCTGCAGTAGGCACGAGTGAATGCGAATGTATGCAGTGACGTGTATGTATATAGACGTAAGTTTTGTGCTACGTGTTTTGTGCATGTGTATTTGCGTCATTATGTGTGTGTGTGTGTGGGTTTTTTTTTTTTTTTTTTTTTTTTTTTTTTACGTCATTCTAAATTCTCTCTATACAGGATGACGTCTTTTCTTTCTGGTGTTCTTTTCTGTTCTACGTTTGTTTCCATGTCACCTGAGGAAGGATCTTTGATCCGAAACGTCGTTATTTGTTTCTATTTTAAAGGGTTTTCTACCACTATCTTCTGTTTTTCTTTCGTTTGAGAGCTTGTCGGTCAGAGACAGGGGAATCATTTGTGTCGTTTGGCAAGCGGTTGTCCCACTTGCTCGTACTTTGGGTCGAACTGTCCAAGATCGACCACATGTACGAGGCATTATTTGATCTCATGTTGGTGGAACAGTTCTTTGGTAGCGTTTCCAAGGATCTTGCTGTGTTCTTGAGGGAACGTAACCTCAAGAGTGCCCAGGAGCTAGTTCAGAACGCGGAGGCTTTTCGGCTCGCGCATCCGACGAAAAATGATTTTTTCTCTAAAATGTATTTTTTCAAAAAATACTTACCGATGACATTACTGTTAGAAATACTGATCTAGCTAGCCTAATTTTAACCAAAACTGTTGTGTGCCTACATGGCAGGGGAGGCAACAAGGGGCGCTATAAGCTAGGCAGTACCATGGGTAGCCTCCCTTCCATCCTCATCCGGGCACACGCCCACCGGAATCGCCATTCTGCTTCGTAGCGAGCCAGCGGCAGCGGGGCAGGCGGGAGGGTCATCCGAGTAATGTCATCGGTAAGTATTTTTCGAAAAAATACATTTTAGAGAAAAATTCATTTGTTTCCTCAAAACACATTACCGATGACATTACTGTTAGGAAGAATATCGAAGAGGAGGTGGGTGCCACTTAAAACGCCCCTAACCCCTGGGTAATATCGAGACCTGCCCTCCCTGGTACAACCTCCCAATAATTTTAGCTAAGATACCTGCGTCACCTGGGGTTGTATTTTTCGAAAAAATACATTTTAGAGAAAAATTCATTTGTTTCCTCAAAACACATTACTGATGACATTACTGTTAGGAAGAATATCGAAGAGGAGGTGGGTGCCGCTTAGAACGCCCCTAAACCCTGGGTAATATCGAGACCCGCCCTCCCTGGTACAACCTCCCGATAATTTTAGCTAAGATACCTGCGGCACCTGGGGTGCCGGGAGGGAGTGTTGTGCCGCCGTAATGTCTCCCACCAGCAATAGGTTCTCGCGCTGGCTGGAGAGGTCCCTCAGATAGAATCGGGCAAAGATCGACTCTGATCGCCAGCCCACCGCCGCCACAAAGTCTTGACTGTGCAGTTGCGGTCAAATGCGAGCTTGTGGCCATGGCTTCTGACCTCCTGCACCCTGATGTTCATGCACTTGGCTGTATCAGGGGCGAGGTCGTGGTAGGCGGAGCGTATCACCCATCAAAGCCAGGAGATCGACTGTGCTCGCCATTTCACGACCACCATGATATCTGTGACCGCGCAGTTGCGGTTGAGCGCTAGGGTCGCGGTACTGGCTCTGACCTCATGCGCCCTGAAGTTCATTCTTTTGGCTGCATCAGGGGAGAGTTAGTTAGTTAGTTATTTGGGTTTAACGCCGAGCAGGCGACTAAGGCCATCTCACGGCGGGATGGGTAAAAATCTGGTCAGCCAGACTAAAAGCAAGGTCTTAAGACAAGATGTAAATATAGATTAAAAATCTCAGGCTAAAATGTCGCACATGTCTTTAAAAGAAATGTCTACAGACTCTCAAAAAGGGCAAATAAAAAAGATTCACATAGTCTATGAATGCTCAAATCTTGTTAAAAATATTGCATGCTCGCAAGAAATTGAAGATTTTGTCCGGGGGAACATCCCGGAACAAAACCTTCAAGGAGTCTGCTGTAAAGTGTTTATATCTGGTGTCAATTAGGTCAGCACAATACAGCAAAAAGTGTCAAACAGAAAACTGCTCATCACAGGCAAAACACCATGGACGCTCATCCTGTTTAAGTAAGTAAGAGTGCGTAACATACGTGTGCCCGATGTGGAGCCGAGCAAGGACAGTCTCCTCACGGCGGCTGCCGCAGCGGAAAGGTAGACTGTCAGACAACTTAGGAAGAGCTTCATGAAGCTTGTTCCCTTCCTCTTTGTCCCACTCGAACTGCCACTCGCGGGCCACGTACGCACTAATCACAGGTTTAAAATCACTATAGACAGTCTGTGTGTCAGGGACAGGGTCACTGCGGGCACTGTTGGCAGCAGAATCTGCGATTCTGTTGCCTTCGATGCCCACATGGCCTGGGACCCAAATAAAAATGATGTCATAATATTCCTTCATCAAGTCCGCGTAGAGCTCTCTAATCTGCACCAGCAGTGGATGGTCTGTTCCCGCGCCCTGAAGGGCCTGCAGGGCAGAAAGAGAGTCAGACAGAATCAGGAAGTTCCTTTCCCGAGACTGATAGGCATGCTTGAGTGCTAGCAGAATGGCCTGCAGTTCTGCACTAAATACAGAGGAATGGTCAGGGAGACGGAGCTTAAATGGGCGTCTAGGATGGCGAGAGGACACTGCAGCCGCAGCCACTCTTCCATCCTCAGACTTGGACCCATCCGTGTAAAGACGACAATAGCCAGGAAAAATTGAAAGGAGTTCATTGAGGCTCTGTTGGTATATGGCTGGTGGAGTACAATCCTTCTTGTGGGCAGTCAAGTCCAGCAAGATGTCAGGAACTGGTAGTAGCCAGGGTGGAGTGACGTGTTGCAGAGATTCCGAAACTTTGTCCAGGTCCACTCCGGCCGCCTGCAGATGAGGTCGGACACGGAAGGAAAGTGGACGGACAGCTCCCGGATGGGCATCGTAAATCTCTGCAAACGACGGGTTAAAAACACAATCATAGGCAGGATTTTCTGGATGGGCCTTCAGCTTCAGAACGTAGCTGAGCATGAGGCGGATGCGGCGGAGCCTGAGAGAAGGCTCCCCTGCCTCTGCATACAGACTAGGAACTGGAGATGTCCTGAAGGCTCCCAGACATATGCGCAGACCTTGATGGTGAATTGTGTTCAGACGCTGCAGAACAGACTTGGAAGCCGAGCCATATACCACAGAGCCGTAATCCAGTTTGGACCGAACAAGGGCCCGGTACAGTCGAAGTAAGACGATGCGGTCTGCACCCCAGTCAGTACGACCAACGACACGAAGAATGTCGAGGGCCTTCCGACAAGAGGTTCTAAGGTAGTTAACATGGTTGCAGAAGGTCAATCTTTTGTCAAAGATGACCCCCAAAAACTTTGCCTCTTCGGCCACCTTAATTGGCACACCAGCAATGCTCAGGCTAGGTTCTGGAAAAAATTTCGTCTGGTTAGTAAAATGCACACAGACTGTCTTGGAGGGCGAGAATCTGAATCCATTGAGAGACACCCACCCCTGGATTCGATCAACACACAGCTGCAAGCGCCTCTCAAGGGACGCAAGTCCTCGACCTCGTGCACACAAAGCAAAGTCATCCACAAACAAAGAGCATTCAGAATCATCCTTGACGGCCTTTACAATGTTATTTATTTTAATGCTAAATAAAACAGGAGATAGAATACTGCCCTGCGGGACACCCATCTCCTGTTCAAAGGAGTCGGAGAGGGTGGAGCCCACACGGACATGGAACGACCTGTTGGACAAAAAATTGTGAATAAAAACGGGCAGATGCCCTTTAAAACCCATGTCCGACAAATCAGACATTATACCATGCTTCCAGGTAGTGTCATATGCCTTTTCAAGATCAAAGAAAATTGCATAGACATGCTGCTTGTTGACAAAAGCATCTCGGATAAAAGACTCAAAGCGGACTAGATGGTCAGTTGTACTACGGAAGCGCCGGAAACCGCACTGGAGGTCTGTGATGAGACCCTGTGACTCAAGATGCCACACCAGTCGGGCGTTGACCAAGCGTTCCATAGTTTTACATAAACATGATGTCAAAGCTATTGGCCGGTAGTTGCCCGGGTCGGAAGGATCCTTACCCGGCTTGGGAATTGGCACAACCACAGCCTGGCGCCAAGATGGCGGAAAATGACCGGTTATCCAGATATGGTTAAAGGCCTTGAGAAGTACAAGGAGTGAATCCTCAGGCAGATGTGTTATGAGCTGATAATGGATGGTATCTAATCCAGCAGCAGAGTCAGTACATTTCTGCAAGGCTTGCTGCAATTCTGAAAACGTAAAAGGGGCATTATAGTCTTCCAAGTTATCCGATATAAAATCACAAGCACAAGATTCTCGCTTCTCCTTCTCTCTCTGGAAGAAAGGTGAATAATGCTCTGTTGAAGAATTATGGGCAATGGTGGAGGCAAGCAAATTGGCCACAGCCTTTTTATCTGTGACCAAACTGGCACCATCTCTAAGATGGCCGACAGAAGCCGAGCCACCCCTGGCCCTAATTCTTCGAACAGCCTTCCAGACTTTTTGGGACGGAGTCCTAGAAGATAAAGATGAGACGAAGCGTCTCCAGGAAGCACGGCGTTCACGTTTAAAAATGTAACGGGCTTTCGCCCGCTGTCTTTTAAAGGTTAAAATATTTGCTTGCGACGGATTACGAAAAGCACGTCGCTGAGCAGATTTGCGCATTGTTTGGGCCTTGCGGCACTCTTCATTGAACCATGGTACTCTCGGCTTCCGAGGGAGTGATGTGGAAGTTCTAGGGATGGTTTCACCTGCAACCTCCAACAAAATAGAAGTAAAACAAGAAACAGGTTCTTCAGCTGACATGACCACCTCCTCTGTAAGACGAGACTGACAGAGAGAGGCAAACAGAGACCAGTTAGCTTTCTTGAGATTCCAGCGCCCCACCGGCGAATCCTCCTCACAGCTGACCGATGACAGGACTACTGGGAAGTGGTCACTACCACACAGGTCGTCGTGAACCTTCCAGTCAAAGTCCAGCATGAGAGAAGGATCACACACAGTGAGGTCTAGAACAGAACTAGATCCGGAACCTGAGTTAGAGTATGTAGGTGAGCCATCATTAAAGACACATAGGTTAAGTTGAGAAAAAACATCTTCTAACATCTGACCTCTGCCATCATAGTGGTCACTACCCCAAAGGTGAGCATGACCGTTAAAATCCCCCATGAGAATAAAGGGAGGGGGCAGTTGATCTACTAAGTTAAAAATATCATTGCTACAGACCCGCAGTGATGGTGGCAGGTAAATACTACATATGGTTATGGTCTTTTTTAAGGTAACCCGAGCAGCGACAGCCTGAAGACAGGTGTCGATGCTAACGGGGCTACATAAAATTTGGCTACTAATGAGAAGAGCCGCTCCACCCGAGCGCCTCTCCGAATCAGAGCCTTTATGTATAACATTAAAACCATTAAAAGACACAGGGTCAGAAGTCTTCAGGTAAGTCTCCTGAAGAGATATTACTGAGGGGTTATAGAACTTGACTAAAAGACGTAATTCCTCAAAGTTAGCTCGAAAACCACGACAATTCCACTGAAGCAAAGAGTCCATGATTAAGTCTTATCTGGGGGTAAGGAGTTTTTCCCCCCTTTTTCCTTTACCTTGGAAGGAGTTGAAGAAACAGAGGGGGGCCGGCTTCCGGGCCTCCTCTGGTTCCTCGGAGAGGAAGGGGGTGGAGCTGCCGCAGCATCAGCAACAACAACTTCCACTCCCTCCATCCGCTCCTCCAGTGCAGCATATTTGTTTTGAAGGGGGACATCTGTGTTCCCCTTCTGGGCCCGTGCGCACAGCGGTCCCATAGATTTCTTAGACTTCTGGTCCTGGGCAGCGTTCCTGCCGCTAGAGTTAGCGGCCTTAGAAGGCTGACCAGAGCCAGAAGCCTTTGGAGTTGACTGACTAACAGGTTTGGGTGGGGGCTGAGGCTTAGGGGCAACAGAAGGCGGCACAACCGGACCGGCAGTGTCCGCCTTCTGCGTTCCCTGGCTCCTGGTCACCACCGGAGGAGGGTTACTCTCCAGGGGCGAGAGGAGCCGAGGCTCCGCCCCCAACCAAGAAGTTGGGGTCTGACATGAAAAGTCTTTGGTGGGGCGCTTGCCTGCCACCGCTGCACTAAAAGTATACACTGAGGTGTTAGAGGTTGGGGCAGCCGCAGCTGCACCAGGGCCTTCAACCAGTTTTTTGGCATCCAGAAAGGACAGCCCCTTCTCCACACGCACCTGCTGAATCTTGCACTCGGATATCCAACGAGGGCATTTCTTATCCGAAGCCATATGCGCCCCCTGGCAATTCACACACAGGGGGGTGGCTGTGCAGGACTCAGCAGAGTGTCCGGGCCTAGTGCAACGGGCGCATGAAGCCTCTGCCTGACGGCATGTCTTCTGCCCATGGCCATACTTTTGGCACTTAAAGCACCGGAGGGGAAGAGGGACGTACTTTTTCACTCTCAGGGAGTAGTAACCTCCCCAGATGGTAGTAGGAGGGGTGGGGGTGCCAAACGTCAGGATGATGGTAGGGAGACGAATCTCCCCACCACCTCGCTTGGAAGCGAAGCGCCTGACGCAAGTCACCCCCTGAGACTTAAGGTTCCTTACAAGTTCATCTTCTGACAGTTCTGCCAAAGCTTGATCTTTGATTACGCCTCTTGACGAATTCATAGTTTTGTGGGGTGTGACTTCCACAGGAGTGTCTCCGATGGAAGAGAGCCCCAGTAGCCCGCTGGAGTGTGCCCGAGTACGGCACTCCACCAGCAAGTCACCAGACCTGAGGCGCTGGGCGTCAGGCCTGCCAACACGGCTCCTGAGGGTCTCCCCCACCAGAAAAGGATGCAGCTTGGTAACTGGTTTCTCCTTCACCTTGCTATGGACAATGAGGAAGCGAGGCCATACGGCCGACGCCTGAGGTGTCGCTTCCTCACAGTCTGAATCACTGTCGTGTTCAATGTCGGCGTCTATGTGCCGTTTCTGTGCTAGTTTTGGTTTTTTGGTTTTATCCATATTATATTAGTAGAGATATTCATCCCCCGGGGGTCCCCGCCCGCCACCGAGCCCAACAAGGGAAAGTGCAACTGTCGGCGGGTCTCCAGCCGACGCACAATGGAGACTGCCCGAAAGATATACTCAAGGGGGTAAGCCCGATTGAACCGTTTGAGCCACCGCCTTCTATCACACCGTTGAATGCAGGGGAATACTGGCGTAAAGCACCTAATCAGCAGCAGAAGCTATAGCATGGTGCTCCGTATAGCAACCCGCATGTCAACAGTGGGATAGGGCTCAACGTGACAAGAGCCGATTGACTAGGCCGGTACGACTAGCCTCCCGTTTAGGTAGAAGTCAAGGCCGAAGTGGAGTGTTGGCACCAGTGAGCCGCAGCCCAAAGGGAACCTCAGCCACCAGGATCCTCTTCTCCCCCGACACGGGTCTCCAAGCACGGCAAACACTTGGGATCCAAAGGACCAAAAAGTCACGAGTATTTTTAAGGACCAATCCAACATGGTACGACCTAGGTTAGCACAGCTCCTTAAAAACCGGACCAGTGAAAAGGCTGAACAACATATCTGCTGACATCAAGTCCTAATCCTGGACAAAGATGGCACCCGTCCGCTAGCCCACTCAGTCAGGGACTGAGCGGACTACCCACCTACGCCACGTGGAGGCCGGTGCCGGGTAGGCGCATCAGGGGAGAGATCTTGGTAGGCGGAGTGTATCCCTTCGCGCTGGGACCATACGGCATTGAGGCGCGTCCCCTGGGTGGTGGATAGGGGGTCCCTCGTGAGAGGGGTGCACCGAATGAAATAAGGTGCCGTGAACCAACATGGTCTAAGGGAAGGTGACCCCGACAGACAACCCCTGGTCCTCCTAGTAAGGGGGTTGGGCGTGGGGGTAGCTTCCCCACCCTGCAAAAAAGGAAATAGCTACAAAAACGCCGACGAAAAGATTAACAGTAATTCCTTTCCTGGAGGAGGAAGGTTCTTCTACTAGAAGACTTATGACGTCCTGTGGTGAAAGCCGGAAGTCTTCGGAAGCCACAGGACCGAGCCGCCTCTCTCTATCCAGGGATACAACCATGGGCACATGGAATGTCAAGACCATGTACCAGAGCGGCAAGGCCGCCCAGATAGCAGCGGAAATGCAAAAGTACAACCTTTCCCTGCTAGGCATCAGTGAAGCCAGATGGACGCAGTCTGGCCAGAAAAGGCTGTTAAGTGGGGAGATGATTCTGTATTCAGGTCATGAAGAGGAGAATGCCCCCCATACAGAAGGAGTAGCACTCATGCTGTCACCAGTGGCACAGAGAGTTAGTTAGTTAGTTATTTGGGTTTAACGCCGAGCAGGCAACTAAGGCCATCTCACGGCGGGAAGGGTAAAAATTTGGTCAGCCAGACTAAAAGAAAGGTCTTAAGACATGATGTAAATATACCTTAAAAATATGTCAGGCTAAAATGTCGCACAGGTCTTTAAAACGTCGGAAGACTCTCAAAAAGGTCAAAATAATAGAAACATCATAATCTATAAACGCTCAAATCTTATTAAAAATATGGCACTCTCTCAGAAAACTGAAGATCTTGTCCGGGGGCACATCCCGGAACAAAACCTTCAAGGAGTCTGCTGTGAAAACTGAAATGTTTATACCTTGTGTCGATTAGATCAGCACAAGACAACAAAAAGTGTTGAACAGAGTACTGCTCGTCGCAGGCATAACACCATGGACGCTCCTCCTGTTCAAGTAAATAAGAGTGCGTAACATACGTGTGGCCGATGTGGAGCCGAGCCAGGACAGTCTCCTCACGGCAGCTGCCGCAGCGATAAGGTAGACCGTCGGACAACTTAGGAAGGGCTTCATGCAGCTTGTTAGCTTCCTCTTTGTCCCACTCGGACTGCCACTCACGGGCTATGTACGCACTAGCCACATGTCTAAAATCACTATAAACAGTCTGTGTGTCAGGGACAGGGTCATTGCGGGCATCGTTGGCAGCAGAATCTGCGATCCTGTTGCCTTCGATGCCCACATGCCCTGGCACCCAAATAAAAATGATATCATAATATTCCTTCATCAAGTCCGCGTGGAGCTCTCTGATCTGCACCAGCAGTGGGTGGTCATTTCCCGTGCCCTGAAGGGCCTGCAGGGCAGAAAGAGAGTCAGACAGAATCAGGAAGTTCCTTTCTCTAGATCGATAAGCATGCTTGAGTGCCAGCAGAACCGCCTGCAGTTCCGCACTAAATACAGATGAGTGGTCTGGGAGGCGGTGCTTAAATGGGCGTCTAGGATGGCGAGAGGATACTGCGGCCGCAGCCACTCTCCCATCCTCAGACTTTGACCCATCGGTATAGATGCGACAATAGCCAGGAAAAATTGAAAGCAGTTCATTGAGGCTCTGTTGGTATATGGCTGGTGGAGTAGAGTCTTTCTTGTGGGCAGTCAAGTCCAGCAAGATGTCAGGAACTGGTAAGAGCCAAGGTGGAGTGATGTGTTGCAGGGATTCCGAAACTCTGTCCAGGTCCAATCCGGCCGCCTGCAGATGAGGTCGCACACGGAAAGAAAGTGGACGGACAGCTCCCGGATGGGTATCGTAAATCTCTGCAAACGATGGTTTAAAAACACAATCATAGGCAGGATTGTCTGGATGGGCCTTCAGTTTCAGAACGTAGCTGAGCATGAGGCGGATGCGGCGGAGCTTGAGAGAAGGCTCCCCTGCCTCGGCATACAGACTAGGAACTGGGGACGTCCTGAAGGCCCCAAGACATATCCGCAGACCCTGATGGTGAATTGTGTTCAGACGCTGTAGCACAGACTTGGAAGCTGAGCCATACACCACAGAGCCGTAATCCAGTTTGGACCGAACAAGGGCCCGGTACAGACGAAGTAAGTGGCACAGAGAGCGCTGATGGGCTGGGAACCTCTTGGGCCAAGAATTATAACAGCAGCCTTTAGAACCAAGAAAAAGCTCAAGCTGAATGTCATCCAGTGTTATGGGCCCACCAATGACAGTGACGAGGAAGAGAAACAAGAGTTCTACGACCGACTCCAGAGTGCCATGGACAAATGTGCGGAGCGAGACATCACCATCGTCATGGGCGATTTTAATGCCAAAATAGGGGAGGACAACACCGGATACGAAGAGGTGATGGGGAGACAGGGACTAGGCTCGGAGATGAGTGAGAACGGGGAGAGGTTTGTAGACTTTTGTGCTCTAAACCGACTTGTCATTGGAGGCAGCATCTTCCCACACAGAAGAATACACAAAGCAACTTGGGTCTCACCTGACCATACAACAGAGAACCAAATAGACCATATCTGCATTAGCAAGAAATTTAGAAGATCCCTTCAAGATGTTCGAGTGAGGAGGGGAGCAGATGTCGCCTCAGACCACCATCTGCTTACCTTAAGAATGAAGCTCAAGCTAAAGAAAAGCCGCACAGAGACAACAAGAAGACAGCGCTATAATGTAGGCCTCCTGAGAGAAACTGGAGTTAGAGAAGAGTTCAAACTGGTGCTGTCCAACCGGTTTCAAGCGCTACAGGAGCTAGTAAATGAAGAGGAGGCGGTCACCACAGAGCAGCAGTGGAAGGCAGTTAGAGAGGCGCTGAACTCAACCTGCAAAGACACTGTAGGGTTCAGGAAACACCACCACAAGGACTGGCTGTCGGCACAGACCTTGAAGAAGATAGAAGCGAGGAAGCAGAAGAAAGCAGCGGTCAACAACAGTCGCACGAGAGCAGCCAAAGTAAGGGCACAGGGGGAATACTCGGAAGCCAACCGCGAGGTGAAGAGGAGTATCAGGGCAGACAAGAGGGCCTACACAGACAGCCTGGCAGCAGAGGCAGAAAAGGCAGCAGGCAGCGGCAACATGAAACAGCTCTACGACATTACCAGAAGATTGTCGGGTAAGTATGGCCATACAGAAAGACCAGTAAAAGACAAAGAAGGCAAGCCTATTGCAGACAGAGCAGACCAACTCGACAGATGGGCCGAGTATTTTGAAGAGTTACTGAACAGACCTAGCCCACCCGACCCCCCCCGACATCCAGCCGGCAGAGACCGACCTACCCATCAGCTGTGACAGACCCAGCCGGGAAGAGATCAGAAAAGCAGTGGCATTTTTGAAGAATGGCAAAGCAGCAGGGCCAGATGGCATCCCAGCGGAGTCTCTGAAAACAGACCTAGAGACAACAGTTGAGATGCTGTACCCACTGTTTGGAAAGATCTGGGAAGAGGAGGTGATGCCAGCTGACTGGAAGGAGGGGTACCTAATAAAGCTTCCCAAGAAAGGCGACCTCAGCAAGTGTTCCAACTACAGAGGAATCACCTTGCTGTCAGTACCAGGAAAGGTCTTCAACAGGATCATCCTAGAGAGAATGAAGAGCTCCGTTGACCCCCAGCTGAGAGACCAGCAAGCAGGATTCAGGAAGAACCGATCATGTACAGACCAGATCGCCACTCTCCGCATCATCGTGGAACAGTCTCTGGAGTGGAGCTCCCCGCTGTACGTCAACTTTGTGGATTATGAGAAAGCATTTGACAGCGTGGACCGAGAGACTCTGTGGAAACTCCTACGACACTACGGTGTACCCACAAAGCTCGTCCGCCTGATCAAGAGCAGCTATGATGGCATGACATGTCGCGTGATCCACGAAGGGCAGTTCACCAGAGAGCTCCAGGTCAGAACTGGTGTCAGGCAGGGGTGTCTGCTGTCTCCGTTCCTCTTCCTACTGGCCATAGACTGGGTCATGAAGATGACCACAGAGCACAGACGAAGTGGAATACAGTGGACACTGTGGACACAGCTTGACGACCTCGATTTTGCAGACGACTTGGCATTACTGTCCCACACTCATCAACAAATGCAGGACAAGACCACGAGGCTTGCTGACATCTCGTCCCAAGTGGGCCTCACCATTCACAAACAGAAAACAAAGACAATGAGGCTGAACGCAACCAGGGAAGAACCAGTCTTGCTTGCTGGCACCCCGTTGGAGGAGGTGGAGTCCTTCACCTATCTCGGGAGCATCATAGACAAAAAAGGCGGCACTGATGCAGATGTCAGAGCACGAATCGGTAAAGCCAGAGCAGCCTTTCTCCAGTTGAAAAAAGTGTGGGGTTCCAGAGAGCTGTCACAACACACCAAAGTCCGGATTTTCAACTCCAATGTAAAAGCAGTTCTCCTATATGGAGCAGAGACATGGAGATTGACAAAAACCACAGTCAACAGAGTACAGACCTTCATGAACAGTTGCCTTAGAAGAATTTTGAAAATCCACTGGCCAGAGAAGATCAGCAACGTCAGACTCTGGGAGAGAACAGAGCAGATAACAGCAGAGAATGAAATTGGGCGAAGAAGATGGGGATGGATCGGTCACAGTCTGAGAAAGCCAGCTTCCAGTATCACTAGGCAGGCATTGTCATGGAACCCCAGGGAAAGAGGAAAAGAGGTAGGCCGAGAAACTCCTGTCGTCGAGACCTCCAAGCAGACATCAAGAGACTGGGAACCACCTGGAGTAGAATCGAAGGAGAAGCACAGGACAGGAGTTGCTGGAGGTCTCTCGTCGACGGCCTATACCCGGGTAGGGGTGACAGGCGTAAGTAAGTAAGTAAGGAGTGTATCCTCCATCGGAGCCAGGATAGCATCAGGGCCGAGATGACATTTCTACCTGGGGACAGAGGGAGGAAAAAGGTGTGTCCCCTGCGTAGCGGCTTGGTCCGCCGCAGGTACACATGTAAGGCTCTCACCTGGTCATGTTGTCTGGATTCTCGGGTAGAGCCTGGACCCCACAAGGGCTGGACGGTGACCATCTGTGGGGCAGCCAATGGATAACAGGTCTTGGCTAGGAAGCCGGGTCGGACAGCAGTTGCCCAGAGCCGTACGTTCGGTACTGTAGGCATGATGGACGTGCAGAAAAGGCGTGTAGCTCGCTGACCCTGGCCGCCGCAGTGACAGCCATTAGGAAGCGTGTCTTCCGCGCCACGTCTGGTGACCGCGCCAACAGAAGTGGTTCAAAGCAGCTAGCGCGAGCCACGTCAGCACCCAGGGTAGGTCCCATCGCGGTACAAGTGAGCGGAGGGCCGGACGTCTAAGACCGAAGCGCGCCATAAGGTCAGCCAGGTCATTGCAGTTGCCAGGGTTGGGCCGTCCCACAAGCCGGTGCGTATCGGCGATCAACTCTAGGTAGCCGCGAATGGCTTGGCACCAGAAGCTGGTCGGTGAAGAGCCAGAGGAAGAACTCCGCCAGCTGGGAACCATCAGATCTGTGGTAGAGAGTCGCCCTTCGTCACACCAGTCGCACAGGATTCGCCACTGTCCCTCGTAAACTCACCTGGTCGAGGGTCTGCAGGCTGTAGAGATAGCTTCCACCGCTGTAAGTGAGACGCCCCTAATGGCGAGGGCTTGCCGCACAAAACTCCAGGCGTGGAGAAGAAGTCGCTCGAGGCATGGATGGAACAGGGCCTGCCGCGGTTGCTTGAGCATCATGCGCGGGGTGGGTAGCCACAGCGGGGGGCTGCGGCGAGTTCAGGAGGTCGGTGGTCCAAGACCTGGTCCAGCCGAAGGGCGCCACCAGGAACAGGACTACATTCAAATCTTTGAGCTTGAGCAGGAGCTTAGGGACGAGAACCGTCGGTGGGTAGGTGTACGCGATGAGGCCGTCCCAAGGAATGGAGAGCGCATCGACCGCCCCGGCTAGTGGATCTGGCATGGGAGAGATGAAGAGAGGAAGCTGGTGAATCCACCTCGTCGTAAGAGGTCGATCCTGGGGGTCTCCCAATGGGTGCAGATCATCCGAAGATGTCCGGCCAGAGGGTCCACATGGTGTGTAGAAGCTGACCACATCGTGAGAGGGAATCAGCTAGTACATAGCGATGGCCCGGGATGTCTGGCTCGGAGAGAAATGCCGGAATCTCCGCACTACCGGAACAGCTGGTAGAGAAGGATGCCGAGTTGCAGGGAGAGCGTCTCGCCCTACTTCTGGATGTAGGCGACCACTGTGGGGTTGTCCGAAGGGACGAGCCGCTCCAGGTGACGTTGACGTCCCACGGGCTGAGTGCTTGCCAGACCGCCTTCAGTTCTAACCAGTTGATGTGCTGGACTGGGAGGTCCGGGGGCCAGGTGCCGGAGGCCGCTACGAACATCAGTAGAAGGTGAGTGCCCCCGCTGTAGAGACTTGCGTCGACACACACGGACAGCTGGGGAGGTGGCGAGTAGAGGGGAACTCCCGTCACGAGCCAGCCCGGCTCCGCCCAACGAAGGAGATGAAGAAGGAGCATCAGTAGAACCAGCACAGGAGCCTCGAGGTCGCCCATCAATGGTCGTCAGTGCAGGAGAAGGTGCAGCTGAAGTGGGCGGTAGTAAAGACGGGCAAGGGGGAGTAAGTCTGCTGCCGCCCTCATCAGGCCCAGAAGCTGAAGCCCCACTCTGGCAGAGACCGTCACCGTCCGAGGTCAGGTTCGCCCACTCCTGAAGCGTGGCTCCGGTAGCTTCACCTCGTTGTGCTCAGTGCGAAACCATCCCCAGATGAACGAAGTGGCGGGACGGCACAAGGTCGGATGTGCCCACGGTGAGCAGGAAGCCGCGTCTGTCGAGCAGATCTAGCAGCGCATCTCGATCCGCCGTCAACCTGGCCTCCGACTGGTTGTGCAAGAGAAGACCTGGTCCAGATAGTTCGACATAGGGCTTGAGGACGTCCGTCTGGCCCTGGCAACGACGGCGTCCAAGAAGCGGGTGAACCCTTAGGGGCTGAGGCCGAGGCTGCTTGCTGGTCTCTCAGCTGGGGGTCAATGGAGCTCTTCATTCTCTCTAGGATGATCCTGTTGAAGACCTTTCCTGGTACTGACAGCAAGGTGATTCCTCTGTAGTTGGAACACTTGCTGAGGTCGCCTTTCTTGGGAAGCTTGATTAGGTACCCCTCCTTCCAGTCAGCTGGCATCACCTCCTCTTCCCAGATCTTTCCAAACAGTGGGTACAGCATCTCAACTGTTGTCTCTAGGTCTGTTTTCAGAGACTCCGCTGGGATGCCATCTGGCCCTGCTGCTTTGCCATTCTTCAAAAATGCCACTGCTTTTCTGATCTCTTCCCGGCTGGGTCTGTCACAGCTGATGGGTAGGTCGGTCTCTGCTGGCTGGATGTCGGGGGGGTCGGGTGGGCTAGGTCTGTTCAGTAACTCTTCAAAATACTCGGCCCATCTGTCGAGTTGGTCTGCTCTGTCTGCAATAGGTTTGCCTTCTTTGTCTTTTACTGGTCTTTCTGTATGGCCATACTTACCCGACAATCTTCTGGTAAACCACCCCAAGCTGACTGTCGCAATGTATTTATGGTACGTGAGTCATTGTCAAACGCGTGCACATGTGTGCGCGAGTTGTGAGTGCGCGCTTAGAGTTATAATTATTACAAGATAAGCGCATTATAAATACTGTAATTATTATTATTTATTAACTTACCCAGATCTCTTCACCAGTGCTGACAGTGAGCTCATCCTCACCCCTTGCCTCAAAGTCATACACCACTTTGCACCTTGTCCGTTTGACTTCTCCATCTGAAATCAGCGTCCAACAATCTTCACATTACACCCGCCTAACATGAACACGTCACTTGGGTTTAGCACCAAACAGGCTAACTATGGACATCCCGTGGCGGGAGGGATTCAAGTCCGGCCAGCCAGACTATTAACTGATATTAACATTTAAAATATGACAAGAAACAATGACTGTATCATAAAGTTCCTCTATGCAGCTCCTTCCCATCGATAACAGGCCAACTGACATATATTCTCATGGGTGACCATGCGAAAAATAAAAATGGATGAAAACCGTCCATGGAAAAACAATGCTCCAAAATCCACAGTCAGCAAGAGACACAATTTCTCCTGCGTCAACAGGGGCTCAGAAGAATTTATGCCTCTTGCAGATGGAACAGGCTGGCTATAGGGGTGTTCTGTCTGAACTAAAAAGCTGAAATTCAGCCTTCTGAGACTTTGAAAAAGCCGAATCAGTCTCCAGAGCTGAAGACTGTCACCCATATATTCTCTCGAGACCTTGCGGAAAATACACAAGAAATGTTAAAACAGCCTGGTTTCTCTCCAAGTTTCATCTATCCAGAGGCATAATCTACCATGAACCCCTGCCGACAATTTGCAACAGTTTTTCTATTACACAGGCCCTCTCTTCCAGCACCATCCATCAGCAACATGCATAGACTCTCGTGAGCCCTTGCAGACTATGCGAACAATGTTCTGTTCCAGTCCCACCAATCCACAAGGCATAGATTCTCATGAGCCCCTGCAGATGCAGGAGCTCATGAGAATCTATGCCTCTTGCTGACCAAGACTGATTGAGCTGTTCCTTAGACTTACATTTTATAAAGAATATTTAGCCCAATGCTTGAAACTGGACAGGTCTACTTCAACACCCTTACATACAGCAGCTACCTGACATGGTGCAAGTCCAAGGTTGCTATTATATTAGTTGGTTTTTGTCTACCGTATTGAGAATATGGTACACTTTAGGATGGGGCTGTTCTGTAGCATGTAAATGACTAACATAGGCGGGCACACATCAGACTGACAGTGAAGTAACACGATAAAAATTACGTCATGCCTAGTTACGCTAACTGTGCTGTTGAACGTACATTTAGCGGGAAATGCTGTGTGTATGTGTGCATATATGTAGACATGAGTATCTCCGGTGTTTGTGTACATACGGGCTGGAAACGTTAGGAAATGCTTTGATCAAGACGTATTTCTAGAGCCTCTGAGCATATTCAAATTAACTGACTCGTTCAAGAAAAAAATTGCCGTTTATATAAAGTCGGTTGACCCACATCTGAATCCGTAATTTTGGTTCTATTCACTTGGAATTTTTGATATAGGTAGCTTGGAAATACATTGGATGGGTTCGTAATCCAGCATTGTACCTCTTCAACCTTATGAATAATAATTGTGTGTCAAAATGGTTGTTGTGATGCGTCTAGTGCGGTAGCACAGTGGTAGTGCTTGTCACTTCTTGCTTTCAGCTTCCACCACTGACTAGCAATATTGCGAAAAGGAGGGCAGAATGTGTCAGTCTCTCTCTGCCAGTACATAGCCTCTCCAACAACAAGCCTCATGTAGTGCCTCCTCGCAGCGACATATGGTAACTGAGCACCTCACGGACTCAGGCTGAACTACAGGGGACTCGGAGGAGGTCTGGCCCCAAGACACGCGGCATGCAGGCCCATCGGTGTGTGGATAGGCTCTGATGCCCGTGAACCTGACTCCCAACTATGGGTAAATAGCCCCACTGCCTTGTTGGTACCTCGGGTGAGGCAAAGGTTAGGGGAGCAAACCCTGACAGAAAACCAACCAATGACCAATGAAGTTGGAGTGTCGCTGACTATGCCATCTGGTATAATGCGGAAACCCGTCAGGGAAACGAGCACATACGCAACACTCATTGATTATGCCTCAGGTGGATATTAATCTTGACATCTGAGGCAGAAGCTTGGGAACGAAGAAGAAGAAGAAAAGAAGAATTAATTCATTTTTGCAAGTTTTGGATCCACTATATACTCCCCTCAGTCAGTCAGTCCTGGAAGAGGCTATGTGGAAGAAAACAGTCAGCCCTGGAAGAGGCTGCGTGCCTTTCGGATGAGTGACATGAAAAATCAAATTCGCCATTGTGTACACAGCGTCGTGAGACTAGCGATGCCATGACATCAAGCTTAAAGTGACATCATTTTCCTGCTCAGAGTTCAAACTGGTGCTGTCCAACCGGTTCCAAGCGCTACAGGAGCTAGTAAATGAAGAGGAGGCGGTCACCACAGAGCAGCAGTGGAAGGCAGTTAGAGAGGCGCTGAACTCAACCTGCAAAGACACTGTAGGGTTCAGGAAACACCATCACAAAGACTGGCTGTCGGCACAGACCTTGAAGAAGATAGAAGTGAGGAAGCAGAAGAAAGCAGTTGTCAACAAGTCGCACGAAAGCAGCCAAAGTAAGGGCACAGGGGGAATACTCGGAAGCCAACCGCGAGGTGAAGAGGAGTATCAGGGCAGACAAGAGGGCCTACACAGACAGCCTGGCAGCAGAGGCAGAAAAGGCAGCAGGCAACGGCAACATGAAACAGCTATACGACATTACCAGATGAACAGTTGCCTTAGAAGAATTTTGAAAATCCACTGGCCACAGAAGATCAGCAACGTCAGACTCTGGGAGAGAACAGAGCAGATAACAGCAGAGAATGAAATTGGGCGAAGAAGATGGGGATGGATTGGTCACAGTCTGAGAAAGCCAGTTTCCAGTATCACTAGGCAGGCATTGTCATGGAACCCCCAGGGAAAGAGGAAAAGAGGTAGGCCGAGAAACTCCTGGCGTCGAGACCTCCAAGCAGACATCAAGAGACTGGGAACCACCTGGAGTAGAATCGAAGGAGAAGCACAGGACAGGAGTTGCTGGAGGTCTCTCGTCGACGGCCTATACCCGGGTAGGGGTGACAGGTGTAAGTAAGTATTTTCCTGCTCATGCTAGTCTTCTTCAGAATTCCTGTCGCTACACGAGCCCACAGAGTGTACTAAAGGTGGGAAGCGCCGTATATGTCTGTCCAGTTGCTTTTACCTCGTGCGTCATGAAGGTTTTTGAGAGGGCTGTTTTTTCACATTTTAAAATACAGGTTGCAGATTTTATGGACCCCTTTCAGTTTGCTTACAGAAGGCAAAGAGGTGTTGATGATGCCATTTTGCATGTTGTAAACAACATCTACTCTCATTTAGAGAACCCAGGAGCCTCCATTCGACTGATGTTCTATGATTTTTCGTCTGCTTTTAACACCATTCAGCCACACATACTCGCCTCCAAACTAGTCCACATGAACATAAATGCCTCTACCATTCTTTGGGTTTTGGACTATCTCACTAACCGGCCACAGTACGTCAGAATTAGTTCGGATCTAATCTCAGATGTACTTTTTACCAACACCGGTGCACCACAGGGGACTGTCCTGTCGCCTTTTTCGCTTTCTTTGTACACAGCAGACTGTAGAGCTACTCATGACGACTGTGTCATGGACAAATACACTGACGACACGACACTGACAGGTCTGATTACAGATGAGGACGACAGACACTATCGACAAGAGATCGATGACTTTGTAGAGTGGTGCAATAGAAACTACCTTGAATTACATGTTGGCAAAACAAAAGAGATGGTCATAGATTTCAGGAATAACAAACAGCATCCCGGTCCTGTTGTTATCAAGGGAACAGAAGTTGAGCGTGTAGAGTCCAACAAGTATTTAGGCGTTCTTTTTGACAACGCGCTCAACTGGAAACAAAACACAGATGCTATTGTGAAAAAAACGCATACCCGTCTTTACTGTTTGAGAAAGCTCAGATCATTTCATGTAAGCACTCAGATGTTTTACTGCTCCAGTATTGTTAGCATTTTAACTTTTGGACTGACGTGCTGGGGGAGAAATTTATGTAACAGAGACCAAGATCATCTTAACAAAGTAATCCGGAAAGGGGGTGGGGTGATTGGTAGGGCACAGGATAATTTGGACACACTGTACAACAGACAGATTACGAACAAATTGGCCGACATTCTTGATGACAAAACACATCCACTTAGATATGAATTTGACAGCAGACGTATCGAACGAAGTGGCAGACTCCGAGTACCCAAAAGTCGTACATCACGTTATGCCAACTATTTTGTCCCTCAGGCTGTTACCCTTTTCAACAGTAATATCAGTAGATAGTGTTGGTCAACATTCTTCCGTCCTTAGTACTAGCCCTCTCAGTATTATTACTAGTATTATTATTATTGTTATTCAAAGGTAACAATATGTCTGTTACAGTTCATTTCTTTAATTGAGTGTTATGGGTTATTTAATGATTTTTTTTTTTTAATGAGTGATTGATGATGCCATGTGTTGTATGGGCAGACAGTGAATTTCCCCGTGAGGGATTAATAAAGTATTATTGTATTGTATTTATTTGTATTTATTTGTGTGCGTGAGCGTGTGTTGATCAGAGTTTGGCTTACAGAGGAGAGAAATGGATCAGAAGGATACGCTTAAAAATAAGAACAACTCTGAATGTTCTTAAAGGAAAAACACCTGTGAGCTCCAAACAATATGGTAGACATTTGGATGAAATCCTCATCTTGTTTAACTCAATCAGCACTGGCTGTTTTTTCGTTAGCAATGCTCTGTATACTGGCTGTTTCGATGGGTTAGAAAAAAAATCATTAAAAAAAAACTTTCTGACAAATGTAAATACAATTTTCAGGTTAGTTGATTAGTAAATGAGTGCATGCATATACAAAATTTTGAGTTACTAACCCCAAAAATGTATATTCTGGAGCATAGTAAAGATACCATTTATTTTCCACACTGCACTTCCAAGTGTAATCAGTTATCAGTTCACTTGTGACCCACCGAACAGTTCAATCAGATGCATTCTTCTCACTCTCTGCTGTTTCAAAATCGCTATCACTGTCTTTATCAGCCTCTTCTGCATCAGAATCCTCAATCTGGATGATTTCTATCACTTCTCTGACAGTAAATTGACGATTACTTTGCGCTCTTGTTCTGAGTGAAGCACGCAGAAACGCCATGTTGTTTCACAAATGTAAGCAAAGCTAGTATGTTCGAAAACCACTACTACAGTAACTGTGAGGCCTAGTGATAAAAATAGGAATGAGGGTCATTGTACGAAAACAGAGCTGCACACTAGGCATGTTAGTTTCGTATTCAGAAATCCCCAGTTCTTGTAGAAGGCGGCCAACGTCACAACCCGCGATCGCGGTGATCAGAGTGCAAGCGTTGTGCAGGCCATCACCGGGATCGCGGTGATCCGGGTGGAGTGAGTTAATAACCTTGATGTCCTTGCAGGTACTTCCAGTTCCTGTTTTCAGGCTTGTGTCTGCTCCTGCCCCCACCTCCAACCTTTCGGTCTACATAGTCAGCAATCCATTAGGTAAGTAGCTAAAACCTAAATAACTCCTCACTCACATTTTATTAACTCATTGTGCTTGAGGTATGAAATACCCAAATCACAATTCAGGAGATAGATCGACCATGATAGTTCAAGGGTGGTGGCAGAATAGATTGGCGCCTATAGGCGCCAAGCTATTTTGCCACCAACCCTTCAACTATCATGGTCGAGCCATATCTTGCTGTGGTGTGTTGCGGGCTGAATGATTTAACCTCTTCAATGCCAAACACAGTTTAAGTCTAAATACAAGAGGCACAGATCCTCATGAGCCCCTGCAGTTGTGGGGGCTCATTAGGATCTAATCATGGTCTATGCCTTTTGCTGATACTATTAAGTACCTGATTTCCTTGGACAAGTGGGGCTCTTTGGCACTGAATTAACTTATTCAGCCCGGCGCACGTATTTCCCAAATTTTTGAAGCCTCATCTAACGACTATGCATCTGTTGCAGGAGATGGATCGACCATGGTAATTCAAGGGCAGTGCCAGATTAGCTTGGCGCCGACAGGAGACAAGCTAGTCTGACCCTGCCCTTGAATTATCATGGCCGACCCATCTCATGCTGTAGTGTATCAGGGTTGAATGAGTTAACAAAGATTTTAGAAATACAATCTGCATTCACTGTCAGTGGCAAGAGGTTAACATACTGCATTTATCTATTATGACCACATTTTATTTCTTTATTACTGGTCTACCCTCTGGTGGGACATTCCATAACCTCACCTGCAGCAGGTGCCTGATTAGCGAAGGGGTCGGAGGTGCCCCAAATGTCCTTGGTAGTGCTGCTGCCTGACTTGGCAGCTGGCGCACTGAAAGCACTGCTCCAAGCATCGCCATCCAGCCCTGCCCCTTTGCCTGCCTTAGCACTTTCGCTGCTGTTGAAGTCAAACCATGAGTCTTGCTTGGGTGTACCTGTGTGGCAGAACAGAAAACATTTATAGCTGAATTTACCAACAAAAGCCACTTCTTCTTTTTTTCAAAACCTCACTTCACGCTTTTCATACTTTAACCCATTACATTCTGAGGCTGATTTTGTAATATTTACTTATTGTCCTAGAAGGCTACATTACAGATAGCCCTAAATATTCGACCAAAAGCTGTTTTTGACTATTCTTCAGCAAAATAAAAACTTGCAAAAATTCGACCAGCACTACAAAATCATGCCCTAAATATTTGACCTATCTAATCTATCTTATCTATCTATCTATCTATCTATCTATCTATCTATCTATCTATCTATCTATCTATCTAATCTATCTAATCTATCCAATCTATCCAATCCATCCATCCATCCATCCATCCATCTATCTATATCCTGTAGTCTTGCCGACCGTTGGGGCATCACTGAAGACTTGGCAACCAGCTCCCTCCATTCCACTCTGTTCTCTGCCATTCTTAGCGTATCGCCCAGCCTCAGTCCTGTCCACTCTGAGATATTGTCCTCCCATCTTTTCCTCCGTCTTCCTCTCTTTCATCCTCCTTGCACAGTGCCCTGCAGGATTGTTTTGGCAAGCCCTGTTGAATGCGTGACATGCCCATACCACTTCAGTTGGCGTTTTTTCACAATGGCTAATAGGTCTTCATAGGGCCCGATGGCTTGCCTGATTCTGCTTCCCACTTCCTCGTTCGTGATGTGATCTCTGTATGAAATGCCAAGCAGCCTTCGAAAACATCTCATTTCAGTGGCTTGTATCCTCCTTTCAAGGTCTGCTGTGAGGATCCATGACTCGCAGGCATACAAGAACGCTGAGATGCCTAAGGAGCGCATCAATCTGATCTTGGAACAGAGTGTGATGTTTCTGTCCTTCCAAAAGATATGGTCTTCAATCTTGTCAGTGCTGTTGTTGTCTGCGCAATCCTGGACAGTATTTCTGGTTTTGATCCCTCATCTGTCACAATGGCTCCTAAGTATTTGAATTTATTAACTGTTTCCAGTTTTTGGCTTCCAATCATGACGTCAGTGTCAATGCCACTGGTGTTATTTGTCATCAGTTTGGTCTTCTCTGCACTGATTTCCATCACATACGCAATGGCTGTACTGTCCAGCTTTTCCACCATCTGAGCTAGCTCCTTCTCTGTTCCTGCAAGGCCATCAATGTCATCCGCAAAGCGCAAGTTCGTGATTGTTCTGCCTCCAATACTGACAGTTCCTTCATGATCTTTCAGAGCGTCTGTCATGATTCTTTCCAGGAAGATGTTGAAAAGAGTAGGTGAGAGCAAGCAGCCTTGTCCGACTCCGGCAGTAGTCCTAAACCAGTTTCCTATTTTGCCATTGAAGCAGACTGTGCTAGTGGCCTTGTTGTAAAGGTCTGCTATGACTTTGATCAGGTTGGCATTGATGTTGTATAGCTTCTTGGTGGACCAAACGGCTGCATGCTACACCCTGTCAAACGCTTTCTTAAAATCCACAAAGACATGATAGAGGTCTTGCTGGTGCTGGAGGTACCTCTCACATAGAACTCTCAAGTTGAAGATCTGCTCAGTTGTGCTGCGCCCTGGTCTGAAGCCTGCCTGTTCCTCAGCTATGATTTCATGACTTTGCTTGGGTGGCATATAAGACTGATCGTGCGATAATTCTGGCATTGATGTAAGTTGCCTTTTTGGGGGAAGAGTTATTATAAGTGATTGGACTAGCTCTGCAGGGATGTTGTCTGCTCCTGCTGCCTTCCCTTTTTTCAGCGACTTCACTGCAGCCTGTACTTCTTCTCGTAGGATGAGAATTGAGATAGTTGCCATTGTTGGTCAGGAGTGGGTTGACAAGTATGCCTGGGTCCCCTGTAGCTCGGTGGTTGTACAAATCTGAGCAGTACTCTGTCCATCTCTTCAGTATGTCTTGGTCTTCCGTGAGACAGTTCCCTTCACTATCTTGAATGATCAAGGAGCATCCTTGTTTTACACTGGTCAGGTCTTTCACCAGTTGGTATGCTTTTTTGCTATTATTTTTGTTCAGATTTTCTTCTACATTTACACTGATCTTCAATCCACTTATTGAGTTATTCTTTGCCTTTTTCATGTTTTTCTTGATATCCTGGTTAATTTCCCTGTATTGTTTAGCTCCTTCTACCTCTGATTTCTTTTTCTATAATTCTCGACGCTTGTCACATAGAACAAAGATGTCAGCTGTAACCCAAGGGTTCTTTGCTTGTCGGTGTTTGCCAAGGATCTCACTGGCTGTTTGGGTTACAGCAGTGTTAAATGTGTTGATCAGTGTGTCCACATCCGCGTCTTCTGCACCTAGAAGTAGCAGTGGCGCGAATTTTCCTCCTATCTTTGCCTGGAAGGCTTCCGCTACCTCTGGGTCTTTCAGCTTCTCGAGGTCAAACTTGATTCTGGAGTGACCCTGCTTGTTGACCTTCTTTAGGCGGAGTCGGAAGGTCATCATCACTAAGTCATGGTCGCTTCAAATATTCGACCACCGCCTGGTAAAAATCGGCGAAACAAAAGTGTTTAATAACAATAATAATAATACCATTACTGAGTGTTATAGTTGCAGAGTTGAAAGAACAAGGAAAATAAACGAAGGCAAATTTTGCGTATTTACAGTAACACAACCGACGTTTCTACCCAAGCCAACACCATATGGAAAACCTCTGTATCAAAAAGCCTAACATCTTGCAAGAGGCATAGATGCTTAAATATGCTCACAGGGTGAGGGGCCTCATAAACTGGATTTATGACTTGCTGGCTCAATTTCTCTCTATTTTGATGTGTTTGTGTAAAATGCTTGTATGTTCAGTTACCCCACGTGGACATGTGGTTGATTTTTTTTCATCGCTTTTCGCATCAGGATAATAATCTGCATTGGTTTCTGTGTAGATACAGTACAGATCTCAGTCTGAGCAGACTGTGTACAGAGTACATGTATGTCTTGGTACCTATCCGTCTCGTGATGACCGCCCGCATTAGAACCAAGGCTACATGCTTTGTATCACAACAGTGTGTTTAACTGCGGGAAACTGAAGAGTAATGTGTCGCACTTTGCATCACAAAGCAAGCATGTAGTGAGTGATCTATACCCATACACCAAGCAATCACTGCGTTCTTACAACCGTGTTCTAAGAACCGAGTCAGAGTCCTGATTCGGAATGGCTTAGGATGAAAATCTTAAAATTAGGTCAGATTCATAGTGATCGGCAACACATAGTCCTCTACACTTATACATGGCAGGTGCATCAACATAACATAGAGCCAGCGATACATCAAGTTCCTATAAGCCCCTGCACTTTACAGAGGCAATGACAATCTATGATTCATGGAGATGATGGGCACTTTGCCTGTAGGTTCTCTGTGCCAAGAACTCATGTGGAGGGGGGGTGGGTGGGGGTGGTGGAGGGTGGGTGGGTGGGGGTGGGGTGGTGAAGACGTGGTCACAGTCCAGCCCTGAAAATGGCGAGTAATTTACTCGCCATGGCGAGCTGCCTCTAACATCACTTTGCGGCAGTAGCCGAACACGTTACTCGAACTGTGCGTACCATAACAGTGGTCGGTGACAGTCGTTCTATTTTTAGTGATGAATTGTTTCATTTACCTCGCGCTGGGACCATATGGCATTGAGGCGCGTCCCCTGGGTGGGTGGATAGGGGGTCCTTTGTGAGAGGGGTGCACTGAATGAAATAAGGTGCCGTGAACCATGGTCTAAGGAAAGGAGACCCCGACAGAAAACCCCTGGTCCTCCTAGTAAGGGGGTTGGGCGTGGGGGTAGCTTCCCCACCCTGCAAATAAAGAAATAGCTACAAAAACGCCGACGAATAGACAAACAGCAATTTCTTTCCTGGAGGAGGAAGGTTCTTCTACCAGAAGATTTATGACGTCGTGTGGTGAAAGCCGGAAGTCTTCGGAAGCCACAGGACCGAGCCGCCTCTCTCTATCCAGGGACACAATCATGGGCACATGGAATGTCAAGACCATGTACCAGAGTGGGAAGTCCACCCAGATAGCAGCGGAAATGTAAAAGTACAACCTTTCCCTGCTAGGTATCAGTGAAGCCAGATGGACGCAGTCTGGCCAGAAAAGGCTGTTATGTGGGGAGATGATTCTGTATTCAGGTCATGAAGAGGAGAATGCCCCCCATACAGAAGGAGTAGCATTCATGCTGTCACCAGTGGCACAGAGAGCGCTGATGGGCTGGGAACCTCTTGAGCCAAGAATTATCACAGCAGCCTTTAGAACTAAGAAAAAGATCAAGCTGAACGTCATCCAGTGTTATGCGCCCACTAATGACAGTGACGAGGAAGAGAAACAAGAGTTCTACGACCGACTCCAGAGTGCTGTGGACAAATGTGCGGAGCGAGACATCACCATCATCATGGGCGATTTTAATGCCAAAATAGGGAAGGACAACACCGGATACGAAGAGCTGATGGGGAGACAGGGACTAGGGGAGATGAGTGAGAACGGGGAGAGGTTCGTATACTTTTGTGCTCTAAACAGACTTGTCATTGGAGGCAGCATCTTCCCACACAGAAGAATACACAAAGCAACGTGGGTCTCACCTGACCATACTACAGAGAACCAAATAGACCATATCTGCATTAGCAAGAAATTTAGAAGATCCCTTCAAGATGTTCGAGTGAGGAGGGGAGCAGATGTCGCCTCAGACCATCATCTGCTTATCTTAAGAATAAAGCTCAAGTTAAAGAAAAGTAGTACAGGGACAACAAGAAGACAGCGCTATAATGTAGGCCTCCTGAGAGTGACTGGAGTGAGAGAAGAGTTCGACCTGGTGCTGTCCAACCGGTTTCAAGCGCTACAGGAGCTGCTAAATGAAGACGCGGCGGTCACCACAGAGCAGCAGTGGAAGGCAGTTAGAGAGGCACTCAACCTGCAAAGACACTGTGGGCTTCAAGAAACACCATCACAAGGACTGGCTGTCGGCACAGACCTTGAAGAAGATAGAAGGGAGGAAGCAGAAGAAAGCAGTTGTTAACAACAGTCGCACGAGAGCAGCCAAAGCAAGGGCGCATGAGGAATACTCGGAAGCCAACCGCGAGGTGAAGAGGAGTATCAGGGCAGACAAGAGAGCCTACATAGACAGCCTGGCAGCAGAGGCAGAAAAGGCAGCAGGCAGCGGCAACATGAAACAGCTCTACGACATTACCAGAAGATTGTCTGGCAAGTATGGCCATACAGAAAGACCAGTAAAAGACAAAGAAGGCAAGCCTATTGCAGACAGAGCAGACCAACTCGACAGATGGGCCGAGTATTTTGAAGACTTACTGAACAGACCCAGCCCACCCGACCCCCCAGACATCCAGCCAGCAGAGACTGACCTACCCATCACCTGTGACAGACCCAGCCAGGAAGAGATCAGAAGAGCAGTGGCATTTTTGAAGAACGGCAAAGCAGCAGGGCCAGATGGCATCCCAGCGGAGGCTCTGAAAGCAGACCTAGAAACAACAGTAGAGATGCTGTACCCACTGTTTGGAAAGATCTGGGAAGAGGAGGTGATGCCGGCTGACTGGAAGGAGGGGTACCTAATCACGTTTCCCGAGAAAGGCGACCTCACAAGTGTTCCAACTACAGAGGAATCACCTTGCTGTCAGTACCAGGAAGGGTCTTCAACAGGATCATCCTGGAGAGAATGAGGAGCTCTGTCGACCCCCAGCTGAGAGACCAGCAAGCAGGCTTCAGGAAAAAACGATCATGTACAGACCAGATTGCCACTCTCCGCATCATCGTGGAGCAGTCTCTGGAGTGGAGCTCCCCGCTGTACGTCAACTTTGTGGATTATGAGAAAGCATTTGACAGCGTGGACTGAGAGACTTTGTGGAAACTCCTACCACACTACGGTGTACCCACAAAACTCATCTGCCTGATCAAGAGCAGCTACAAAGACATGACATTAGTTAGTTAGTTATTTGGGTTTAACGCCGAGCAGGCAACTCGATGGCATGACATGTCGCGTGATCCATGAAGGGCAGTTCACCAGGGAGCTCCAGGTCAGAACCGGCGTCAGGCAGGGGTGTTTGCTGTCTCCGTTCCTCTTCCTACTGGCCATAGACTGGGTCATCATGAAGAGGACCACAGAGGAGAGAAGAAGCGGAATACAGTGGACCCTGTGGACACAGCTTGACGACCTCGATGTTGCAGACGTCTTGGCTTTTCTGTCCCACACTCATCAACAAATGCAGGACAAGACCGTGAGGCTTGCTGACATCTCGTCCCAAGTGGGCCTCACCATCCACAAACAGAAAACAAAGACAATGAGGCTGAACGCAACCAGGGACGAACCATTCTTGCTTGCTGGCACCCCGTTGGAGGAGGTGGAGTCCTTCACCTATCTCGGGAGCATCATCAACAAAAAAGGTGGCACTGATGCAGATGTCAGAGCATGATTCAGTAAAGCCAGAGCAGTCTTTCTCCAGCTGAAAAAAGTGTGGAGTTCCAGAGAGCTGTCACAACACACCAAAGTCTGGATTTTCAACTCAAACGTAAAAGCAGTTCTCCTATATGGAGCAGAGACTTGGAGGTTGACAAAAACCACAGTCAACAGAGTACAGATCTTCATAAACAGTTGCCTTAGAAGAATCTTGAAAATCCACTGGCCAGAGAAGATCAGCAACGTCAGACTCTGGGAGAGCAGAGAATGAAATTGGACGAAGAAGGTAGGGATGGATTGTTCAGTCTGAGAAAGCCAGTTTCCAGTATCACTAGGCAGGCATTGTCATGGAACCCCCAGGGAAAGAGGAAAAGAGGCAGGCCGAGAAACACCTGGTGTCGAGACCTCCAAGCAGACATCAAGAGACTGGGAACCACCTGGAGTAAAATCGAAGAAGAAGCACAGGACAGGAGTCGCTGAAGATCTCTCGTCGACGGCCTATACCCTGGGAGGGGTGACTGTGATGAAACTCTATGCTCATGCATAGGGTTCACACAGTAGGTTTAATACGGTACAGTAGTTGTCAGCGGTTTGTTTGTGATGATAGTCCGTGGTGGCACGTGGGCCACTTGGAACCTTTACAACACGGTAAACACGGAGAGTTTTAGTGAGTTGTAGGTGAGAGCTCAGTCTGTCAGAGGTCTAGATACGTTAGTGCGGGCTATATTGTCAGTGCCTCGTGCTGGGACCATATGGCGTTGAGGCGCGTCCCCTGGGTGATGGATAAGGGGTCCCTCGCGAGAGGGGTGCACCGAATGAAATAAGGTGCCATGAACCAACATGGTATAAGGGAAGGTGACTCCGACAGAAAACCCCTGGTCCTCCTAGTAAGGGGGTTGGGCGTGGGGGTAGCTTCCCCACCCTGCAAATAAGGAAATAGCTACAAAAACGCCGACGAAAAGACAAACAGAGTGGGAAGGCCGCCCAGATAGCAGCGGAAATGTACAAGTACAACCTTTCCCTGCTAGGTATCGGTGAAGCCAGATGGACGCAGTCTGGCCAGAAAAGGCCGTTATGTGGGAGGATGATTCTGTATTCAGATCATGAAGAGGAGAATGCCCCCCATACAGAAGGAGTAGCATTCATGCTGTCACCAGTGGCACAGAGAGCTCTGATGGGCTGGGAACCTCTGGGGCCAAGAATTATCACTGAACGCCCAGAGAAGAACCAGTCTTGCTTGCTGGCACCCCGTTGGAGGAGGTGGAGTCCTTCACCTATCTCGGGAGCATCATAGACAAAAAAGGCGGCATTGCTGCAGATGTCAGAGCACGAATCGGTAAAGCCAGAGCAGCCTTTCTCCAATTGAAAAAAGTGTAGAGTTCCAGAGAGCTGTCACAACACACCAAAGTCTGGATTTTCAACTCCAACGTAAAAGCAGTTCTCCTATATAGAGCAGAGACTTGGAGATTGACAAAAACCACAGTCAACAGAGTACAGATCTTCATAAACAGTTGCCTTAGAAGAATCTTGAAAATCCACTGGCCAGAGAAGATCAGCAACGTCAGACTCTGGGAGAGAACAGAGCAGATAACAGCAGAGAATGAAATTGGGCGAAGAACATGGGGATGGATTGGTCACAGTCTGAGAAAGCCAGCTTCCATTATCACTAGGCAGGCATTGTCATGAACCCCCAGGGAAAGAGGAAAAGAGGCAGGCCGAGAAACACCTGGCTTCGAGATCTCCAAGTAGACATCAAGAGACTGGGAACCACCTGGAGTAAAATCGAAGGAGAAGCACAGGACAGGAGTCGCAGGAGGTCTCTCTCTCGTCGACGGCCTATACCCTGGCAGGGGTGACAGGCAAAAGAGAAAACTTACTTACTTACTTACGCCTGTCACCCCTACCCAGGTATAGGCCGTCGACGAGAGACCTCCAGCGACTCCTGTCGTGTGCTTCTCCTTCAATTTTACTCCAGGTGGTTCCCAGTCTCTTGATGTCTGCTTGGAGGTCTCGACGCCAAGAGTTTCTCGGCCTACCTCTTTTCCTCTTTCCCTGGGGGTTCCATGACAATGCCTGCCTAGCGATACTGGAAGCTGGCTTTCTCAGACTGTGACCAATCCATCCCCATCTTCTTCGCCCAATTTCATTCTCTGCTGTTATCTGCTCTGTTCTGAGAAAAGAGAAGAGATATTGTCAGTGGGTACAGACGTGTGTGAGATATCTTAGCCCGTATTCCAAGACTCTGAAACCTAGAATTCAGGTATGTTTATATATGTATTATTGATGGTTATTGCGTTAAAGTTAGTATGTGTCGGTTGTATAGTGTTGTCTGGTTTGGTTCAGTATGTTGGTTGGGAGTTCAGTGAGGTAACCGGTGTTTTTCGTATACAGTTATTTACCGAGATGGATAAATAAAGGAATGTGAGGGGTGTATGTCCAAGTCGTTATGAAGGTGGTACGTAGTTATGTATAGTCTTTTCCAGCGTATGGGATAACGTATAGCGAGAGTGTTAGGTTATAGTCTGTTTCAAGGTAGTGGCAGAGATATGGGGGTGTTACGAAGGTAGTCGGGTTATGGAGCACATGTGTGTGTGAATGAATGTGTGAGTTATTTGTATCAGCCAGGTTACGTAATGTATCTCATATTCTCCAATATGTGTGTGTTTAGCAAGTGTTACCATTTAGGACTTTGTTACTGTTCAGAGTGCTTGTCGGAGTTGGAGCGACGGACGCCGAGACGTCAGTCACCAGGGACCTAATGCGAGGTCATCTCTCCATCTCTTCACTCGGGGAGTGAGCGACCGGTGCCGAGACACTTGGGTCACAGCGAAGATATGGTACGAGTAACGAGGACGTCCACGGTACGAGAGACAGGACGACTCGGGAGCGTACGAAGGACTTGCACGCCTAGACGTGAAAGGGACTGAACGTAACCAGGCGGGAACACCAAACAGGTTGGAATGTGAGAGACTACTACCTAGCCTGGCATTGATATTGTGTATGTGTATGTGATGTTTGGATGCTGGTAGTGGGGAAGTGTATATAGTTGATAATCTTTTGAGCGTTTTATTGTTTATTTTTGTATAAAAGTTCCGTTAGAAAGGAAGCCCGTGAGTTGTGTTTTACCGCATGAATGCGCCCGTCTGAGTCAGTTAGTTAGTTATTTGGGTTTAACGCCGAGCAGGCGACTAAGGCCATCTCACGGCGGGATGGGTAAAAATCTGGTCAGCCACACTGAAAGCAAGGTCTTAAGACAAGATGTAAATATAGATTAAAAATCTCAGGCTAAAATGTCGCACGTCTTTAAAAGAAATGTCTACAGACTCTCAAAAAGGGCAAATAAAAAAGATTCACATAGTCTATGAATGCTCAAATCTTAGTAAAAATATTGCATGCTCGCAAGAAATTGAAGATTTTGTCCGCGGGAACATCCCGGAACAAAACCTTCAAGGAGTCTGCTGTAAAGTGTTTATATCTGGTGTCAATTAGGTCAGCACAATACAGCAAAAAGTGTCGAACAGAAAACTGCTCATCACAGGCAAAACACCATGGACGCTTATCCTGTTTAAGTAAGTAAGAGTGCGTAACATACGTGTGCCCGATGTGGAGCCGAGCAAGGACAGTCTCCTCACGGCGGCTGCCGCAGCGGAAAGGTAGACTGTCAGACAACTTAGGAAGAGCTTCATGAAGCTTGTTCCCTTCCTCTTTGTCCCACTCGGACTGCCACTCGCGGGCTATGTACGCACTAATCACAGGTTTAAAATCACTATAGACAGTCTGTGTGTCAGGGACAGGGTCACTGCGGGTGGCGGTGTATGCATCTGTTGTGCGAGAGTCTGTACATGCGACTGTAAGTCTGCGTGCATCATTTAGCCGCTCGCTCAGTCGCGGCTGCGTTCAGAATCGACCCGACGCCAGGGTCAGTGCGAGTTTAACAGGGCGGGCAAACTGTTAGTTTACGTGTGGTGTCAGCATGTTATTACAAAGTGCGCGCTACATGTTGAACGCGTTACTTGCTGTGACGTCACCATACATACTAATTACTATTATGGGATACGGCATCGAGCGTTTCACTTTCGATCTTAAACAAAGTTGTACATGGCAGAGAAAACGCAAACGAAGCTGGAATGCTTCGGATTCTTCAATTCAGCACCGTCTGATCTTGATAATCGCTAAGAAGAAAGTTGCACTTCGACACCGCCATCTCCATCGACAGTACCAGAAATGCTACCCCTGGGCCGTGTGTGGCACCGCCGCCACGACGCAGTTTTCAGAGTTCATGGCTGTGCTGCATGTATTTCCATGGCTAAAACACGACGGCACTCGAATGGCATGCGCAATGAGCACTGAGGCAAACTCAAAAAGCAAGTCCATAAATTTGAACAGAAATAAGTTTGTCAGTTTTTTTTAATCGTGCTCGATCCATCTTCTGGTACACAGTTATTAGGCAAAAATTGGAGAAACACGTCTTTCTGAGTGGTTAAACGGGTTGAAACAAACTTAAGTACATCAGTTCACACACACACACACACACACACACACACACACACACACACACACACACACACACACACACACACACACACACACACAGAGTTTAGACAAGTCACACTTTGGTTGTCAATCTGCCGCGTTCAGCAGAAAACGCTATATTCTCTGTTACAATACATTATCAAACGATCATACAAATAAATAAATAGATATATGTTTTTCTGTGTGTGAGAGAGCGAGGGAGACAGGTTTTTGCGCGATAGCTCACCAGTTAAAGAATCAGTATCATGGAAAGGACACACACACACTGTCACAACACATTTAAAGAGGAGAGAGCGAAATGAGTTAATTTATTTTAAGGAACATACAGATGATGCAGTTTTTCTTAAATAAATCTGTGGACCCTCTATAATGCTAGAATGGGGGTCTGTGTACCCTCTAAAATTTATACCTGGGGGTCTACAGACACTTTAACCTGTTGTGAAAACAGAAGCCCAGCTCTACTTACAAAAAAATAAATAAATAAAAATCCCACCACAGTTCACATGGGGACTTTGTCAGTTATTTATCCACTTGATACTATCAAAAGCCTGAAGTCAGGACATAAACATTAACTTGGTTATGATTGTCTGTTCAAATATTTGTTCTCAATGCCTCTGGGCAGAAAACACTCTCTGACATTGGGCGTCAAACACTTGTGGTACATTATATTGTTCAGTTGGGGGGCTATTTTCAGTAGTAAAATTTTCAGTTTTGGCTAGTAACATTTTCAGTTTGGCTAGTAAAACTTGGAAGTCACTAGCCAAAGGCTGGTGGGCAAAATTTTAGACTTTCAGGGCTGCAGTTGTATTGATTTTCCATAGGGGCAGGCCAGGTGGCGTGGCACATGATGTGATATTTAATAGCCTCCTATGTTTTGCAGATAATTTTTGACCTATGCATATTTCAAGGAAACGGTATGAACAAGAGGTGATCATCACATTTGAATCTAATTTATTTTAAATTTTCTGTGGGTGTATAAACAATGATTTAGCCACTAAAATCGGGATCTGACTTAAACAGGTTCTTGCGTGAACCCTTCCCATGTGGGTACTCCCATTTGGGATGAATAACGGCTGTAGTTGTTTAAAATCAAACGAGGTAAAAACACAAACGGATTGATCCGCATGCCTGTGCAAGGTAAAATTAGTGCCTCAAAATTTCGACTCTAAATTTCCACAGGCAATCAACTTTTTCAAAACTCCTAAATATTCAACCAGAGCTGAAACTAAAATGTGGTCGAATATTTAGTGTAATTATGGTAGTTCAAGGGTGGTGCCAGAATAGCTTGGCGTCTCAGGCGCCAAGCTATTCTGGCACCACCCTGAAATATCAGACAAATTTATTTCAAGCAAAAGTGTAGCAGGATGAAAAGGGTTAATGATAACTCTCCAAATAAGACACTGCAAGACACATTTTAATGAGTTAAATATACAGTGCATTACTGACATTCATAAAATTGATCAAAATCATAAATAAATCTATAAAAGTGACAAACACACTCACCTGTTGCTTTAGCTCTTTCAGCTTCTTCCCTGCAATGCGAAAAAACGAGACAATGTTCACGTGAAACATAAGACACAAATGTCTACATATATATCCTGTAACACGAGACACAAAGTTACATCGTTAATGATTATAAACTTATTCATAACCCTTTGCGTATCAGCAGCGGCTTTTGTCGCGACGAATCCTTTAGGAGTCATTGCGACTAAAACCACTACTGACAAGCGAAGGGTTAAACAAACGACACACATAGGGGTTGACAAGTACAAGAATTGAATTGAGCCTGCCCATAATTATGATGATTAGCACTTCCTGTCTCTGAATGGTGCATCAGTGTAACTGGAAATGTTGCATCCGACACAAATTCAAATGATATCCTTTCAGACTTTTCTTTTATGTGCCTCTGTGACTTCTTGAACTTGTGCTGCTTTAACACGCCGACTCCTATTGTCAGGAGAATCCGACACCAGCTTATTAACCCATATCATACTGAGGCTAAAAGCTTCAAATGTGTACACTGCCATATGCAAGCTACATTATAGTACTTACAGATAAGATATAGACCAATGGCTTTAGTTCAAGGGTGGTGCCAGAATAGCTTGGCGCCTAGAGGTGCCAAGCTATTCTGGCACTACCCTTGAACTATTTTAGTCAAACTTATTTCACACACTGGTGTATTCTGAATGATAAGAGTTAAGTGAGCTGGTGCCAGATTCTCACGACAATTTGTAGGCAAGGCGTTAAGGCTCAACCAACATAAATACACAGCGCATGAGCCGAATGCGACATTATTTTGATGCCTGGTGGTTGTCATGTAAGCATCACACTACACGCGCTGCATGTTTGCTCTACAGTTGACTGTTGAGTTGCTGCACCTTTAAATCCAAAGGCCACTCTCTTTGAACTATCTCATGGCTGATCCTTCCCACAAAGAAATATGACATGGCTGGAATCAATGGACACACTAAAATGTTTCTGATGATATCAGTTTTGTTACATTTTTTTTGCTTGTCAGTATGACTCTTTGCACCTGACATCTACTGACACACGGGGGAAAAAATGCAGCGAGCCACAATGCTGCAAATGCAATGTTTATTTCGCATGAAAAAAATGCAAATGCAGTGTTGTGGCTTGCAGGTTAGCTGCCCAGCAGTGGACATGTAAATAAAGTATTACAGATCAAAGTGGTACTTACCTTTTTCTCTGTTGTGCTTCAAGTTCTTTCTTGAGCTGTTCCTGCCGATGTTTCTCCTTGGCTTTCTTCTCCAAGTCCTGTTGCTGCTGCATGACCTTAGATGCCTGCTGCTGCTGCTGGAGTGTAGGGATCTCGCGCTGCAGCTGCTCCAACAGGCTGTGCAGGTCCTGCGAGTAAAAATGCAATCGTGATTACAGTGGACTTTGTTTATAACAAGTTAGGACATAAGAACACTTTTTCAGAGTTACCAACACTATTTTTGAGTACATTAACTCATTCGATACGTACCGCCTTCGGATACGCGGCAAACTGCTGTGTATCCATAGGCGGCACGTCTCAAATGAGTTAAGCATCACTGATAACCACGAAAGATATAACAAAGATCAGATAGAACACCACTTTGTCAAAGGTCCGGTTTTCCTACATACATTACTTCAATGATAACAAACTCTGGATATACAACAAACCCTGTGTGCAATAGGCTATCAGGCCGACACTGGCACGACTGTGTGTGGGCCAACTGTGACCAACGTCGGCCTAATGACCTTTAACTTATTGGGAACAAATGTTGGTCCCCTGGCATTTTGTTGCATCCAAAGTTCACAGCACAGAGGCCACAACTAATGAACTATACAGAACTGAAATTTAACTCTCGACTTCCCATACAGTTTTCTCTATATCAGCTCTGTATTCCCAGAAGATTTCTTAAATTTTTGGTAGTTTTTGGGTAAGTTTGTGAAAACAGACCTAGTGACTTAACTATTGAAGTGACTGAGACTAAACTTGGCAGTTATCAAGAGAAAACTTACAGATACACACTGAACTTACTTTGAATCAGATTTACCTGCCCGAAGATGAAATTTGATTAATTCAATTGAACACAGTGTCACTCGACTCATCGTCAGAAAGAAGTTCATCACTTTCACTCAAAGTCAAATGAAAACGCTCTTGATCCGACAGGTCACTCGTGTGCACACTGCTAACACCTGACACCTCAACATCACTTCGATTCTCACAAAGTCCTAGATCTCTGTCACGGATAAGTTTATCAAATAAGTCACCAAACTCCTCATCGCTATCGGAGCGCATGGTCGTCATGATGCTTCAAAAACTTGCACCAAAAAGTCACATAAAAATAGAGAAAACCATTCACAATTCAACCCACGAGACAAGATTCGCAGTAGAAAACAACCCTAGACCTTTCCAGAAGTGACTTTATATGCTCTCTATGCACAGGAGACCTCTCACTTCCTGTGAGATCACTTTCTATTTTGGTCACAAAACCAAGCGGTCTCAAGTGGTATGGGAATACACGACACAAGCGGAATGGTGCGGTTTGGGACGTTAAGCGTTAAAATATGCATCCACAGTTCCAAACACACAAATCTTTCTGCTTACCCTCAGCTGTGTGTTATAGTTGTCGATGTCAACCAGCTTGGTTTCCGTATCCTGCTCCATATGTTCCAGCTCACGCCTCAGTTTCTGCACGTTGGTGTGCTTCAGTTCTACACTGTGCATGATTGTACGGTGTGTATCCGCTGCAAGGCAGAACACTGACATGAGTGTGACAATGTTTGAAGACTTCTAAAAACTACTTACTTTTTAATTTTAGCGTAAAATGCAGGTAAGCCATGGACCATGCAGCCAAGCTAATCAAGCAATACCTTTGCACATCAAGCAGGGTCGATTCATAATCATATCCTGCACATTAGCCTTGGTTAAGCAATATATTATACCGACGAACAAAAGAAATATGACATGGCTGGAATCAATGGACACACTAAAATGTTTCCGATGATATCAGTTTTGTTACATTTCTTTTGCTTGTCAGTATGACTCTTTGCACCTGACATCTACTGTCACACGGGGGAAAAAATGCAGCGAGCCACAATGCTGCAAATGCAATGTTTATTTCGCATGAAAAAAAATGCAAATGCAGTGTTGTGGCTTGCAGGTTAGCTGCCCAGCAGTGGACATGTAAATAAAGTGAACGAATGACTTACAAAGAGGAGTGTTTTGCTGAGTCTGAAGTTTTTCATTCAGCCTTTCCTTCTCCCCATTCAGCTGAGATAGCCTCTGAGTCAGTTCCTGATTCGGATAAAAACATCAACAATAAATCACATAAATCACAATAATATCCTGGATGACTAACTAGCATGCAAGTGCATTCCATCAGAAACTGGAGTGCCAACAAGGTGATCAATGCAAGCTCCAAGCGTCTGCAGTCCGCATTCAATTAGCATGGTGATTTCCTAAATATGAGGAACCCAACTAAACCGATGTCTTGTGAGCGAGAGACAGATTCTCAAGAGCCCCTGCTGTAGCAAGGGCTCATGAGAATCTCTGACTCCTGCAGATGGATCCAGCTGGATGAGCAACCAAAGTACTGCACTGTTTCTTTGAAATTCTGATTTAATGAAAACAAAACCACACAATAAACCGTGAACGAGCCCGAAGGTCGAATTTCGAAATTTAGGGTGTTGGACTTGGGACTCCATTTACGATTGAGGAGATAGAATGAACATGACAGTTCAAGGGTGGTGCCAGCACAGCTTGGCACCTGTAGGTGCCAAGCTGTTCCGGCACCACCCATGAACTATCAAGGTTGATCCGCCATATCTTGCTGTAAGGTGTCAGGTTTTAATAAAGGCAGTACCATTATCTCTCTCTCCGCTCGGTCAATATCTGCCATGATCTGGTCCCGTTGAACACGCATGTTTTCAATGCCAGATGTCAAGTCTGTCACTCCATTTCTCACTTGCGAGATCTTGGTGGCAAACTCAGACTTCCTTGCATCCTGCAATTAGACCCAGTTTGTGAAAAAAAGATACGCCTCACACACTTGTCCGTCCGAAAAGTCAACATCATCTTGTACCTACAGGTCCTGAGAACCCTACAAAGTATGTTTCATCCTTCTTAGGAAATCCACAAAGCTGGGTGTTGCCCTTAAGAAGACTGCATTACACTTTAGAAGAAAAATCACCATTGAATATCATGGCTGATCCAAATCATTCTTATGCAAGAAGAATTATAACCTTTGCCCCGCCACAGGATGGATACATTATTTCTGTAATCTTTCTTTTTCAAGGCCAAAGAACCCCATCAGTTCAAGGAACGTAGATACAAATTGGGTTCATCAAGAGGCACAGATCCTCCTGAGCCCCTGCAACTGCAGGGACTCATATGAGGATTTGTGCCTCTTGCCTTTAGGTATTGCTCGTTATGTTTTGGCAGCCCCAGGATTAAGTGATGCAGCGTAAAACTAGACTTACCAGTGACTCAAGTTCGTTCTTGAGGTTGGTAGTGTGCGACTTGAGGGTGGCCAGTTGCTCATACTCACGCTGCTTCTCTGCCATGAGCTGCTCCTTGCGCTGCCGCTCCCACTCCAGCTGCCGCTGGCGCTCCACCTCTCGCCGTGCTTGCTGTCAGCACACACATACTGGGTTAATACTGGATTATTATCCCAATATGCTTCGATTTCATAATTAAACTTGACTTTGACACGCTTGCAGCATCACACTCAATAGCACAGGCACAGAGAAACTGCTTGGTCGCTGGTAACACATTTCTGGTTTAAAATATTGTTGCAGTTTGGTGTAGAATATTATGGATAGCAAAAAGATGTTTATTGTAGTAAAATACAAGTGCCAGTCAGTAAAGTCCGTGCGGACTTTCTTCTACTTACAAACAATTTTCCATATGGAACTGTATGGAAGTTTAAAACACAGGCGCATGGCTGAAAGTTGGCAGTACAGAAAGGAAGGCATAAAGTGGTTTCTTGTGCAGTCAAGAACACAAAATTTTTATATTGCTAAGTAGAACCTCTTTTGAATAGTCACCGGATCTTACGGTCACCTGCCGTTTATGGTCACTGTCGCGATGTGCGGACAATGTTTATTATATAAAGTACCTGGATTGTATGGTCGCCTGCTGAATGTGGCCAACGGTCAGCATATTGGAGCCAAAAACGCAAAAATACCATAACTTTATGGCCACAGCCAGACCGGCGTGGTAAAGCTGTTGTGCGCAACGAGTCAATGACTGCTCGCTCAACACCCCGCCCGCCGTTACACACCTTGGCAAAACCAAGCACCATGTCATTACATAATGACGGGTGCGTGCCATCTGCTTAATGCTAGGTTGAGAGGCCTCATGAAAGGGGCAGCATATATCAATGGGACTGACAATGAACTGGGGGAATAGAGCACACATCTGGTAGAGGCATAGACTTTCACATGCCCGGGGGCTCATGAGATTCCATTTCTCCTGTTGACTTCATTTAACTCCGTTGTTTGCACTCTTATGTAGAATGCATCTCATGCTCAGTTTTCCACTGTGATTATCGACTTCCGACTTTGCAACAAATGCTCTAGTTCTAAGTCAATGGCCGTACAACTGGTTGAATTGGAAGCAGATTAAGTAGGTGTTGAAATTGGTGTCCTTACAGTCTAACTGGGCAGTGCTTAAATCACAAAAACAAAACAGATATTTTAATCAGAAGAGAGCTGTCACTGATACTGCCATATCACTACGTATGCGCAGAAAACGCAATGTCGGAAACTCCGAAAACTGACAAAGATTTGTGTCCGTAAAAGATACACTGGTATGTCACAGTTGCGCATATCGTAAACATGCCATTACGATTTGAACGTGATTTTTTCGTTTTTATTGGGTGTAATGTGGCGACAAAAGGAAGCCACATTGACTTTGAAGAGCAAATGTTTACATGTTCAATGTTCAACATTTTACAAGGACAACGTAGATGTGCATTATTCTTTCCACATTTTTTGTTTTAACTGTCACGATTTTACACACACAAAGGCCGGGAACTTGCACTGTAGGAGAGATAGACTGGCATACACAAACTCTAGTAGAGGCTACGTAAGCCCAGATTTACATTTCTGGGTCTATTTATATCATACCTGCCATTAACAGTCACCTGCCATTTATGGCCACTTTTTCTTGACAACAGGGGTGACGGCTTATAGGAGGTTCTACTGTATTTGTGTGAAAAATGTATTTTTCTCTAAAATGTATTTTTTTCGAAAATACTTACCGATGGCATTACTAATAGGAAGGTACGCTTAGCTTACCGATTTCAGCCTATGCATCCGTTGTGTACACTACACAACCAGGGCGACGACTCCAGGCAGTCGTTACCAAGAAACCTGAGTTGCCTCCCCTGCCTCCCTATCCGGTCACGTGCTTGGTAGTATCCCGCCAGTCTTTGCCTTAGCTCACTAGCGGCAAGCGGGGCAGGAGGGAGGGTCCTCCAACTAATGCCATCGGTAAGTATTTTTCGAAAAATACATTTTAGAGAAAAATACATTTGTTTTCTCAAACTCGTACCGATGATATTACTAATAAGAAGAATAGCGGATAGGAGGAGGGTGCCGCCCACTAAGCAATCCCCCAAGCGTTAATTTCGCAAGGAAAAACCGCACCCCCTGTGCATCGAGGCCCGCCCCCCCCCCCCCCCCCCCCCCCCATGCGCCCGCTCCCGACGATTTCAGCTAGGCGTACCTATGGCGCCTGTGGTGCCGGAAGGGAGTGTTCCACTGCTGAGATGTCCCCCACTAGTGTCAGGTTGTCACGCTGGCCGGATAGGTCCCATAGGTAGAAGCAGGCAAAGGTTGCTTCAGCCCACCAGCCCACGACTGCCACAATGTCTGTCACTGCGCAGTTGCGGTAAAAGGTGATGCTCACTGCCACTGCTCCGACCTTGTGTGCCCGGATGCGCATCGTCTTTGCTCCCTCTGGGGAGAGGTCTTTGTACGCAGACCGGATGACCCAGTGTAGCCAGGATGAGATCATCTGAGCGGAGATGTCACGTCTGCCCGGAGCCAAGGGCAGGAATAGGCGGGAGCGCCCTTGTCTGAGCGGCTTAGTTCTGCGCAGGTATATTCGTAGCACCCTGACCGGGTCCTGCTGACAGGACTCCCGGAACTGGTCCATTCCCCTGATCGGGTGGATGGTTAACACCTGGGGTGCGGCTGAGGGCAGCCGATTCTTGGCCAAGAAGACCTGGTCGGTGAGGAGCTGCACCGATCCATCAGACCTGAACTGCAGACAGGCGGGGTGCATAGAGAGCGCGTGTAACTCGCTCACCCTGGACGCTGTTGCGAGGGCCAGCAGGAAGCACGTCTTCTTGGTCAGGTCGCTGAACCGTGCCAAGGGCAGAGGTTCAAAGCGGTCCGAGTTGAGCCATGTCAGCACCCATGCCAAGTCCCAGCGCGGGATCAGCGAGCAGGAGACCGGTTGCTGAAGATCCAGGTGCGGCATCAGGTCCAAGAGGTCCTTGCAGGCCCCTGGGTCCAGGCGGCCCAAGTGGCGGTAAGTATCCGCAATCATGGCCAAGTAACCTCTGATAGTGATGGAGGCTAGGTTCTGTTGGATGAAGAGCCACAGAAAGAACTCGGCCAGTGGGGTGTAGTCAGATCTGTGGGGGAGAGCTGCTGGGCGGAGCACCAGGACTGCAGGACCCTCCATTTACCCTCGTAAACGTTTCGGGTAGCTCTGTGGGCCGCTGCGATAGCCTCCACTGCTGCACTCGAGAAACCTCTTGTAGTGAGGGCCTGCCGCACAACCTCCAAGCGTGTAGGAGCAGCCTCTCCGGGCACGGGTGGTAAAGATTCTGCCTGGGCTGCTTGAGCATCGTGCGAGGGGTGGGGAGCCACAGGAAGGTCCGTGGCCAGGTTCTGGAGGTTGGTGGTCCAGCTCTTGGCCCAACTGAACGGCGCCACCAACAGTAAAACTGCGTTGCACCCCCTGAGCTTCTGGAGGACTTTGAGCACCAGGACGGACTGTATGCGTACACCAGCAGGCCGTCCCAGGCCAGGGGATCCGTAATGGGTGAGACAAAGAGGGTGAGCTGTTTGTTCCAATGCATGGCAAAGAGGTTGATCATAAGCGTCTCCCAGCGCGTGCAGATTACCCGGAAGATGTCTGGATGTAGTGACCACTCCATGTGGAGAAGCTGGCCACAGCGTGAGAGGGAGTCTGCGAGGACATTCAGTTGGCCCAGGATGTGCCACGCTCGAAGAGTGATGCCGCGATCTATGCATCACAGGAGGACTTGGTACAGGAGGATGCAGAGAGAGGGCGAGCGCGTCCCGCCCTGGTTCTGGATGTAGACTACCACCATGGCATTGTCGGAGAGAACCAAGACCACTTGGCGACAGAGACGAGTCTCCCAGGCGACGAGGGCAAGCCAAACGGCCTTCAACTCCAGCCAGTTGATGTGTCTGCCCGCGTGGTCCCGTGGCCAGCTGCCCGGGCTGTGACGAACTCTGGCACCAGGTGTCCTCCCCAGCTGGAGAGGCTCGCATCTGTGCAGATGGAAAGCTGTGGCAAGGGAGAGATGAGGGGAACCCCTGACCCTAGCCAGGACAGGTCCGTCCACCACAGGAGGTGAGGCCTGACCAACTGAGACACTGGGATCGGGTCCGCTAGATCGCCGGAGGACAGGCACTACTGGAGGAGCAGATGTAACTGGATTGGCCGGGAGTACAGCCTGCCAAGGGGCAGGAGGTCTGCCACCGCGCTGAGGAGTCCCAGAAGTTGGAGCCAGGCCCTGGCCGGAACCACCTCCGCACACGACACTTGGAGCGCCAGCTCTGCTAGCTTCTGAATCCGCGCCTTGGGAAGCCGCACCCGGTTGGTCGGTTAGGAATTCCATGCCGAGGTGGATAAACCTGTGAGACGGCATGAGGTCTGACCTGCCCAGGTTGACCAAGAAGCCGAGCTGGCGGAGAAGGGTGAGCAGAGCATCCCTGTCTTTCTCTAGGGTGGCGGTAACCTGGTTCCGGTGGAGCAGATTGTCCAGAAAAGTTGGGCTCAAGGACGACTGTCAGAACCTGGCGACGACCCCGTCGATGATCCTGATGAAAACCCAAGGGCTGAGGTTGAGACCGAAGGGGAGCGCCTGGAACTGATACATCACTCTACGGAACGTGAAGTGCAGATGCCGTCGGGAGGCCGGGTGCACGGGCACGTGCAGGTACGCCTTCGCCAGGTCGAGACTTACTGCAAAGTCCATGGGTTGGATCGACACCCTCAGGGCTCTGGCTGTTTCCATCCGGAAGTGCAGCGCCAAAATGTTTAGCGCAGAGAGGTCTCTGACGGGTTGCCACTTGCCACCGGGCATGGGGACGACAAAGAGGCGGCTGTAGAAGGCCGGGGAGTCGTGTCAAGAGAACACCTCCGTGGCTGCCTTCCAGAGCAGTAAGACAACCTCGCCTAGAAGAGCATCTGCCTTGAGCTGGTCGCCCGGAACATGACTGTGACCAAAGGGGGCGGAGTGGTGAAGAGGATGGGGAGACTGAAACAAGATCCGGAGGCCCTCCGAGATGGTCGAGAGGATCCAAGGGTCGTCCAGACACAGCGAGCGCCGCGCACCGCTGTGTAGAGCTAGCCTCCCGCCGACTGGAGACCCTGCAGCTATTGACAGGGGTGAGAGAGGCAAGTCAGCGGACCCTACCACGCCCGGGCGTTTCTGGGCCAGGTGGGGACTGGGGTGCCGAGGGCGCGCCAACGCGCAGGAGTGGGGGGGGGGGGGGGGGGGGGGGGGGGTGGGGGCGAGCGGCGCTGCGCAAGCCTCTGAGAAGGTGAGGGTAGGGTCTGGAGGTTTATAGGGCTCGACCCACGGCCTTGTGGGCAGCCTGAAAGCGAGAGGAAGATGAGGCAGGGGCTCTGGGCCAAAGGTCCTTAGACGACTCCTTGACCAGCTGCCAGGTGTCCCCAAACAGAAGTGAACCACCGAACGGCGCCTGTTGGAGCTGTGTCTTCACTGACGCGGCAAGGGAGGTGCAGCACCTGAGCAGGACATCTCGATGCCACAGGTCGCAGTTGACCGCCACTGCCATGGCCGAGGCGTGGTACGCTGCCTGATTCGCCGCCACCGCCAAGGAGTGAATGCCGCGTAAAAGGCGCTGAGGATGAAAGATCCCAGGTATCTTCCAGGCACCTCACCACGGACTGTGTGGCCAGCTCCAGGAAGCCTGCGCAGGCCAAGGCGTTCCGAACCAGGGTCGCGGTCTTGTCCAGTCCGCGTGGCCACCAAGTCTGTATGGCCCTGCGGCCTCTGGCCTGCAACACCTCCACTGCATCCAGCGCCGGGAGGGGACAGGAAAAAGCTTGCGAGTGGCCCACGTACCACCATTGGCGGAAACTGATGTCTATACCGGCCAGCCATCTGGTGACCGTGAAGAAGCCAGTGTCTCCAAAGGTGCCCTGAAGGAGATGCGCCGAAAACGCCTCTGAGAGGTCCCGGAAGCTGGCAGGCAGAGGGAGGGACTTGATCTGCCGCGGCCTTCCTCTTGTGGGGAGCGGACGGGGGGGGGGGGGGGGGGCAAACTTTGGCCGGCAAAAGGATGAAATCAGCAGGGCGGCCTCATCCAGGGAGCGGAGCTACCATAGCCAACGAAGCAGAGGGAGAAGATCGCGCGCCGGGGTACAGGGAACAAAGGTCATCCTGAAACAGGACCGAGGCAGAGTCTTCCGGGTGCAGACTGAGGGCCTCATTGTCATCCGCAGCAGCCGGCTGTAGAAGGGAGAGATGAGCCAAGCCCAAAGGAAGAGCTCTGGAGTCAGGAGACCGCTTGCTGCGACGAAGGACGGACTGGGGGGAGAGGAAAGGGGGCTGTCACGAGACTGAGAGGAGGAGGAGCCATGCGATCCATGACGGTACCGGTCCACTGCTGAGTACGACGACCGGCAGCTCCCATGAGGGCTCAGACGCTGGGGAAGAGGAAGTCCTGTCCGAGAGGGTGAGCGATCCCGGAAGCGTGACGAGACGATCGGCTGCTCTGACACAGGTCCAGCAGGGACTGAAGGCGTGGCTGTGGCGTCTGACCAGTGGGCGCCCCACTCCGCGGGATGAGCTGCATCGCCGAGAAGGCGATGTCTGAGCTGGCGCCCGAGCCGTCGACATGCAGAGCTGGGACCAGGCCGGCGGGGAAAGCCGGGGCGGGGGGGGGGGGGGGGGGGGGGGGGGACGAGAGTCCCTACTCCATATCTGTGAGGCGGAGTGGGGAGATAAAGAGGCGAGCGAGACCTGTTTGGACTGGTCCCGTGGGCAGGGCGGGAATCCTCTCTGTAGCATCCGCTGACGGCCGAGCAGAGGGAACTCCGCGGTCCATGGGAGACGCAAGTACCTGGGGATCAAACGTAATCCTCATCGGGGGCGACCGCAGCTGTCGACGGCATCCTGTCGAGTGTTAAGTCCCAGCGGGAGCGTCAGGTCCGGGTGGACAGTAGTGCGCCGCACTGCAGGGCGATCGAAATCGCTGCCAGCCCCACTTGGGCCTACTGGAGTGGGGGGGTTTGAAGTGTCCTGTGGGCTTGTCCGGACGATGCGTGTATTTTCCTGCAAAGCGGGGCAACCGAGGTCACTGCCAGCCCCGCTCAGTCCTATCGGAGCGAGGGGGGGGGTCGTCTCCAGTGGGCTTGTCCAGACAACGCGTGTCCTCTACTGCGTAGCAGGGCGACCGAGGTCTCTGCCAGCCCCGCTCAGACGCATCGGAGTAGGGGGGCAAGGCTCCTGTGGGTTCGTCAGAACGATGCCTATCCTGCGACTGAGGTCGCTGCCAGCCCCGCTAAGACGCATCGGAGCGGGGGAGGAGGGGGGGGGGGGGGGCAAGGCTCCTGTGGGCTTGTCCGGACGACGCACGTCCTTAACCGCATAGCAGGGCGACTGAGGTCGCTGCCAGCCCCGCTCAGACGCATCAGAGCGGGGGGGGGGGGGGGGGGCAGCGGCGCAAGGCTGCCAAGGGCTTATCAGAGCGACGCCTGTCCTGTGACTGAGGTCGCTGAAAGCCCTGTCCGGACGCATCAGAGCAGGGGGGCACAGGTCCTAAGGACTCTTCCGGACCAGGAGACCTGACAGGCTCACCTGAGACAGAGCGGGGAGGCAAGGTCCGGGGAACCAGGGGGGTCCGTAGGGCCCAATTTGTAGAAACTCCCACGATGTCCAAGCAGGCATGCCTGTGGAGACCTGGAGCGGCGGAAGGCACGGGTGGTGGGGGTGGCTGCTTGGCCCGTGTCGGCCGTTCCTGCTTATATAACGCCCACAGCTGAGACCACTGCTCATTGACCCATGGGGCGCATGTCTCGCAAGTCCGCCCGGGGGCACAGCCCGAACAAGGGAGGCAGACATTGTGGGCGTCACTGGGCCACTGAAAGTCTCCACACCTGTCACCTGTGCACTGTAACAGAAAGCAGACATATACGCCCATGGGAGTGCGAGGCCTCTTGAAATAGGCCACGTGTTCATGACCGGTCGCGGACGGAATCCCACAGAGAATGCCGCTGCCAGGGAGAATCACCGGCTGAGAGGCATTAACCGATATCTTACCTTTCCATGGTCAGCGAAGCTGCTAGGTAAATCCCCCCAGAAAGGTAAAGGCTGCTATAGTAATCCAACCAGAAGTAACCTCCACGAAGAGTAATCCAAAACGAAGTCACAGCACCAACACAACCGGTAATCCAACCATACACAGCCGAAGCTATCCTTGAATGCTGAACACAACCGTCTGTGGTGAGCTAAGCGTAAAGGCTGGTGGGATACTACCAAGCATGTGACCAGATAGGGAGGCCACTCAGGGTTCTTTCTTGGTAACTCCCTGGAGTCACCCAACTGGTTGTGTAGTATACACAACGAATGCTTAGGCTGAAATTGGTAAGCTAAGTGTACCTTCCTATTAGTAATGCCATCGGTAAGAGTTTTGAGAAAACAAAAGGGGTTATATTTTGAAAATACCAAAAATTACAGTTTCCTCAATTCTCAGTCTATGGTTTTCCATCTGCACACTTCATGCATCCAAAGCGACAAATGAAATGTACAAACCTCTCTCTGTTCCATCATTTTGCGGCGCTGCTCTTCCCGTTCCTGCTCAATCTTCCTTTGCTTCTCCAGCTGTCTCTGAAGCTCTTGTTGCCTCTTCACTTCCTGCTCAAGTCTGTCGACATAATAACTACATGTGCTGGGCTGTGATTTTGGACCTTATGGCTTCAGATGTGTGCTGGTCTGTAATTTGGGACCTTGCACCACTGAAGAGCTGTAAGGTCCAAAATCACGGAGCAGTATACTTACTATGTGCAATCACCAGTTACACAGATCTGTTTTCTGAAATGCCTTTAACTGCTTCAAGAGACATCATCTGTTGTTAACCCCTTGACTGCTGAGAAAAAGTGAACACGATCCAACTGCAAGAGACATAGATCCTCATGAGCCCTGCTATTGAAGTTCTGTCCGTCTGTCATACGTGTCTGTCTCCTTCTACTGGCCCTGTCTATCTTTCTGAGCTTCTTCATTTGTACACACCTTTAAGACAGCTCCGTTCCTCAGCAGACATTAAACTATTACGCTTTCCGACTGTGAGAACTAAGTCTTTTGGCGAGAAGTCTTTCTCATACCAAAGACCATTTCTTTGGAATAAACTCCCCCAGTCCCTCAGATATGTTGAATCAGCCAATAGTTTCCGGTGGTCTTTAAAGACACATATATTCCTTTAGTCATGCATTCACCGTTATAATTTTTAATTGTCAGCGAGAGCTGCCTAGTGTATCCGTTATTAGTTTTATCGTACACGTATATCTTTGGCGTGTGTGAGCATTTCTTGTTGGTGTGTTTACTCTGATAAGCTTATTTTCCTTGTATATCTTGTTGCGTGAGTGTGTATGTTAAGGAATATATATTTGTTGTAGAATGCAAGGTGTATGTATGTTAGTATGTCATTTGTACGCAGGGCTTCCGTTTTAGTGCGTCTGTGCGTCTATGATGCATTAAAACTCAAAATCACGTACTGAAAATGTAACTAAGGGGTAGCCAGACACACTAAAATTCAGTGCATCTGCGTCCGAGATGCATCATCCTTGCGCCACCGTGCGTAACCTAACAGAGGTAGGTGACAGTCATTCTATTTTTAGTGACGTGTTGATTCGTTTAGCCGCTTGCTTGGTCACGGCTGCGTTCAGAATCACCCCGACTCCGCGGTCCACGTGAGTGTAACTGGACGGGCAAACTTTTAGTTTATGCGTGGTGTCAGCATGTTATTACAAAGTGCGCGCTACATGTTGAACGCGTTACTTGCTGTGACGTCACCATTCATACTATTATGGGATACCGCATCATGCGTTTCACTTTTGATCTTGAACGAAGTTGTAAATGGTGGAGAAAAAGCAAAGGGAGCTGGAATGCTTCAGATTCTTCAATCCAGCACCGTCTGATGTGATAATCGCTTAGAAGAAAGTTGTACTTAACAACCGCCATCTCCATGGACAAGCGACAGTACCAGAAATGATACCCCTGGGCCGTGTGTGGCACCGTCACTGCGATTCGGTTTTCAGTTAAAGAGTTCATGGCTGCATGTATTTCTATGGCTAAAGCATGAGGGCACACGAATGACATGCGCAATGTGCATGGAGGCGAACTCAAAAAGCAAGTCCAGAAATTTGAACAGAAATAAGTTTGTCAATTTTTGTATCGTGGTCGATCCATCTTCTGGTACACAGGTATTAGGGCAAAGCTCTAAAGTTGGAGAAATACATCTGTCGGGTTCAATGGATTGAAACCAACTTTTAAGTACATCATTTCACACACACACACACCTTCACACACACACCATCACACACACACACACTGAGGGTTTAGACAAGTCAGACTTTGGTTGTCAATCTGCATTCAGCAGAAAAGGCTCTATTCTGTTACAATACATTATCAAATGATCATACAAGTAAATACATATATGTGTTTTTCTGTGAGAGAGAGGGAGACAGGCATTTGCATGATAGCTCACCAGGTAAAGAATCAGTATCATGGAAAAGACACACACTGTCACAACAAATTTAAAGAGGAGAGAGCGAAACGAGTTAATTTATTTTAAAGAACATACAGATGATGCAGTTTTTCTTAAATAAATTTGCGGACCCTCTATTATGCTCAGATGGGGGTCTGTGTACCCTCTAAAATGTATACTTGGGGGTCTACAGATCCTTTAACCTGTTGTGAAAATACAGAAGTCCTGGTACGGTGCCTAGAGCTTTTCTATTGCTTAAAAATATACATTATTATTATTACTATTATAATGAGGATCGATGCCTCTTGCTGAGACCAATTTGTAGCCATGTTTCTTGGACGGTTTTAGCTTTTGGTCCTTGAATGAACAAAGATTTCAGAAACAGAAATGTACGTACAGTGGCAGAGAAGAGGTTAAATAAAATCGGTTCACTGCTAAGGTGCAGACAATTTTTTTAAAGTTCAATCGCAGTCAATAAAACTGAAGCTATAAATTGTAACAGGATGTATCATGATGTACTGAATCGACCTACCTTTAGGTGAAAATGAATCTAAGATCTGATACATCATGATTTGTATGCCCTATTTGACTAAATCTGAAATTCTCCCATCATCATCCCTTGCTAAACTCAGACTATAATTGAGGATCGTTATTGGTGTGAACAGGACCAGCAAGAGTCTAAGCTTCTTCATGAGCACTTGCAGCCTGCAAGGACTGAAAAGACCGTACACCTCTTGCACATGCAGTGGGCTTGTGCTTACAGTTTCAAAATATTTAGCAACCAACCTTTGCCGCTCACGCTTTTCAGCCTCCCTTCGTTCTTTCTCCAGTCTTGCATTCTCCTCCGCTTTTAACTGTTCTGCAAGCATCGCCCTTCGCCGGTCAAGCTCAGCCTGACCCTTGTCAAAGTTCTCCTTACGTTTGTCTTCAAAAGTGACTAAGGAGTACAAAAGAGAAGGGGAAAAAGAAAGACTTTTTAAGTGCCTTTAGAAACAGAAATATTCATTTTTCTCTAAAAGGTATTTTTTCGAAAAATACTTACCGATGACATGACTTTATGGAAGTGTCTACTACTTGCTCAATTTTAGCCTCAGAACCTGTTGTGTTACAACACAACCCAGGAGGCACTCAGGGAACCCCCAGAGGGGCTGAGAGTTGTCTCCCGTTCCTGCCCTACCGGTTCCCGGTCACGTGGTAGACCAACCAGTCAGATACTTCGCTCGCCAGCGGCAAGCGGGGCAGGTGGGATGGTCCTCCGAGTCATGTCATCGGTAAGTATTTTTCGAAAAAATACCTTTTAGAGAAAAATAAATTTGTTTCCTCAAAAACATTACCGATGACATGACTTTATGGAAGAATTGCAATAAGGAGGTGGGTGCCGCATAAAAACCTCCCAAAAGGGGTAATCTAGAGCCATCCTCCCTGTCGCAAACTCCCGACAATTTTAGCGAAGTGCGTACCTACGGCGCCTGTGGCGCCGGAAGGGAGTGCTGCGCAGCGGCAATGTCCCCCACCAGTGCGAGATTGTCTCGCTGGCCTGCCAAATCCCGGAGGTAGAAGCGGGCGAAGGTCGATTCTGTCCTCCAGCCCACGGCTGCCACGATGTCTTTGACAGCGCAGTTCCGGTCAAACGCGACGCTCGTGGCCATGGCTCGTACCTCATGTGCGTGCATTTTAAGCCTCTTTGCTCCGTGGGGCGAGGTCCTGATAGGCGGACCGTATGACCCAGCGTAGCCAGGAAGATACCGTCTGGGCTGTTATGTCATGTCTGCCGGGTCTCAAAGGTATGAAGAGGCGTGAGCGTCCTCCCCAGACGGCTTTGGATCGGCGTAGGTAAACGCAAAGGGCCTGGTCTCCCGAGGAAAGTCAATGCTTCTTAGCGGCCGTAAGGTGATCACCTGAGGCGCGGTCAGAGGAGACCTGTTCTTGGCAAGGAAGGCAGGGTCCATAAGGAGTTGTACGGAACCATCCGCTCTGAACTGCAGGCAGGCCGGGTGCGCTGACAGCGCATGTAGCTCGCTAACTCGGGCCACGGTGGCAAGGGCCAACAGGAAGCAAGTCTTGCGAGTCACATCCGCGAAGCGGGCCAAGGGCAGCGGCTCGAACCGGACAAATTTAAGCTACGTCAGTACCCAGGGTAGGTCACAACGAGGAATGAGTGAGTGGGGAACAGGTCGCTGTAGGCCGAAGTGACTCATAAGGTCGGCGAGGTCTTTGCAGGTCCCAGGGTTCGGGCGGCCGAGGTGCCGATACGTGTCGGCAATCATGGACAGGTACCCCCTGATGGTGATGGGGGCTAAACCTTGGTCTCCAAAGAGCCAGAGGAAGAAGTCTGTGAGCTGGGAATTTGTCAGGTCAGTGGGGGAGAGGCGGTGATCGTCGCACCAGGAACACAGGACTTGCCACTTTCCCTCGTAGACTCGTCTGGTCGAGGGTCTGCTGGCAGAAGCGATCGCTTCCACTGCTGCACTCGAGAAGCCTCTAGCGGAGAGGGCTTGCCGCACAATCTCCAAGCGTGAAGGAGGAGCCGTTCCGGGCACGGGTGGAACAACGGCTGGCAGGGCTGCTTGAGCATGGTGCTCGGCGTCGGTAACAGCAGGGGTGAGCCCGTGGCGAGGCTGAGGAGGTCGGTGGTCCAGGAGCGGTTCCAGGAGAATGGCACGACCAACAGGACGACTGCATTGCATCCCCGAAGCTTGAGGAGGACTTTGGGAACGAGCACTGTCAGAGGGTATGCATACGCAATGAGACCGTCCCAGAAAATGGAGAGCGCATCGACAGCCCAGGCAAGGGGTCGGGAATCGGGGAGACGAAGACGGGAAGCTGGTGATTCCACCTCATGGCGAACAGATCAATCATAGGGGTCTCCCAACAGGCGCAGATTATCCGAAAGATGTCCTTGCGGAGAGTCCATTCCGTGTGCAATAACTGGCCGCGCCGAGATAGTCGGCCAAAACGTTCAGGCGTCCGGGAATGTGTTGGGCTCGAAGAGAGATGTCGCGGTCCTCGCGCCAGCGCATCAGACTGTAGAGAAGCATGCACAAGTCGGGGAAGCGTGTCCCACCTTGTTTCTGGATATAAGACACCACCGTCGTATTGTCTGAGAGGACAGCAGTTCTTGGTGACCGAGGTGACATTCCCAGGCCCTGAGGGCTTGCCAGACTGCTTGCATCTCCAACCAGTTGATGTGAGTGTGCGCCAGATCCGGAGGCCAGGGGCCGGACGTAGAGAGGAACCGCGGCAGAAGGTGGGCACCCCACCCGGAGAGACTCGCGTCGACACAGAGGGAGAGTTGCGGGGGAGGAGAGGCTAGGGGGACTCCCGAAGTGAGCCACAAGGTGTCCGTCCAACGCCGAAGATGGGGACGTAGCATCCGAGTCACAGGCACCAGGGCCGCTAAGTCGCCGGAGGACGGATGCCAATGGAGCAGGAGGTGAAGCTGTAGCGGCCGTTTGTAAAGACGGCCGAGGGGGACGAGATCCGCGGCCACGTTCATTAAGCCGAGAAGCTGAAGCCAAACTCTGGCGGGGGCTGCGTCCTCCTGGGCTAAATGGTTGGCTAGGGAGACAATCTTCAGTATCCGAGGTTGTGGTAGGCGCACACGGTTGAGGTCGGTAGCAAACTCCATGCCGAGGTGCACAAAACGGCGCGAAGGAGCGAGGTCCGACTTGCCCGCGTTGATCAGGAAGCCCAAGCGCGATAGCAGGAGAAGCAGCGCATCCCTGTCCGTTGTCAGTTCGGCCTCCGACTGGTTGTGTAAGAGGAGGTCGTCTAAGTAGTTCGACGTCGGACTGAAAGATGACTGTCGGGCCTTGGCCACTATGGCGTCCATGAGGGGGGGGTGAAGACCCAAGGGGTGAGGTTGAGACCGAATGGGAGCACCCGAAACTGGTAGACCACGCCGTCGATAGCGAAACGGAGGTACCTCCTGGAGGCCTGGTGCACCGGGATGTGAAAGTACGCGTCGGACAAGTCCAGGCTGATTGCGAAGTCTCGAGGCTGTACGGCGGCCTTCAGGGCCCTGGCGGTCTCCATCCGAAAGGTCGGGGCCGAGATGTAGCATTTCAGCGCCAAGAGATCGATGACGGGACGCCATCTTCCTCCTGGCTTTGGGACGACAAAGAGGCGGCTGTAAAAGGCCGGGGAGTCGGGGCGCCGAACTATCTCCGTGGCAGCTTTCCGCAGAAGGGAGGTGACTTCTTCGCGCAGGGCGGAGGCCTTGAGGTGGTCGCTCGGAATCTCGGTCCAAAGGGGGGAGCGACGTTGAGGCGAGGGCGAGCGGAAGACAATCCGGAGACCGTCGGCGATGGTGGAGCAAATCCAGGGGTCGTCGGGAAACAGCGAGAGCCAACTCTCGCTAGCCTCCCGCTGACAGGTGACCCCAGAGAGGCCGGCGGGGGCTGGGCCGGGGAGCAGTCAGGGGGCCCGCCCGCGACCAGGTCGGTGGGCAGGTAGGGACCAAGTGGGGGCACGGGACCGGAACAGTCTAGGGCGGCCAAAGGCGGGGCCCCGCCGGGAGGGGCCGAGGGGGCGCTGGAGTGGAGGCGGGTCTCGATGTCAGCAAGGCGCGACCCCCAGCCTGGCGGGCAGCTGGAAAGCGCAAGGGGGCAGGGTTGCGGGGTCAGCAGTCGGGGTTGGCGTCCTTCACGGAGCTCCACGTGTCGCTGAAGAGAAGAGGACCTCCAAGGGGGGCACGACGCAGCTGAGAGTGCAGATCGGGAGGCATCCCACAGCAGGCTTGAAGCAAGGCGTCCCGGCGCATCAAGTCGCAGTTGGCGGCGGCCGCCGTGGCGTTGACCGAGGAATGGTACGCCGCCCGGTTGGCCACCTCCGCGAGCGCAAGCAGGTCTCCCAGTAGGGGCGTGATCGATGGATGCCAGGAGTCCTCCACGCAATGAACAAAGGCTTGGGTAAGGAGTTCCAAAAACCCTGAGCAGGCCAAGGTGTTACGGATGAGGGTAGCTGTCCTATCCAAGCCGCGGGGGAAGGACCGTCGGAGCAGAGGGAGGCCACCCGCTTGCGTCAAGGCCGGTGGATCCACCACAGGGAGAGAGACGGAGAACGACTGGGAATGGCCCGCGTACCAGTCCCGACGGAAGGCGATGTCAAGGCCGGCCGGCCACCGACGGTCCGAGAAGAAATCAGGATCGCGACGGGTGGCTTGTTGGAGGTGGGCGGAGAAAGCATCCCGCAGGTTCTTGAAGCCGGGTGGCCGGGGAAGGGACCTGAACCTCTTGACGGTCGGAGTCAACGAAGGTGGAGACCTTCCTCTAGAGGGAGGGGGGGGACGTGGGGGCAGGAGTCAGCAGGCAGGGTCGCAGCGATGATCCTGGCGGCCTCGTCGAGGGCTAGGAAAGTCTCCACACGAGAAGACAATGGAAGCCTAGGGGGGTCCGCTTCGTCGGAGGCGAAGGGGAGCAGCTGTTCACTTCACACAAGGCCGAAACGAAGCCATCAGGGAGCAGACTCAGGGTATCATCGTCCACAGGGTGGGAGAGCGCGAAGGAAGGGTCTGCCGAAGCAGGGGCCCGACGAGACGTCAAACAGCTGTCGCGCGGATCACGGTTCCCCGGGAGCGGACGTGTCGAGGGCGCGGGAGGGACGAAGTCAGCGAGGAGTGACGAGGCGACAGGGGGCTGTCGCGTGGCGAGAGTCTGTCATGGGGGGAATGACGGCGATGCCGGGGATGGCGGTCCGTCACGGACGAATCCCTGGCAGGGAGCCATCAAGGTGAAGACGATTGGCGACGAGAGCGTCGAGGCGAGGGAGCCAAACGTCGGGAGGGAGTGCGCGACGAGGCGTGACGCAAAGGCGACAAGGAGAGTCGGGAGGAGTGGCCACGATCTTGGCGTGTGGACCTGTCCTTCCGACGGCGCTAGGCGGGCGAGCGAGAGCATCTAGAGTTAGCGGCGGAACGGGAGGAATCGGGCGCGTGGCTGGTCTGTGTACGCCGGGGCCGACATCTCTGCTGGCCGGGCTCAATGAGGCGGGCGCTCCGCCGGCAAGTAGACCCCTCGGAGGAGTCAGCGGGCTTATCGAGGAGAGACATACAAGGACGGCCAGTCACTAAGGTACGGCTCGAGGCGCGCTGCTGCAGGCCGAGCTCAGTGAGGCGGGCACTCTGCCGGCATATAGACCTTACGGAAGGATCAGCGGGCGTGGCAGCAGGCGCAGTCCCATGGTCAGCAGTTCCGGTGTGTAACCGACAAGAAGTCCGTTCCACAAGGCCGGGACAGGAAGATGCTGTCACTGCATTAGAGGCGGCAGGGGACGGTATAGGCACCGGACGTAAGGTAGCTGGCTGTGGGCGCTCATGCCGGTAAAAGCTCAGAAGGTGAGACCACCGTAACTCCGGCCAGGACGTGCAGACATCACAGGCGGTCCGAGGAGCAGCCCGCACAGGATAGGCAGACCGCATGGTCATCCATCGGCCACTGGAAGTCGCCACACCGGGAGCATGTAAGCACCTGGGTGCTGCAACACATAAAAGGCATGCTAGGTGACCGAAAACGGGCACCAGAGAACATAGCACAAACAAAGCAAGAGGCGCCTGCGGTCAAAGCAACTGCAAAGACGACCGACACAGCCGCTAAATGACCCGGGCCCAAGGGCCACGCCAAGCGAAGAGGAGCGTCGGGCGCACAAATGTACAAGTATCAGAAGTACAGACAAAGTAAGTGACACTAAACAGAGTGGAGCCAATCACCCGTAAACTGTGAGGGGGCAAGGGAACCCGCCAAGCTAAGAGTAGCGTGGGCGCATAAGGGTACAAGCAAATCAAGCGCCGATGAACAAAATGGCGCCGAACAAAATGGCGCTAATCACGCTTTATCGGCGAGGGCACAAGGGGCCCTGGCCAGGTAAGCCAAGTGTCGGGTGAGGTCTAAAGATACCCGCCGAAAGCAGTAAGAACGAGAAGCCCCAAGATGGCCGGCGCCCGGTCTGGGGGCCAGCCGAGGGCAGCTACCGCTATCTTACCTACGGGGGGGAAGGGCCTCCATCACACCGTCACTGCACAAGGCGGGAAGCGGAGCAAGGCCGGCACAGGCGAGACAAAGGTAGACCAAGCCACGAGGTCAGCACAGCCGGCAACCAGCAAGAAAGCACGGCCGAAGGCCGAGGAGCACACGAAACCGAAAGGAAAACGAGCGCAGGGTAAGAAGACCGGTCAAAGCAGATCCGAGAGCAAAGGCTAAACACGTCTTATCCGCACGAGCGAAGTAGAATGACTGGTTGGTCTACTACGTAACCGGGAACCGGTAGGGCAGGAATGGGAGACAACTCTCGGCCCCTCTGGGGGATCCCCGAGTGCCTCTCGGGTTGTGTTGTAACACAACGGGTTCTTAGGCTAAAATTGAGCAAGTAGTAGACACTTCCATAAAGTCATGTCATCGGTAATGTTTTTGAGGAAACAAATAACTGAAGTGGCATCAATTCAAACCTAATAGGGACTCTTGTAGCTAGTAGAGAATTAGCTTGAGCAAGTAGTAGACACTTCCATAAAGTCATGTCATCGGTAATGTTTTTGAGGAAACAAATAACTGAAGTGGCATCAATTCAAACCTAATAGGGACTCTTGTAGCTAGCAGAGAATTTTTTTCCTATTTGATTTCAGGTCAACAATTAAAACAGTCTTAACCCTTTGCATGTTGGTAGCAGTTTTTGTCGCAATGATTCCTGACTAAAACTGCTACTGAAATGCAAAGGGATAATGAAGGTAGTAGAAGTGCCAACAAACGCTCAAATGCGAGTCTCTACATCAAAGACTATGATTAATCAGTTTTCATTTCTTGATAAATGTATGGTCTGTGATTTTCAGATCTTATGGCTGGAAGCTACAAGTCCAAAATCACAGGCCAGCATAAATGTAACATTCAGCCTAGAGACTTACCATGTTGCAGGTCTTCTTGTAGTTTGTCATCAGGCTGGCCAGGAGCCTGTGCTGGAGGCTGGCTCACTCCAAAGCCACCAAGTAAGTCCCCAAATGAGTCCTTTTGCTGAGGTACTTTACGAGAAAAAAATTTAATGATAAATGGACAGGATAGCTGTTTAATGTCTGGCAAGGTCTATACAGTTTTAATGATGGAACTTGGTAGTAACTGTGAATGAAACACAGGGTGACAGGCTGCTGTCTAGGGGCCACACAGAAGTTGCCGATTTACATTTCCGAACATTTTCAAAGCTTCTCTGGCAATGTGGACATGAATTTTTATGGGAATAGCGTAAGAAATTTTGTGTACACGATTTGTTGATGCTACACATTAGAACCTGTTTTCACCAGCCATCCTAATCACCTGTCATTAAAGACCACCATTCAGGTGGCTACAGCCACCTGAATGGTGGTCTTTCAGTTTAAATGTTTGTCCTTCAATACTATAAAGACAATTTTTTCCTACAAAAGTTGGTTGCTTACAACAGGTTCTACTGTAATTAATTGAATCTACGTTTTCCATATGTCAACTACCCCCTACAAGTGAGAACTAAAATAAAACCTTGTCTGGGGTGGGGGTGTAAAGATTTTCTTGTGCTCACATGCAAACTGTTTCAGGACATACCTGGTAGAGCTGGAATGGGAGTAGCAGCCCCAAAACTCCCAGACCGTGCCTTTGAGGGCACAAGCTCGGCTGGCAGTTTTGGCGGTAGGGCCCGCCCCAGGCGTGCCATGTCGGACAGGTGCATAGCGATACAAAACTCATCACAGGTTAGCTTCCCATCATTGTCAACATCAGACAACATCCTGAAAAATGAAATTGCAAGATTTAAGTTTCTAGTTTCTTTTAGTCTGCAAGAGGAGTAGATTCTCATGAGCCCCTGCAATAGCAGGGTCTCATGAAAATCTGCACCTCTGCTGGCAGGGTGCATATTAGTGATAAAACAAGAAGGGCAAAGCCCTTTACAGCTGACATGTATGACCAGTTCAGATAACAAGTATGACCTTTGTGACCTTGACCTTTCCAACAGGTCACTGACATAAGCAAGTATTCAAGTGTCTAAACATAAGGGTTGGCTTTTGTACCAGCGAAATCTACGGTTTCTCAAAATGTATGCATTTTTCACAAATTTGTCAACCCTCCTTGACCCCTGACCTTTGCGAGGGGTCAACTAAATTAGTATGCATAAAAAGGTGTTATCATCACTGTCTTTGTGCCAAATCAGACTGAAAGTTTGCAAAAAGTTTGATAAAAACTACAATTCTATCAAAAAGTTACATTCTTTCACACATTTGCCAGCCTCTTGTGACTGTTGAACTTTCTGAGGTGTCATCCAAATCAGTATGCATTGAACGGTCTTACCATCAGGTATCTCTGTACCAAGTTTGGGTTTGAAGTTGAAAATGGTATTGGAGAAAAAAACATTTCTTGTCAAAATGGTAATTTTTTTTCACCCCTTTCTGGACCCTTTGTGACCTTGATCTTTGAGAGGTACCTGAATTTGGTATGGTTTGAAGGTTTTGCCACAAAGTGTCCTTGGGCCAAGTTTGAAGTCTGAGGCTTGAATTGTCTCCGACAAAATGCCAATGTTAAAGTTTACCACGGACGACTGAGCCGGATAGCCCATTACATACGCTCATTTCTGCTATTGCACATGAGCCAAAAATCATTACAAGTCAAAACAAGACAACATCCTTAAAAAAATAAAGCAATATTTTGTTTCTTCATGAAAACCCTGAAGAGGCAGTCGTGTGCAGATCGTGTGATCCTATGCCTGGCATAAATTGCCTGCTGACATCCCCTGGACAGTTGTCATAGTTTAGGGATGCGTTCAATTTTTATTAACTCATTTGATATCCAGATGTCGTCTGTCTCGAATGAATGAACACTGACAGCATCACAAATGATTCATGCTTTGCTTCTGCCATCACATGGCTACTACAGGGTTCACACACGCATTCACAAACAAAATTCAAGGACTTTTTCAGGACTTTTTAAGTACTATTTTGTAAACTTCAAGGAGGTAGCGACAAAATCAAATGCAACTAAAAATGGTTGCCATACAATAAGTGTGGATCATTATCGGTCATTTGTGTAGGTGATCCTGAAATGATGTCGGCACACACAACGCAGTTGCAATGTCAATTCCTAATGTAGAAAAAGATGGAGAACATTCAGCAAGCTCTGTAACAGTAGTACAATTACAGAGCTTGCTGAATTTTCGACATCTCTTCCTCAATGTCTTTTTGAATATCTTGAACATGCTTTTGCTTCGATTTTGCGTTTGCTCGCAGAGCATTTCACTGAGAAATCAGCCTGACCAAAAGGGCCATGTCAGGGCTTCTGTTTTCACAACAGGTTAAAGGGTGAGTAGACCCCCAGGTATACATTTTAGGGGGTGTAGGGGGCTCTGGATAGAGGTAGCACCTTTGCTGTTCGGCAGCTGCGTCCTACATAGGACGGACGGGCATCACTGGTCCTCATCCATCTCCTTAATCTCTCACGTGCTGGCTCCAAGCGCCACACCCTGGCAAACCACCTCAGCTGGTGGGCTAAACCACGTGAGGGGGTGGTGTTCACATTGCACCACTAGGCGGATGAGCTGTTTCTGACAGCCAACGGCTAGAGGACGGAGGAGATCAGGTTGGATCCAACGGCCAAATGTGGGGGAGTAAACCCTTCAAATCAGGAGTGGAGCCCCGAAGGCAGACAGCTGCCTGTATTCACGCACTGTTCTGGCAGCTCCTGCAGCCAAACTGGTGCCAAACGTACTGCTTTGCATTCCTTTGGATACATCAGCGAGGCCGAGAGGGGGATCTTGACGACTGGGCACCCCAGGATCTCCATACACTTCGCCCAGGCTTGCGCCCTGGAGAGGTCACTCCAGTGACTGACCCAGCAAGCGCATATACTCCATTGTCTTCCGAGACAGGATGCCAAACAACATTTTAGAGAGTACACAGTCCCCCATTTGAGCATAATAGAGGGTTCGCAAATTAATTTAAGAAAAACTGTATCATCTGTATGTTTTTTAAATTAACTCATTTCGCTCTCTCTTTAAATTTATTGCGCCAGTGTGTGTGTGTGTGTCTTTACCATGATACTGATTTTTTAACTGTTGAGCTATCGTGCAAAAGCCCGTCCCCCTCTCCGTCTCTCACGGACACATTTATCTGTATGATCATTTGCTAATGTATTGTAACAGAGAATATAGCCTTTTCTACTGAATGCAGATTGACAACCAAAGTCTGACTTGTCTCAACTCTCTCGCTCTCTCTCTGTGGTTGTGTGAACTAATTAAAAGTTGGTTTCAACCCATTTAACCCGAAAGACGTATTTCTCCAATTTTAGAACTTTTGCCTATACCTGTGTACCAGAAGATGGATCGACCATGATAAAAAAAAACTGACAAACTTATTTCTGTTCAAATTTCTGGACTTGCTTTTTGAGTTCGCCTCCATGCACTTTGCGCATGTCGTCCGTGTGCCGTCGTACTTTAGCCATGGAGATACACGCAGCCATGAACTCTGAAAACGGCGAGTCACAGCAGCGGTGCCACACAAGGCAGCCCAGGGGTATCATTTCAGGTACTAATGCTTGTCCATGGAGACGGCGGTGTCAAAGTGCAGCTTTCTTCTAAGCGATTATCACAATCAGGCTGTGCCGGATTGAAGAATCCGAAGCATTACAGCTTCCTTTGCTTTTTCTCCGCCATTTACAACTTCGTTCAAGATCGAAAGTGAAACGCACGATGCGGCATCCCATAATAGTATGAATGGTGACGTAACAGCAAGTAACGCGTTCAACATGTAGTGTGCACTTCATAATAACATGCTAACACCACACGTAAACTAACAGTTTGCCCGTCCAGTTACACTCGCACGAACCCCGGAGTCGGGGTGATTCTGAACGCAGGCACGACCAACTAAACGAACCAACTCATCATTAAAAGTAAAATGACTGTCATCTACCTCTGGTTAGGTTATGCAGTGTGGTGCAAGGAATAGGATGATGCGTCCCGGACGCAGATGCACTGAATTTTAGTGTGTCTGACTACCCCTCAGTTACATTTTTAGATCGTGACTTTTGAGTTTTAATATGATGCACTAACGCATGTGCTTCTTGCCTTTGGCGCGGCTGCCCAGTGCCGACGATTCTCACATGGCACGGCCGTTGATCGTTTTCCTGCAAACACGGCAAACTCCATACAACTTGTTTGTATCTTCTCGAAACCACTCTGCATATTCTTCTTTCTTCAATCAACAACAGTTAAAAACACACGATCCGGCCAGCATTTTGCTAATTTTGGCCTCGACATGCACAACAGAAAGTCACGGAGAAAACCGCCCCGCTTGACAAACGGAACCACTGCACATGTGCGAACAGGGGAGGCAACTTCTGAAACATTCCAAACCAGAGAGAGCAGATGACGTGAAAGAACGCGTAGTACAGCTTTGTGCGATGTTTTTCCCCAAATCATCAAATGCACATTTTCCTTTTTATTATATTCGTTTAGAGTGATATGCAAGTAAACATCCATGATAATTTTATTTTCAAGGACTTTTCAAGGAGTATAACAGGTTTTGTCAGAATACAAGGATATTCAAGGACTTGAAAACATGGCCTCAAAACTCAAGGACTTTCAAGGAAATTCAAGGAGCGTACGAACCCTGTACTATACTAGCATCATCTGCTGGTCACTACCACCTCACAAAGCACTGGTCATGGATCAACTATGACAGCTCAGTAGAAAGACCTTACAGAAAGGGAACCATTCTTTGTCAATCCATCTTCTGTGGTACACACTGTATAGGAAATGGTATCTATCTCAAATAACTTCCATTTCAGCTTGCCTTAGTGATAATTTCACTGTTTTGGTTTTGTATTTTACAAGAAAAAAATGCAAAGAAGAGTGCACAGTGCTCTTACCATATCTGTGCTAAAACAGACTGGGGCAGGCCAGACTGCATAAGAATCCCTCTAGCTTCAACACCTGCAAAAAGATATTAACCCATTTAGCTCCAACACCCTGCAGCAGGAGAGGGATTGATCATGGTAATTCAAGGGTAGTGAAGGTGCCAAGCTCACCTGGCACTACCCTTGAATTATCATGATTGATCCATCTCCTACAACTGGTACATAGTCATTAGATAACACCTCCAAAATTTGGGAAAGGTGGCCATGGGGTTAATTGGGAATTTTCTCTGTGAAGAGCTAATGTCCATACTTCAACAGTAACACCAGTTTAGCTGGGCACCTACTTAGGTACCAAACTAATCTGCCATAACACTAACTATCAAGGCTGATCCATATTCCATAACTGGTACAAACACTTATAGAGGCCTCCCAAAGCTGCGAGTCATTTTAAGGTGTGAGTTTTTACAAACAAATAAACATGTTGACAGTTTAACTCATTCGCGGCCAGGAGCATCCAGATGCGTGGCTTATGCCGCGCATCCGGATGCGGCTGGCCACGAATGAGTTAATACTTGAACTGTGGGATCACTCCCTGACCCAAGACCTCCCCTAAGCCAACCCTCTTACTTTTAGAAACCCCATCTCCCTCCAATATGAATTTGACAAGTCCCACTTCCCACATTTCTTGATGAAATCAGAATAATGCATGGAAAAGACAAAACAATCTTCAACAATTCAGCACTTTTACTGAAAACATCTCCTACATCAGAAAGAAGGTGTATCAGAAGCCATGACTGTTCTGATGTCCAACCTGGACGCTCAGAATAACAAGCTATGCCCAACGATGCTATTGATGTTGTACTATGATGCGTTATTTAAGTGATCTGAAACCACCACAAACTGGCCAACATTCGCATGAAAAAGAGATGTAAATGGGACCAAAGACAGGCATAAAGAACACAGAACTAAGAGATATGAGCCCTCTTGAGCCCCTACGACTGTGGGGAATCAGGAGGGTTTATGTCTCTTGCTGCAGGGTTCAAAATCAACTTTTTCAACTTGGGGCCCCCTGCCAGCAAATGCTGGGACGGAGGGGCAAAACTTAGAGCCCATCATGTCAAACTGAGAGGTTTGTCAGTTTTAAATAACGCCATATGGTGGAAATTTCAAGATCTTTTGCGTGCAAACTTGCCGGCTTCCAGGTAAAGGAATGACATATCTATATTTCCCGAGCAGCTTCCATTGGTCTGCTTTTGGTTCAGTCCCATTTTAAGTGTAAGTTTTGAGAAACGTTCCTTATTACAATCCAATTTGAGCCCGTGGTGGAGAGAAAACAAATGCGCCCAGAAAACAATAGTATAGCAGCAAGGCAAAGGTTGTAATCTAACAGACTGTAGAAATTTTGACGAGGCAGATGTGGCCCCAGCTTTAACCGAACATGGGGCAGAACGCTGATTTCTGGGGCGTTCCACCACCCCTGTTAAATTCGAACCCTGTGCTGCAGTTATGTTCACCTTGCCTGAGCACTTCACAGTTTATGAGCACCTATAATGTAAAATTATCAAAGTGTCTTCCTCAAAACATAAAATCCATTAAAATCACAAGACTATGAACATAAAAGATTGCTGAAGAACTTACCAGTTAAAAAGCTGCGCTTGTTGTGATCATGTGTATTGAACAGTTGAGTGTATTTCAGCTTGCTATGATGTGGCATGCTCCATCCACTGACGGGGCTAAAACCAGAAACAAACATACTGAACTAACAACAAAGGTTACTACACTAACAACAAAGGTTACAGTAAATATTCAAGATCATAAAGTCAATATTACTGAAACTTCCAGAACGAAATGACATCCATTCTGTAGAATGGAAGTCATTTAGTTCTGGTAGTTTCAGACTTTAAGAGATACGGTATTGAAAACTATCATTAGTTACTAACAGGACACATTTTTCTAATACATGCGGAGCTGTAACCCATTTAACACATTCATGACGGGCCGCAACTCAAGTTGTGGCAGCCTAGCATCGCCTCGAGTCGTTTTAGTGATACAAGGTAGAAGACTCATGTTTGCTTCCCCGTTTAAAATCTTGCCGGAAATTGATTTTTTTCCCTTGATAAAATTACAGCCACATCCGCTCGTATTCAAATCAGCGAAGGATTGCAGCAAATTTAGATTAAAAAAAGAATCGAAGGCGACCTATGTCAAGAGGTGAGATTCTCCGGATGCTGGATCTTGACAATCCTGCCGATTTCGCCTCACAAAAGCGAAAATAGCAGTGAAAGTGATGAAGAAATCAGTCAGGTGCAGAAACAGTGCCAGTATCAGAGCCTGTGGTGGTAGCAAGTACGAGTCAGCAAAATCAACGTGGCACTGGCAGACAAAAGAACTAAAAAAAACACACAAATTATCCCCCTTCTTTAAAGATGGCGGCTTAAACGAATCGCGTGACAACTTATAAATAGCACGGCTGAACTGGGCATCCTTTTTTCATGTAGTACACAAAATTTGGTGGTGATTGGAAGACAGATTTGTTTACAGTTCCTGGTTTTCTGGAAGTGCCTTGGAGGCAGCCTCAGGCTGGCAGGAAGATAAAGCAATGGTAGTGCTAGCCACAATAGTGTTAACCCCAAAGCCCTACAGCAGGAGATTGACTGACCATGATATCAAGGATAGTGCCAGATTAGCTTGGCACCTTCAGGCAACAAGCTAATCTGGCACTACCCTTGAATTATCATGGTCAATCCACCTCCTGCAACTGGTACATTGTCGTTAAGTAACACTTCCAAAATGCACCCATGGGGCTAAATGAACTGAATATTACCCCTGACAACATTTTGCACTTACCCTGCTGCAGAAGCAGGAGCACCTGAAAAATAAAAGTAACAAAGGTGAAGTGATGTCACTCAAATAAACAAGTATTGGAATGTGCTCACAACAGTGTCAAAAGCAGCTTCAAAGTTGGAAATGATGCCTACAAAATCTTGTGTCCTGCAAGATGATGGACAAGCAGATGACAGCACAGTACACAGATCATTTTGAAAATTATATGGACATACTCCATGAAACTAATTTGTTTTTTTTTAATGACCCCCCCCCTCCTCCCACTGTCTGCATGCATAAGAGAGTGTAACATAACATAAGACACAGACAGAGAGTGTGCAGTCGTACCCATGCCTGGCAAGGGGCCAGTGGCAGGACTAATGCCGTTTGCCATGAGTGGCATGCCAACAGAGCCAGTCGTCATAGTGCCAGTGCCCAAGGAGGCCTGTGGAAGCATGCCGGGACCCATCGGCATAGCCCCTGTGCACAGCAGAGACACAATGCATGCAAACACTGGTGCACAGGTTGAAATCAAGAAAAATTCATTTTTCTCTAAAAGGATTTTTTTCGAAATATACTTACCGATGACATAACTAACAGGAAGTGTCTACTTACTCACACAATTTTAGCCTAAGAACCCGTTGTGCCCCTGCACAACCCGGGAGGCACTCTGGGAACCCCCAGAGGGGCCGAGAGTTGTCTCCCGTGCCTGCCCATCCGGTTCCGAGGCATACGATGATTCCTCAGTCAGGATACTTAGCTCACCAGCGGCAAGCGGGGCAGGTGGGAGGGTCCTCCGAGTCATGTCATCGGTAAGTATTTTTCGAAAAAATACCTTTTAGAGACAAATGAATTTATTTCTTCAAAAACATTACAGATGACATGACTAATAGAAAAATAGCGAGAAGGAGAAGGGAGCCGCTACCCCAACCACCCCCACGGGGCCAGTGTAGAGCCATCCTCCCTGTCGCACACTCCCGACAATTTTAGCTAAGTGCAAACCTCAGTCATGGGAATTGTCCACGAAAACCGCAAGATTCCGCGCGGAAAAAAAATCGTCCGCGAAATTTAGAAGGCGTCTCCACGAAAAAAACATTGTGGGTAGCAAAACGAGCAAAGCACCGGTTTTACTCTGCAGGCAGGATATGACGCGGCAGGCTCTGCCCGTGGCCCTCACAGGTTACTGCCGGTTTGAGTGTGGAGCACGGTGTGCAACAAACATAGGCGGGCAGACGCGCACTGGAAGCGATATTTCGGCCCCTGGAAGCAAGGCCTAGAGTCTGTATCCCCCCCCCCATTGCTTGATTTTCGTCCTTGGAAGCAAGGCCTAATGTCTGTCTGCCCCCCCCCCCCCTCCCTGATTTCCCCGCCCCTGGAAACAAGGCCTAGTGTCTGTCTACTCACCCCCCCCCCCCCCCCACCTGTTGTTTGATTTTTCAGATGATTCTTGCTTGTTCAATTCCCATGCCTGAAACCTACAGCGCCTGAGGTGCCGGGAGGGAGTGTTGCGCCACAGTGATGTCCCCTACCAGAGCGAGGTCGATTCAGCTCGCCAGCCCAAGGCCGCCACGATGTCCTCGACAGCGCAATTCCGGTCGAATGCGAGGCTCGTGGCCATGGCTCGTACCTCGTGTGTACTATCTTGAGCCTCTTCGCTCCCTGTGGGGAGAGGTCCAGGTAGGCGGACCTAATGACCCAGCGTAGCCAGGAAGATATCGTCTGGGTTGCTATGTCAGTTCTGCCAGGTTTTAGAGGCAGGCAGAGGTGTGAGCATCCTCTCCAGACAGCTTTGGTTTGGCGTAGGTAAACGCATAGGGCGTGCACGGGATCTTGTTGCCTGGTCTCCCGGGGAAAGTTCATCCCATGCAGGGGCCGTAGGGTGATCACCTGTGGCGTGGACAATGGAGACCTGGTCTTGGCAAGGAAGCAGGATCCGTGAGAAGCTGCACGGAGCCATCCGCCCGAACTGTAGGCAGGTAGGGCGCGCCGACAGCGCGTGTAGCTCGCTGACTCGGGCCGCGGCGGCAAGGGCCAACAGGAAGCATGTCTTTAGAGACAAGGCCGCGAAGCGGGCCAATGGCAGTGGTTCAAATCTGGCGGAGTTTAGCCATGCCAGTACCCAGGGGAGGTCCCAGCGAGGAATGAGTGAGGGGGGGGGGGGGGGCTGGACGCAGCAGGCCGAAGTGAGTCATTAGATCGGCAAAGTCTTTACCGAAGTCGGTGTCCGGGTGGCCGAGGTGCCGGTAGGTGTCGGCAATCACAGACCGGTAGCAGGAGCTATTGATCTCCGAAGAGCCAGAGGAAGAAGTCCGCGAGCTGGGGATTCATCAAACCGGTGGGGGAGAGGCGTTGGTCCTCGCACCAGGAGCACATCACTCGCCATTTTTATTTTTCCCCTCATAGACGCGCCGCGTCGAGGGTCTGCGGGCTGAAGCGATCGCTTCCACTGCTGCCCTAGAGAAGCCTCTAGCGGTGAGGGCGTGCCGCACAATCCCCAGGCGTGAAGGAGACGCTCCGGGCATGGGTGGAACAGCGATTGGCGAGGCTGCTTGAGCATCGGCCCCGGCGTGGGTAGCCGCAGGGTCCGTGGAGAGGCTGAGGAGGTCAGTGGTCCAAGACCAGTTCCAGGAGGACGGGGCGACCAGCAAGACAACCGCATTGCATCCACGAAGCCTGAGGAGGACTTTAGGGATGAGGACTGTCGGGGGGGGGGGGGGGGGGGGGGGGACCATAAGCTATAAGTCCGTCCCAGGGGATGGAGAGTGCGTCGACTGCCCAGGCCAGGGGGTCCGGGATCGGGGAGACGAAGAGGGGGAGCTGGTGGTTCCACCTCGTGGCGAACAAGTCGACCATAGGGGTCTCCCAGTGCGCACAGACCATCTGGAAGATGTCCCGGCGAAGAGACCCCTCCGCGTGCGGCAGTTGGCCGCGACGAGAGAGAGAGTCGGCCATTCAGGTGACCGGGGATGTCGCGCCCGGAGGGAAATGCCGCGGTCCTGGCACCAGAGCATCGGATGGTAGAGGAGTATGTGCAGGTGGGGGGGGCGGAGTGGGGGGGGGGGGAGTAACGCCTTGCTTCTGGATGTACACGACCACTGTCATGCAGTCGGAGAGGACCAGCAGTTCCTGGTGGCTGAGTCGTGTCTTCCCAGCGATGAGGGCTTGCCAAACTGCTTGCAGCTCCAACCAGTTGACATGCCTGACGGCCAGCTCTGGAGGCCCGGAACCAGACGTTGTGCTGAAGTCCGGTAGCAAGTGGGCACCCCACTCGGAGAGACTTGCGTCGACCCATCAGGATAACTAAGCGGGGGGGGGGGGGGGGGGGGGGGGGGGAGGAGACACCAGAGGAACTCCGGTAGCCAGCCACGCAGGATCCATCCAACACCGAAGGTGGGGGCGAAGAATCGGAGTCACCAGTACCAGGGCTGTCAAGTCAGCGGAGGACGGGCGCCAGTGAAGCGGGAGATGCCGCTGTATCGGCCGGGAGTAGAGACGACCGAGTGGGAGGAGATCCACGGCTGCATTCATCACGCCGAGGAGTTGAAGCCGGGACTCTGGCGGGGCTGTGTCCTGCTGGCCAAGGTGGCTAACCTCTGAAGCCGCTGCTCCGTCAAACGTATTCTGTTGAGGTCGGTGGCGAACTCCATGCCGAGGTGGACGAACTGGCGAGAGGGTGTGAGGCCCGACTTGCCCGCGTTGAACAGAAAACCGAACTGAGCCGGAAGCCGCATCAGCGCGTCCCTGCCGGCTGCTAGGACGGCCACCGAATGGTCGCGTAAGAGGAGGTCGTCGCGGTAGTTGGACGTCCAACTGGCAGACGACTGCCAAGCCTTGGCCACCACTGTGTCCATGAGGCGGGTAAACCCCAGGGGCTGAGGTTGAGACCGAACGGCAGGGCCCGGAACTAGTAGACTACCCCATCGCAGGCGAAGCAGGGGCACCTCTTTGAGGCAGAGTGAATGGGGACGTGCAGAAAAGCGTCAGATAGATCCAGGCTCCCGCGAAGTCCAAAGGCTGGACGGAGGCTCTGAGGGCTCTGGCAGTCTCCATGCGGAAGGATGGTGCCACGATAAGGCTTTCAGCACCGACAGGTCGACGACTGGTCGCCACTTACCGCCCGGCTGGGGCACAAGAAAGAGAAGGCAGGAGCGTCGGGGTGCACAACCACCTCTGTGGCGGCCTTCTGCAGGAGGGTGGTGACTTCTCCACGCAGAGCACTGGCCTTTAGCGCGTCGGCGGGCGGAGGGCAGGACAGGGCCGGGTGGGGCAAAGGAGCTAACCAGGCCCGGGCGGCCGAAGGCGGGGTGGCGGCCGCCCGGAGGCGCAGGTTCAGAGGACACAGGGGGTCTGGAGACCCGCAGGGCACGACCCAGAGCCATGCGGGCCGGTTGAAGCGAGGGGGAGCTGTCTTGTCAGGCCAATGGTCCGCATCCGCCGTCTTCACTGAGTTCCCGGTGCCGCCGAAGAGGAGGGGTCCCCCCAGGGGGGCACGCCGAAGCTGGTTACGCAAGTCCCGAGGCATACCACGACAGGCCAGCAGAACGGCATCCCGACGCATGAGGTCACAATTGGAGGAGGCTGCCATGGCATGATGGACGAGTGGAAGGCTGCACGGTTGGCCACTTCCGTGAGAGTGAGAAGATCTCCTGGGAGGGGCGTGAAGGGGGGATGCCAGGAGTCTTCGATCCGGCAACGAAGGCTTGGGTGAGCCTCTCAAGTAAGCCCGAGCAGGCAAGGGTGTTGCAAACGAGTGTAGCCGTACTAAAAAGACCACAGGGAATCGCACGCTTCAGGGGGGGTGAGGCCACCCACCTGAACGATGGCCGCCAGATCCACTGTGGGAAGGGGGCAGATGAAGGCCTGGGAGTGTCCAGAATACCATCCCTGATGAAAGGCGATGCCGAGGCTCGGGGGGGGGGGGGGGGGGGGGGGGGGGGGAGGCGAGCAGATGAGCGGAAAAGGCGCATGTCGCGAAAACCGGGAGGTTGAGGGAGCGACTTGAACTTCTTAGTCTGCCTGCCAGCGTCAATGAAGGCGGAGACCTTCCTCTTGAGCGGGGGGGACGGGGGGCAAGTGTCAACGGGGAGGGCGGCCGAGATGAGGGCGAGGACAGTGCCTGAATAAGAGGTCAAAGCCAGCGGTGAAGGGTCTGAGACGTCCGAAACGGTCGAGCGAGAAGCGGTGGAACGGCCAGGAGCGCCAAGCAGCGCAGAGACGGAGTCCACAGCGAGAAGACTCAGGGCCTCGTCACCCGGGGGGAGGGGGAGCGGTGGGGAAGAGAGACGGACGCTAGAGGAAGACAAAACACACCAAGGCCGAACGGGGGCTGCGGCGAGACCGGGGCAGATACCGGGCAGTGTCACGTCGAGAGGCGCGAGGGGAGCGGCTGCGAAGACGGGAGCGACGCCCATGATCCCAACGACGGGGCTCCTGCCTGAGCGGCGGCGAGGCGAGACAGAAGGGCGACGCGAGGAGCGTGGCGACGAGGAACGAAGCGTGAGCGAGGATGGTCACGCCGCAGACTGGGCCGAGCGCAAAGAAACCGAGTGGGGGGGGAGTGGGGGAGGGGGTGTGGGGGGGCTTGGGGTGTGGGGGGGCTGCCGGTCGTCCGGTACGCTCGGCGGTCTTTCCGACGAGCGTCTACAGGAGAGTGGGATCGCCAGAAGTAGGAGGAACTCGAGAGGGCTCCAAAGGGTCCTCGGGCGCGTGGCACTTCGTCTCTGAGAGCCGGGCTCAATGAGGCGGGCTCCCTGCCGGCATATGGACTCCCCATAAGAGTCCGCAAGCGTGACAGACGAGCGAGAACTGATAGACAAGGGGCGGCGCAATGGGCGTCCCCGTAGGCCGGGCTCCGTGAGGCGGGCGCTGTGTGTCCGCACGTTGACTTCAGTTCTCCGAGCAGTGCTGGGTGCACGCGTTCGGGGCGGTGTTGGTTCCACAGGGTCGGCACGGTCGTGTTTGGTCACTGCTCTGGCACAGTGGGGGGGGGGTGGGGTGGGCACCTGGACGGGAGGGTCACTCACAGGGGATGGCCGGTCCCTCCTGTAGAAGCTCCATAACTGAGACCACCTCAGTTGAGGCCAGGAGGAGCAGATGTCACAGGCGCGGTCCGAGACGCAGCCAGAGCAGGGAAGGCAGACCTTATGGTTGTCCGTTGGCCACTGGAAATTGCCGCACAGTGTGCAGGTCTGCACCAGGCAACTGCAACACATAATACACATGCAAGCGTACAAGCGAGAGCACGTGGCTCTGCCCAGCTAAGGCGAACATTCAAGGCCAAGGTTACAATAGTAAACCAACGTATAGGGGGGTTAGGGCCCCTACAACGGCCACCCTAACGTGCGAAGAAGCGGGAGCGAGGGGTCCCGCCAAGCTAAGCGTAGCCTACGACGCCAAGGAACAAAGCACAATGCAGTTAGCGCCCAGCCAACCACACTCGAACCGCCAGCGATGAGCACAGGTGCTGGCCCCAGGGGCAGCGCCAAGCTAAGACGAAGTCCAGCGCAAATGGTAGTCAAATAGAAACAGCTGAGGGCTCCAACGAACCGGCGTCCCGCCCGGAGGCCGGCCGAAGGCTAGAACAGCTACCTTAACTCTCCACAGCAGCAGAAATGGGGGAAGGCACCTCCATACCACCGTCAGCGCGGGAAGAAGTGTCGAGAAGCTACCGCTGGGCAGCAGAGCAGAAGCTCCCTTGGAAGCGAAGCACAAGGCAAGGAGTGCACCGCAGGGGAAGCAGGCCCAACGACAGTCCAGCACGGGTTCCAAACCGGTCGCGTGAAGGCAAGTCCGGAGGCTAAGCAAATACATCTGAACGGTGCGAGCTAAGTAGACTGACTGGGGAATCATCGTATGACTCGGAACCGGATGGGCAGGCACGGGAGACAACTCTCGGCCCCTCTGGGGGTTCCCCGAGTGCCTCCCGGGTTGTGCAGGGGCACAACGGGTTCTTAGGTTAAAATTGTGTGAGTAAGTAGACACTTCCTATTAGTCATGTCATCGGTAATGTTTTTGAAGAAATAAATGACACAGCAAAAATAAGAATACAATTAATTACTGATAGCAAATGATGGTTTGGCATGTGCTCCAGGAGAGCATTTTCCAAGTGTGGTGCATTCTACATTAGAAACAAAATCTAGGAGTTATAAGGATGGTGTGCAAACAATAGAGCATGCACTGCACACGTGCACGATACCCCAAAGACCCATTTTCAAAATCTGGTCATTCACCACTTTTATGATCATGTCAACTTTCTGGGTTGTAAATATAATATAAATGTATCATACATAAATTTGCAAAGTACATCAAATACAGGCTCAAATCATGAAACCATTGATGTTTATTGTGTTCAGTCTCAAGCCTGCAGCCAACTTTAATGATGCCTATAGTTCACATGCTCATTATTACACATAATATTCTTAATACATTTTAACCCATTTAGCTGACAACGCCATACAGCAGAGGTATTGACCATGATCAATTCAAGTATAGTGCCTGATTAGCTTGGCGCCTGAAGGTGCCAAGGTAATCTGGAACTACCCTTGAATTATCATGGTGAATCCATCTCCTGTAAGCAGCATACAGTTGTTAGGTAGCATATCCATAATTAGGAATCATGGTCTTGGGGCTAAATGGGATAAGCTACTATCTGACCATCAAACCTTTTGAGATTGGGTCATAAGAATAACTAAACCAAGCACTGAAATATGAGTGTGATGGTACAAAACAGCAAAAAATTTGGTGTAACCAGATCCACGGCTCCAACAACAGAAAATACATAGCAAGTCTGGTTTATCAACAACAACACAAACAAACAAAAACAACAAAACAAACAAGATAGAACAAGCTATATAGAGATCAGGACAAAACTGTTTTGACCTTGTGACTCCATAGCAAGTACCTTCATTTTTAACCTTTACCAATCATGCTTTGGACTACACACAAACGATGATGTGGGTCCTACAGGACCCATATTTTTCAAAGAGCGAGTTAACTGGTTATCCCTGTCACGATGATGTCGGTCCTACAGGATCCATACTTTTTACACTATAGTACACATCACCAGAAGCATGCTTGTACTTTTAGTCATCATGGCAGGGAGAAAATGGTCTGAAACTTTTTCTGTTTCCTCAGAAACTACAGGTGATAGTTCACCATTTCCAAGAAACTGATCTGAAACTGGTCGATTTTGCATAGACCCTTCAAAATTAAAACAACAAAAAAACAAACAAACCAAGGTAAAATTTGGGTGAGATGCCATTCTCTCATCTTTGACTCTTCACAAACTTAGGACCAACATCATCCAGACAGGAATATTCACCTTACTCACTCTTTAAAAAGTATGGGTCCTGCACGATCCACACCACTGTTTGTGTGTAGGAAAATTTCAGACATTTTTTAATTTTTCATCAATTATTACCATATTTTGGCAAAATGTAGTCTTATGCGCAGTGAGTCCAGTGTTTTCCTAGAGAACAGCGCTATTTTACAAAAACTATTTTATTATTATTATTATGAGCTTGAATCATTTTAAAATTTCACTGAAATATTCCCAGCAGTTAATGAAATATTTGCAATTAAACACCCTTCTGGGTTCTCCAGGACCCGAGAAGCACGGTGAAGGCTTAGGATGGTTGTGTGTGTGTGTGTGTGTGTGTGTGTGTGTGTGTGTGTGTGTGTGTATGAATTGGTGGGGGGAAGGGGAAACTGTGCGGATTTTAGACTCTCTATTGCCACACTTTTTCTGGACTACTTAACCCCCTTATGTGTGCTGCCACCAGTGCTGTGAACAGAACTGGTGGCTGCGCATGTACAAGGGGGTTAATACAGTAATATAACTGTACTAACCCATGGGAGGATTCATAGCTGGGGCCATGCCCATGACGACCGCCTGACCCATGGGCATGGGTCCGACCTGCATGCCGAAGGAGCCCATAACAGGACTAGGGGCAACCTTCAGACTAGCAGGCAGAACTCTAGGCAGCTCATAACCCTGAAGTTTCTTCTTGATCAGGTGCATCGCCACAGAAAACTCCAGCTTGTCCATCTTGCCATCTCCATTCATATCCGCCAGGGTCCTGCCAAAATACACAGATAATAAAAAAATTAACCTCCTTGAGCATGCAGACGCTGACGCCGTTTCCATTACAATTTAGTGATGGCAAATATATGCACAAGGAAGTTATGTTTGGTAAAACATAGGCTATTTTTTGGTGCTTAGTCTGTAACGGAAAGCATTTATAGGGCATGTGCGTTGCATTCTAAAACAAGAAAGGCAAAGTCCTTATGGCTCACATGTATCGACCGATCCACACATGACTGACAATAAGTAAAAGTATGTCTTCTGCACTAACAAAATCCATGTTTTCTCAAAATTTAATCAGTTTTCACTCTGTGAAAGCCCGTAACCCTTCACCTTTGAGTCAACTAAATTAGGATACATAGTAAGGTCTTATCATCAGCTACTTTTGTGCCAAATTTGATTGAAAAGTTTGCAAAAATGTTGATAATAAATACAATTATTGGCATTTTATACACATTTGTTGACCTCTTGTGACCCTTGACCTTTCTAAGAAGTCATCCAAATTAGTATGCATAGATAGGTCTTGCCATCAGGCATCTCTTGGGTTTGAAGTTGTGAATAATAATAATTGAGAACAAAACTTTTTTTGGGTCAAAATAGGGCTATTTTTTTACCTATTTCCTGAGCTCTTGTGACCCTTGACCTTTCTGAGGGATCATCCAAATTAGTATGCATAGATAGGTCTTACCATCAGCTATCTCTGTAGCAAGTTTGGGTTTGGAGTTGTGAATAATTGAGAAAAAACATTTCTTGTCAAAATATGGCTATTTTCTTACCTATTTCCTGAGCTCTTGTGACCATTGACCTTTCCAAGGGGTCATCCAAATTAGCAGGCATAGATAGGTCTTACCATCAGGTATCTCTGTAGCAAGTTTGGGTTTGAAGTTGTGACTAGTATTTGAGAAAAAAAAAATCTTTTGTCAATATATAGCGATTTTGGAACTATTTCTTGAGCTCTTGTGACCCCTGACCTTTCTGAGGGATCAACCAAATTAGTATGCATAGCATGCAAGTATCTTTGTACCAAGTTTGGGTTTGAAGTTGTGAATAGTATTTGAGAAAAAAATTTGGGGGGGTAAAAATATGGTTATTTTGGACCCATTTCTTGAGCTCTTGTGACCCTTGACCTTTCAAACGGATCAATCAAATTAGTGTGCGTATAAAGGTCTTACCATCAGTTTGGGTTTGAAGCTGTGAATAGTATTTGAGAAACAATAAATTATGTCCCAAAACAGCTATTTTTGATATATTGCCTGCTCCCTTGTGACCTTGACCTTTGGGAGAGGTCACTGAAATTTGTATGTTTAGAAAGGTCTTGCCACAAAGTATCCTTGGGTCAAGTTTGAAGATTATAGCTTGAATAGTCTCCGAGAAAATGCCAACGTTAAAGTTTACCACGGATGACAGCAGACAGACGAACCACTGGCCCAGAACATACTCACTTTTGCTTTGAACGTGAGCCAATGAATGTGCTTCCTGTTCACAGCGTGTTCAAACAGTGTCCTAAGTTTGGTCAATACTATCGTCGACTTTTCAATCGGCATTTTCAAGCACTGTAGGCTTGTGTGTATGGCAGACATGCGTGATTCTTAGGAGTTTCTTGTAAGGTAGTCTCTGATGACAAAGAATTTGCCGGTTTTATTTTAAGAAGAAATGAGTGGAAGCAGTTGCCAAACAGGAAATCAAAGGGCCTAGTGAAACGAGGACACTCACTTCCAAAGAATCTGAGGAGGAAATTATTTTTTTGCAGCATCTTGAATTTCTTATACTGTTACTTGCATGTTTATTTGCTGTTGTGGACATTTATCATGCTTTGAACACGATCAAATCAAAAAGAAGATTACTTTTTCCTTACAGCCTAGGATGAGATTGGCCTTGCGCAATGTTTCTGACAGAAAATGCGCACATCAATACTTAACCCATTACTACATCCTGAGACTGATTTTGTAAAATTTGCTTGTTGTCCTATGAAGGCTGCATTACAGATTAGGAGATAGATCAACTGTTTCAAATTCAAGGGTGGTGCCAGAATACCTTGCCACCTATGGTGCCAAGCTATTCTGGCACCACCCTTGAACTATCACTATCAGTTAAATTTATTTCAAGCCAAAGGTGTATCAGGATGAAAAGGGTTAACAAATGAACTGATTGACAACAGTGTTCCCTGTAGTACTATTTTCTAAGGGTCACTCCTAGTCTCTGGTGAATTATTAGAGGGTCACAAAGTGAAACAAGAAAGGCAAAGCCCTTATGTTCATGTGTATGACCAATCCACTTAAGTGTTACCTGTGTGACCTTGACCATTCCAACAGGTCACTAAAATCTTCAAGTGTCCAAACATAAGTAAAAGGCTGGCTTTTGTACGAGCGAAATCTGCATTTTCTTAAAATGTATTGTTCACAAATTTGTCGACCCTCCATGACCCTTGACCTCTGTGAGGGGTTGACAAAATTAGTATGCACAGAAAGGTGTTATCGTCAGCTACCTTTACGCCAAATTTTATTGAAACGTTTGCAAAAACTCTGATTAAAAAAAAATACAGTTCTATCAAAAACTGACACTTCACACACTTTCCAACCTCCTGTGACCCTTGACCTTTCCAAGGGGTCATCCAAATTAGTATGCATACAAAGGCCTTAACATCAGGTATTTCCATACCAAGTTTGGTTGGAAACTGAAAACAGCATTTGAGAAAAAACAGTTTTTGTTAAAATATGGCTATTTCTGACCCCTTTCTGGACCCCCATGACCCATGAGGTCAACAAGCAGGGTCCCACCAGAATCAAGTGTGACCTCGAGAAGCTGAAAGACCCAGAGGTAGCGGAAGCCTTTCAGGCAAAGATAGGAGGAAAATTCGCACCACTGGTACTTCTAGGTGCAGAAGACACGGACGTGGACACACTGATTGACACATTTAATACTGTTGTAACCCAAACAGCCAGTGAGATGTTTGGCAAACACCGACAAGCAAAGAAACCTTGGGTTACAGCTGACATCTTTGTTCTATGTGACAAGCGTCGAGAATTAAAGAAAAAGAAATCAGAGGTAGAAGAAGCTAAACAATACAGGGAAATTAACCAGGATATCAAGAAAAGCATGAAAAAGGCAAAAAAGCATACCAGCTGGTGAAAAAGCATACCAGCTGGTGAAAGACCTGACCAGTGTAAAACAAGGACGCTCTTCGATCATTTAAGATAGTGAAGGGAACTGTCTTACGGAAGACCAAGACATACTGAAGAGATGGACAGAGTACTGCTCAGATTTGTACAACCACCGAGCTGCAGGGGATCCAGGCATACTTGTCAACCCACCCGTGACCAACAATGGCAACTATCCCATCCTCCGAGAAGAAGTAGAGGCTGCAGTGAAGTCGCTGAAAAAAGGGAAGGCAGCAGGAGCAGACAACATCCCTGCAGAGCTAGTCCAAGAAGGGGGAGAAGACATGATAAGCGCCTTACTAACAATCTGCAATAAGATCTGGCATTCAGGGGATTGGCCCACACCATGGACCCAATCACTTATAATAACTCTCCCCAAAAAAGGTAACTTACATCAATGCCAGAACTATCACACGATCAGTCTTATATCCCACCCAAGCAAAGTCATGTTAAAGATCCTACTGAACAGGCTGAAGCCACAGGCAGAGGAAATCATAGCTGAGCAACAGGCAGGCTTCAGACCAGGGCGCAGCACAACTGAGCAGATCTTCAACCTGAGAGTTCTATGTGAGAGATACCTCCAGCACCAGCAGGACCTCTATCATGTCTTTGTGGATTTTAAGAAAGCGTTTGACAGGGTGTGGCATGCAGCCCTTTGGTCCACCATGAAGCTATACAACATCAATGCCAACCTGATCAAAGTCATAGCAAAAACCTTTACAAGGCCACTAGCACAGTCTGCTTCAACGGCAAAATAGGATTGATTGTACATTGCTTAACGTCCCGACAGCAACAAGGCTTTCTCAGGACGTGCCTGCACTGCTTGTGAAAAAAAATAAACAGAACATTGAATGTATGTCACCAGCCGGTCAAATACATTAAATAAACCTAACACATGGGGCCTAAATAAAGCTAAGACCATTTAGCAACACACATCCAATATCAAGAGCTACAGGCAGTGCAGACAGTAGGGAGAGTTTTAAAAAGGCAAATACAGGTGAATGGACAAAGGGTAGACAGAAACACATGCCCCAGAATAGAGAGAAAAACCCACCCTGTGGGGCTGACCAGGGTGACCCTGGGAACTAAAAAAATACCTAACCCCACCCAAGTCCCCCAGGGCAGACCCGGGTGGGGAGAAATGAAACTGGTTTAGGACTACAGTTGGAGTCAGACAAGGCTGTTTGCTCTCACCTATTCTTTTCAACATCTTCCTGGAAAGAATCATGACGGACGCTCTGAAAGATCATGAAGGAACTGTCAGTATTGGAGGCAGAACAATCACGAACTTGCGCTTTGCGGACGACATTGATGGCCTTGCAGGAACAGAGAAGGAGCTAGCTCAGCTGGTGGAAAAGCTGGATAGTACAGCCATTGCATATGGGATGGAAATCAGTGCAGAGAAGACCAAACTGATGACCAATAACGCCAGTGGCATTGGCACTGAAATCATGGTTGGAGGCCAAAAACTGGAAACAGTTAAGAAATTCAAATACTTAGGAGCCACTGTGACAGATGAGGGATCAAAACCAGAAATACTGTCCAGGATTGCGCAGACAACAACAGCACTGACAAGATTGAAGACCATATGGAAGGACAGAAACATCACACTCTGCTCCAAGATCAGACTGATGCGCTCCTTAGTCATCTCAGTGTTCTTGTATGCCTACGAGTCATGGACCCTCACAGCAGACCTTGAAAGGATACAAGCCACTGAAATGAGATGTTTTTGAAGGCTGCTTGGCATCTCATACAGAGATCACATCACAAACGAGGAAGTGGGAAGCAGAATCAGGCAAGCCATCGGGCCCTATGAAGACTTATTAGCCATTGTGAGAAAATGGAAACTGAAGTGGTATGGGCATGTCACGCGTTCAGCAGGGCTTGCCAAAACAATCCTGCAAGGCACTGTGCAAGGAGGACAAAGGAGAGGAAGACAGAGGATTCATTCATTCATTGTACATTGCTTAGCGTCCCGACAGCAACAAGGCTTTCTCAGGACGTGCCGGCACTGCTTGTGAAAAAAAAAAAAACCCAGAACATTGAATGTATGTCGCCAGCCGGTCCAATACATTAAATAAACCTAACACATGGGGCCTAAATAAAGCCAAGACCATTTAGCAACACGCATCCAATATCAAGAGCTACAGGCAGTGCAGACAGTAGGGAGAGTTTTAAAAAGGCAAATACAGGTGAATGGACAAAGGGTAGACAGAAACACATGCCCCAGAATAGAGAGAAAAACCCACCCTGTGGGGCTGACCAGGGTGACCCTGGGAACTAAAAAATACCTAACCCCACCCAAGTCCCCCAGGGCAGAAGGAAGACAGAGGAAAAGATGGGAGGACAATATCTCAGAGTGGACAGGACTGAAGCTGGGCGATACGCTGAGAATGGCAGAGAACAGAGAGAAATGGAGGGAGCTGGTTGTTAAGTCATCAGTGGTGCCCCAACGGTCGGCAAGACTACGGGATATAGATAGATAGATGACCCTTGACCTTTGCAAAAGAACCAGTAAATTAGTATGCATAGAAAGTCTTATCATCAGCTACTTTTTACCTATTTCCTGGTATCTTGGTCTTTCCAAGGGTTCATAATAATTATAATAATAATAATAAAGGAGATTTGTTAAGCGCTTATTCTAAAATTTGCTCTAAGCGCTGATACAATGAAAAGGCTAACAGCCAACACACACACGCGTCAGTGGTGATTAATTTTGCATGGCTGGGGAAATGAACTAGTGAAAAGCAGCGTTGTAGAGGTGGGTTTTGAGAAGTGATTTTGAGGAGGAGAGCTTTTGACAGTTACGGACAGGGGCAGGGAGGCTGTTCCAAGTGGCGGGACCAAGATGGGAGAAGGCGCGACCACCACGTGTTTTACATTTGAAATTGGGAAGGCGAAATTTATGTGTGTCAGAGGAAGAGCGGAGGGTGTGAGCTGGAGTATACAGATGGAGTAAGTCAGAGATATAGGCAGGAGAAGTCAGGTTGATAGAGTTGAAGCACATGCAAGACAGTTTATACAGAATGTGTTCTTGTACGGGCAGCCAGTGGAGTTTCTCAAGGGCTGGGCAGATATGGTCACGCTTAAGCACGCACAGAACTAGACGGGCAGCCCTGTTTTGGACTCTCTGCAGTTTATCTAGCTGGGTTTTAGGCAGGCCGGAAAGGAGGGAGTTACAGTAGTCTAACCGTGATAAAACAAAGGAGGAGACAAGGATGGCAGTTGCTTCGGGCGTCAGATACTGTCTAACACTGCTAATGCGCCGAAGTTCAATAAAAGCTGATCTGCACATATGACTAACATACTTATCCATTTCAAGGTCTCTGTCAATGAAAACACCAAGGTATTTGACACCGTCAGAGAAAGTGATTTGATTTTGACAGACAGAGATGTGACTGGGACGATAGGACAACTGCGAAGGACACACATCAGCTGTGATAAGCATAGACTCTGTTTTACCATCATTAAGCTGGAGTTTATTTCTAATCATCCAGTCTTTAACATCTGTCAGACAGTTTTCCATGTTGGAAATTAGACGACGAGCTTCAGGAACGGGACCAGAATCGTGCAACTAGGTGTCACCAGCGAACATATGAATATGATGATGTCTAACAGAGTACTTTGAAAAAATAGTAGCTAACGGCTGCATATATACAGAATGAAGAAAATCGGCCCGAGCACAGAACCTTGGGGCACTCAGAAAAGTAGTGGATTAGTATATTATAGGAAGGACTTACTATCAGGTATTTCTGTACCAAGCTTAGGTTTGAAGCTGTGAATAGTATTTGAGAAAAAAAAATTGTCAAAATATCTTTACCTATTTCCTGATCCCTTATGACCTTGACTTTTGAGAGGTCACTCAAACAGGTATGTTTAGAAAGATCTTGCCACAAAGTATCCTTCAGCCAAGTTTGAAGACTGTGACTTGAATAGTCTCCAAGAAAATGCTGTTTAAGTTTACCACTGATGACAGAGGATGCTGGACACACAAACACTGGCCCATTACATAGACTCGCTTTTGCTAACGCATGTCAGCCAAAAATAGTATGACACCCTCAAAGTCCAAATTAGTTAATGCTATGTAAGGAAAGCAAATTATTTAATAATGTGACATATTAAATGAATAAATTCAAGCACAAAATAATACAAATCAAGTCAACATTATGACATGAAGTTGATGAACACATGTACTCACACAACATTTGTTACAAACATGCACCGTCACAAAACCACATCACCAAACGCTCACTCTTCCCAAAGATAGAAGAACAAACACTTGGTACAGTCTCTTACAATTGCTCTTAAATTCCAAAGAAAAAATAGCTAATCAAAACAGGTTGTTGAAGTTAAACTTAAACTGACCAGACCACAAAAATGTGGCACTTACCATATCTGACCCAGGATGGGTGTACTCAGACCCGACTGCATAAAAAAGTCCCTGGCCTGGGCACCTGCACACGACAGGGGAAACAAATCAAAATAAGTTTTACATTTTTATATTTTGAATTTCATAATCATAAGGACCAATAATTCTAAAACATACCTTGAAAACATAAAATTTAATTTTTAGCACATGAACACAGCCTTGCCCTTGCCACAAAATCAGTATTATAACTGATTCAGAAAGTTAACCTGACAGACACAGCTCAGAACGTCGCACTAAATGAATGTTTGACACATCATCCTAATCTGACAGACACAGCTCAGAACGTCTCACTAAATGAATGTTTGACACATCATCCTAATTTCTATCCCCAGGCTAAGCATTCAACACTTCATCAACAGTGACAGGCCGATTTCTTACTCTTTAGTTTGGCCGGCCGCCTGATACGCGGCAGCCACTCCCCTATCTAGGTCACTGTCTGGCAGCAACTATTCCTTCTCTAATCTCTGTAACGGACTACTGATGTGTGGTGTGTTATGCCTGTGTTTAATGTTCTCCATCTCCTCTTCAAAAGTTTTCTACATTAAACCGTTTACCACACTTGTGCACTGTTGCCTGCTGGTTCCTGTGTTGGTGGTATTATTCAGGGAACGTTTTTTTTTTCTTAAGGGTGCAATCCGAGGATAAAGACAGGTACCGTGTTTGTGTGTGACTGAACAATAAAATATCTGAGACTTACAGTACTGAGCAGTGGGTCAAATGGTTGTTGTGATGCGTCTAGTGTGGTAGTGTAGCGTCTGTGCTTGTCGCTCTCGCTTTCAGCTCCCACCGCTGGCTAGCAGTTTTGCGAAAAGGGGAGCAGAACATGTCAGTCTCTCCCTGCCAGTACACAGCCTCTCCAACAACAAGCCTCATGTAGTGCCTCCTCGTGGTGACTCATGGTAACCGAGCACCTTACGGACTCGGGCTGAACTACAGAGGACTCGGAGGAGATCTGGCCCCCAGACATGCGGCATGCAGGCCCATCGATGTGTGGACAAGCCCTGATGCCCATGAACCAGATCCCCAGCTATGGGTAAATAGCCCCACTGCCTTGTGGGTGCCTTGGGAGAGGCAAAGGCTAGGGGAGTAAACCCTATATAAATCCGGGCAGGGATGCTCGATAGCCTTGGTTGGCAGATCTCCTTCGAGAAGGAAAACTCCGAGGGAAAAACCTGAGTAGATGGGACCCATAAGCCTTGGTCGGCAATCCATCTAGGAGAAGGATACTCCAAAACTAAACCATCCTGTGCTCCCAGGAAAGGCCTTTTGACCAGGAGCTAAGGGTGAGGTAACCCCGACAGAAACCCCGAGTGCTGAAGACGGAGGTACTGGGCTGCACAGCGCACTCTAATAAACCACAGTACCATGCATATACAGCCATATGACACTTGGAGATGGATTCAAGAGGAATGGTGCTCGCCCTGTGGAGTCTCACCAGGCAGGTGCAGTACCGGGCTCTGCGCCTCTTCAGAGCCCACCCCCAGCGACTGGAGGACCTTCCCGACTGTCTCGAGGAGCCAGGGGACTGGGAAGTAGAGCGACTGGCCAGCGAAAAAACAAGACCAGAGACAAAGAAAAAGCCAATGTGAACATCATGCACTGGAATGCCGAAGGGGTTACCAACAAGAAAACAGAACTAGAGCACTTTCTGCATGAAAACAGCATAAACATCTGCTGTATACAAGAGACACACCTGCAAGAAGGGAAACCCTTTAAGGTCAGAGGATATCAGGTCTTCCGAAGTGATCGCCAAGGGAGGAAGAAAGGGGGGGTTATGACCCTAGTTAGAAACAACCTGAATGCCAGCGAAACCAGGAGATTCATGGAAGAGGCAGAATACATCCAGGTCAAGGTAACCACCAGTGACAGCACCCTTGACCTTGTCAACTACTACTGCCCTAATGATAAGTTGCTGTCCCTCGACACTATCCAGGTCCCGGACAGTGGATTCCTCATCACTGGTGACTTCAACAGCCAGTCCCAGAGTTGGGGATATGACACACTGGACAAGAGAGAAGACATTGAGGAGTGGCAAGATGAAAACCACCTGATACTTGCCAATGACCCTGAGGACCAACCTACCTTCTACTCTCGCCGCTGGCACACCACCACTACACCGGACCTGGCGCTTTGCACTGAAGATTGATTGATTGATTGTACATTGCTTAACGTCCCGACAGCAACAAGGCTTTCTCAGGACGTGCCTGCACTGCTTGTGAAAAAAAAAATAAACAGAACATTGAATGTATGTCGCCAGCCGGTCAAATACATTAAATAAACCTAACACATGGGGCCTAAATAAAGCTAAGACCATTTAGCAACACACATCCAATATCAAGAGCTACAGGCAGTGCAGACAGTAGGGAGAGTTTTAAAAAGGCAAATACAGGTGAATGGACCAAGGGTAGACAGAAACACATGCCCCAGAATAGAGAGAAAAACTCACCCTGTGGGGCTGACCAGGGTGACCCTGGGAACTAAAAAGTACCTAACCCCACCCAAGTCCCCCAGGGCAGACCCGGGTGGGGGATGCACTGAAGATGTTCATAAGTGCCTCAGCAGAACAGTAGGACCACAGCTAGGAGGAAGTGACTACCGCCCTATCCTCCTAACCCTAAAAGGATGCACAGCAGCTAGCTCGCCACACCGGCCAAGATGGAACTACCGAAAGGCAGACTGGCGCTTGTTCAGTATCCGAACAAATGAGCTAATGCAAGACCTCGCTGTGTCTGGAAGGAACATCAACAATGTGGTCAGAGAGTTTAATGACATTATCAGTAAGGCAGCCAAGGAATCCATACCTCGAGGGGTCCGGAAAACTACACCCATACTGGACCGCAGATCTTCAGAAAGCACATGACAACCTCACTAGGGCCAGAGAAGACGCTGAAACCAACCCCAGCCAAGAAAACAACATCAAGCTACAACACAGTAAGGCCCAGTATCTGAAGATGAAGTTGGAGTGCACAAGAAGAAGTTGGAGAGAGAAGACTGCAAGACTAAACATGGACAGGGACACCACGAAGTTGTGGAGACTGACCAAGGCGTTGAACGATGAGGGCACCAGGGAACAGAAGATCACCTTGGAAGAAGAAGGGAAAGCACTGACTGGTAGGAAAGCTGCAAACATGTTTGCACAGATCTATGCGAAAGAAAGTGACATCACTGTCCCACGAATGCTTGCGAAAGAAATCAGACAGGAAGAAAGAGAGAGAACAAGAGATGTGAACATCCATGATGCAATGAAGAAGGACATCACCCTTCCAGAACTGAAGATGGCCATCAAACAGCTGAAGAAGAAAAAATCTCCAGGTCCAGACAGCATCTCAAACGAGATGTTACAACACCTTGGCAACACTGCCTTAATGAAGCTACTGGACATCTTTAACCACAGCTGGAGAGGAGGTCAGGTACCCCAGTGCTGGAAGGAAGCCAGGATGATCCCAATTTTGAAGAAAGGAAAGAATAAGTCCAAAGCCCTGAGTTATCGCCCCATCAGCCTGACAAGTTGTGTGTGCAAGACCATGGAGCGCATCATCAACAAGCGCCTGCAGTGGTACCTGGACTCTGAGAGCATTATCGTGCCAGAGCAAGCTGGCTTCAGAAGCTACAAGAGTACAGAAGACCAGACAACACACCTTGCACAGGTCATAGAAGATGCCTTTCAAGATCAGAAGGTGACATTAGCTGCCTTCATTGACCTACAGAAGGCTTTCGACAAGGTGTGGAAGGATGGTCTCCTTGTGAAACTCCTTCGCAGTGGCATCCAAGGGAATATGTACCGGTGGACCAAGTCATACCTGCATAATCGCAGAGCCCGTGTGACAGTGGATGGGTACTGTGGCCAAAAAGTGCTGTTGCGTCAGGGGGTACCACAGGGGGGAGTCCTGTCACCGACACTGTTCATACTTTTCATCAACGACCTTGTGCCAGAGCTACCAAAAGGAGTACACGCAGCCCTGTACGCAGACGACCTGGTACTCTGGTGCACAGAAGAGTATGCAACAACTGCTACATACAGGATGCAGCTAGCCCTGGACAGGCTGACAGACTGGACCAACAACTGGTGTGTGACCATCAACACAGAAAAATCATCAGCCACACTCTTCTCTCTCTCCAACAAGGCAAAGGCTGGCAACCTAACACTGGGCAACATCCCCCTGCGGTATGAAGACCAACAGACATACCTGGGAGTCACCCTTGACAAGAGGCTGACGTGGAAGCCGCACATTTGGAATGCAGAAGCGAAAGCTAGAAGAAAGCTGAACATCATGAGAAAACTGGCTGGAACACAATGGGGAGCCAATGAAAAGATCCTCAAAAATGTATATCAAGGCACAGTGAGACCACACCTCGAGTACGGATCTAATGCATGGTTGATGGCAGCCCAGTCACACCAGCAGACCATTGACAGAGTTCAGAACCAGGCACTGCGTATCATCACCGGCGCAATGAGATCCACACCAATTGAAAAGATGGAAGAGACAACGGGCATCCCACCCCTGTGCATGAGAAGAGATTGCAAAGCCTTGATACAGTCCACAAAGGTCAAGTCTTCCAAAGACCATCCTATGAACGCTAGGATGAAACAACCAACCTCAGGGAGACTGAAAAGATCAAGCTTTGTGAAGGAGACGAGAGCACTGCAGAGAAAACACCAGGCAAAGCTGCCTGCGCAGGTAGAGGCTCTGAATCCTGCTAGCGACCTTCCACCTTGGGAAAGTAAGCCAGAAAACATCACCATCTCTTCCACGGTACCCTACATCACCACCAGAGATGAGCACAGCACTGTGAGCAAGAAAGCCCTGACACTGGCCATGCTCGAAGAAAAGTATCCCCAGGAAGCATGGATACGGGCATACACCGATGGATCAGCCACAGATGCAGTTCAGGATGGAGGGGCTGGGGTGTACATTCAGTACCCAAACGGAAAATGGCAGGCAGAGGCAGTACCAACAGGCCTTCACTGCACAAATTACAGAGCTGAGGTGGAAGCCCTAGTCCGCGCAGCTAACACCCTTAGTGGCACTGCAGACCCTGATGCCCAGATTGTCTTCCTTACTGATTCCATGTCTGTCCTTGAGGCAGCAACAGCAAGCAAACTGCCACGTCTACAAGAGGCACTGCAAAACATCAAGTGCACCAGACTGGTGCTGCAGTGGATCCCTTCACACTGTGGCATCTACGGCAATGAAGAAGCTGACAGAATGGCAAAAGTGGGCGCAGAGAAAGAACAAGATGAAAATGGAGTCAGCTTCACAGAGATGAAGACCATCATTAAGTCTGTGTACAGACCACCACAACGGCCCCTAGACAGTTACCATCAGCTGTCCAGACAAGAGCAGGTGACCATCTTTCGTCTGAGGACCGGGCACAACCGACTCAATTTCCACCTGCACAGACGCTTCCACCTCATGCCATCTCCCCTGTGCCCTTGTGGAAAGCAGAGCAGACCGCAGAGCACATCCTCCAGGACTGTGGGAACCACCAGCCGCTGAGGGAGGAGATATGGCCGAAGCCCGCCACTCTACAAGAGAAACTGTATGGGCCTGTGGAGGCGCTACAGAAGACCACAGATTTCATTTTGAGAGCCAAACTCCAAGTGTGATGGCGTTCGAGAAGAAGAAGAACAGTACTGATCAGGTCTGAACATTCATTCTCTATGGAATACTGTTGTGTATAGTGTAATCCCTGTGCTTTATGCTCTGCTTATAGCCTCCAGTATTCTCTGATACTGTTTAATAGTATCAGGTACTAACTGTTGTCTGCTCATTCATATTATCCTGGTTTCTTTATTCCAAATGGTGTAGTCTAAGGGAAAGACAGTACAGTTATGGCGGGAATAAAACATACACAAGAAACATATGCACACACAGAATCCTTTCACTTTAAAAGGTTAAATTCTCTATGTAAAGTATGTGGAGGAAGGTCAAAACGAACATGACTTGATGAAAAACCAATCAAACTGTGTGAAATGTATGTAGTCCTCCCTTTTCGTAGGAACAAACAAAAGTGAAACATAATTAACAGCCCTGAAAGTCTAAAATTTTGCCCACCAGCCTTTGGCTAGTGACTTGCAAGTTTTACTAGCCAAACTGAAAATGTTACTAGCCAAAACTGAAAATTTTACTACTGAAAATAGCCCCCCAACTCAACAATATAATGTACCACAAGTGTTTGACGCCCAATGTTAGAGTGTTTTTTGCCCAGAGGCATTGAAAACAAATATTTGAACAGACAATCATAACCAAGTTAATGTTTATGTCCTGACTTCAGGCTTTTGATAGTATCAAGTGGAGAAATAACTGACAAAATCCCCATGTGAACTGTGCTGGGATTTTTTATTTATTTATATTTTGTAAGTTTATTTATATTTTGTACGTAGAGCTGGGCTTCTGTTTGCACAACAGGTTAAAGGGTCTGTAGACCCCCAGGTATAAATTTTAGAGGGTATACAGACCCCCAGACTAGCATTATAGAGGGTCTGCAGATTTATTTAAGAAAAACTGCATCATCTGTATGTGCCTTAAATTATCCACACCCGGGTCTGCCCTGGGGGACTTGGGTGGGATTAACTACATTTTAGTTCCCAGGGTCACCGTGGTCAGCCCCACAGACAGGGTGGGTTTTCCCCTCTAGGGCATGTGTTTCTGTCTACCCTTGGTCCATTCACCTGTATTTCTCTTTGTAAAACTCTCCCAACTGTCTGCACTGCCTGTAGCTCTTGATATTGGATGTGTGTTGCTAAATGGTCTTAGCTTTATTTAGGCCCCATGGCGTAGGTTTATTCAACGTATTGGACCGGCTGGCGACATACATTCAATATTCTGTTTCTTTTCTTTTTTCACAAGCAGTGCAGGCACGTCCTGAGAAAGCCTTGTTGCTGTCGGGACGATAAACAATGTACAATCAATCAATCATTAAAATAAATTATCTCATTTCGCTCTCTCCTCTTTAAATGTGTTGTGACAGTGTGTGTGTGTCCTTTCCATGATCTGATTCTTTAACTGGTGAGCTATCGCGCAAAAGCCTGTCTCCCTAGCTCTCTCACACAGAAAAAAAGAGCTCTATTTATTTATTTGTATGATCGTTTGATAATGTATTGTAACAGAGAATATAGCGTTTTCTGCTGAACGCGGCAGATTGACAACCGAAGTGTGACTTGTCTAGAAACTCGCACGGACGCCGGCGTCGGGTCGATTCTGAACGCAGCCGCGACTGAGCGAGCCGCTAAACGAACCAATTCGTCACTAAAAATAGAACGACTGTCACCGACCACTGTTATGGTACTCACAGTTCGAGTGACGTGTTCGGCTACTGCCGCAAAGTGATGTAGGCGACTCGCGGTGCGGTCAGGTCACACGCCGGCGTACCTGATGTTCGGCTGGCGGTTAGCCGTTGGATTGAAAAACGCACGAGCGCACTCGCATTTGGCGAGTGAGTATTTTTTTTTACTCGCCAAATAAAAAATTCACTCGCCATGGCGAGTAAATTACTCGCCATTTTCAGGGCTGATTAACGAACAACCGGAAAAAGGAGACGTAATTCAATTCAATTAGTGAATTACAAAAACTGTATTTATCCCTAAAAGGGAAATTCTAAAAACTGTTAATATTAAGGATCCACCAGTGTGATATGCTTAGGACCCATTACTTGTGTTCGTGTTGATATAAGGCCCAGTGTGATGTGCTTCAGACCTGTAATTTGTGTTAGTGTTAATGTAAAGGAACCAGTGTGGTGTGCTTAAGACCTGTTACTTGTGTTAGTGGTTATGATTTTTTGGTGTAAACCCAAGTGTACGGCATAAGCAGAGTGCACAAATGCTGGTATCAGCATGTTTGTGTTGATCGTCTTGATGTACCTAATGGATTACCAGCTTCTCAGCAGTGGAGTGCTTTCTGACGCTAGTGTTGCTCTAGCAGGAATGGCCCTGGAATTCTAGTAAGTGATAACAGTAGAGGCTAGAATGCTGCGTAGATACATCAACTTTCATCCCACAGAAAACCTACATGCACAACAGATTGAGCTTCAAAGTCAACGCTTTATTTTGTCAGTGCATGTTTATTGTATTGCAAATATGAAATGTAACTGCTCTTGAAGGTGTGCTGGTAGTAAGCAGCATGGGCATGTTTAGTATGAAAAGAAATAAAATTTTATCAGCTCATGTTATAATGACATTCGTGAGAAAAAAAAGCATTTTGTGAATGGTCAGTTACTAACACTTTTCATCAATATGGCAGGATAAGATTAATCAATCAATCCTTCTAAACAACCTCCACAAAACTCGTAATGACAGTTTACTTTAACCCCTCCACAATACACAAATTGTGTCTTTGAAACCACTGCAAATTAAATGCCAATCCTGTCCATCCAAGAAATACTGACATAAATGGGGAAAGCAAGTGGCAATAACTTCAAGAGCCCCCACATGTGCGGGTCTCATGAGTTTCTTAACCTCTTACAGATGGATGGTATTTCCATTTTACCAACAACAAAGAGCTTTCACAAAAAAAAAACAAAAAAAAGTGACTAAATTCTCATGCATACATGTATGACACTTTTGAACTGTTATAATACCTTTGGAATTTATGACTGATCTGCTAGACTAGACAAATTGTACAACTCAGACATGAACTGAGCATGGCAGCCCATCTGGTGGTAGAACTGACATGGTTATGCAAATTACCTGTAACAAACCCATTGACTGGCTTCAGCTGGAAAAACTGTGCGTCATGTTTTGCACGTTCCTCTCCACTTATTTTCCAGGGGTCACCACCCACCCCAGCCATATTTATTGTTTTCTCTCTACCTCCACAGAATCTGAAAAAGAAGAAAACAACATGCGGAAGTTTTGTTTTACTAACAGAGTTGCCATTGTTTGGAATGACTTACCAGTTTCATTAAAAAAAGCATCTAATATAAATTCTTTTAAAAACCAGCTGGACGAATTACCAAAATTTAAAGAGATTTTTTATTCCTATGATGAATGATTTTATAGGAAAATTGCATGCATAGCAGACCCATAAAGGAACTAAAGAAAGAAAGGACATTTATAAAGGCCTCACGGCCTATATTGTCCTCACAATACTACTACTACTAGTTATGTGCACTAATGATCTTGTGCAGGTTTTACACAATCTTTGTAGAGTATCAATTATATATTCTACCCTTATGTGAGATGTGAACTTGTACTTAAGATGTATCATTGTCATCACAGTGTACCAGTTTGAGCACTGTGCATTGGTAGTTATATAGATCTATGTAAACTGCGACATACAGTGAAAAATATAGTGATATGATAACGTGCAAAATTTGACGAAGTGGGGGGTTCGACTGTACCAAAAGGCCTTACATAGATGTTCGAAAACACTGTGACTGTCTCTGTGATTAAACAGAAGCGAAAACTAACCACATATCCTGCATCCACATTATGCACGCCTAAATCCCCCCCCGCTCAAGGTGGGCGGGTGGGATTGACATGCTACATCGACCTGCCCCCAGGACAAATGGAAGAGACAAAACCCACGTGTACTTTTATAATTTAACATCACCCTATCAACATCTGATACAGCAAATGAGCGAAATGTGCATGTACTGGCTAACGGAAACAACCTTACGATGCTGTTAAACTCACCAGATTGTGGATCTCTCCTTGGTCATCCCTGGCCAAGATACAGTCGTCAAGTTGTCGCCGGTCGCCATTTTGGCGAAGATGATAAGTAATAACAACGACGCAACGCTAATATACACTACAAATGCACCATCTATTGTGTCTCTGCATGTAAATCTCCCTTCCTGAGACCATTTAGGCGCAGCGCCTAGCTAATTATGCAAATATTAGCACAAATTACGACGCACTACCACATTTTCTTCTGCTACGGCTTCTGCATCCTTACGCAAGGCATTCTGGGTAAAGGGGCGTTTCCGTTTTACGGAAATCGATCGCATCTAGCGTCTGCTCGCGCTTCCTTTGTGGCGCAATGTGTGTTGTAGGTATTTGACACGATACAAAATAGCAGATTAGACGATTCACTCAACAGCCATTCGGTGCTTTACAGTTAAGACATCTTTGATTGCAAACAGACTTCGTTAGTCCTCGTACAATGCGCTGTGTTCGGAGGAAGCCAGCTGCAGACGAATTTTCTGATCCAACTTTTGTTCTTCTTGATGTAAGTTTCTTAGTGAGAAAATATAACTTCCAGAAGACGTATTGCAGATACTAGTGTTTGATGTTTATGTATGTATCGCGGACCATCCCAGGTGATAACAGATTATGCGTGAGTTGTCAGTGCACGTGCACAAGCTTTCATACTAAATTAGTGTAAAATGAAAAGAAACGAGGGTCATTTCCTCATCCAGAACCCTATGGTCGAAATTCCAGCATTTAGGACACGTCTTCAAAAGGCTACATTACAGTTCAGGAGACATATCTTCCTTAATAGTTCAAGGGAGGCGTTTGATCGAATAACTTGACATGTATTGTAGCACAGATCTATATATACTGATCGAGTTCTATAACTCATTCAGCTCCAACACATCACAACAAGACATGGATCGAACATGATAGTTCAAGGGTGGTGCCAGAACAGCTTGGCACCCATAGGCGCCAAGCTATTCTGGGCACCACCCTTGAACTATCATGCTCCATCTGTCTCTAGAATTGTCATACGTACTACAGACCTTCCAGGCCTTACAGAGGGCAACTTCAAAATTTGGGGATTTTGGTCCTGGGGTAGAAAGTATTAACAGCCTTGATTGCACTGTTATGGACCATATCTTGTACAGTTGTTCAGGGCTGAATGGTTTGTGGATGTTGTGTGATGGTGATAATCTTAATTTGTGTTGTCTGTTTAGGTGGAGATACCGACACTTGAAGAAAATGACATCCTTGTTGAAGTAAAGGCTTGTGGACTGTCAATAGTAAATGAAAAGGTATGGACCAATGAATATAGGATCAGCCTCAGTACTGTGCGCACTGGTATACTGTGGAATCAGTTATAATAGGTCTCAGGCCCCCAAGTGGATATCCAGTGTGCAGAAGGTCCTCGTGTTGACACCAACCTAGTGCACGGGCCAACAAATACTGATGTCGCTTGAGGAACTTTCATTTATTGGATGTTTAATTTATTTTATTCTCAATTTAATTTCAAAACAACACTTGCAGAGACAAATTTCATGACTCCCATGGCACTGTGATTACTGAGGCTGGTGTGTACGTTTATTGTTCTACCAAAGGTCACTGTATCTCCTTGAAACAAATTAGATTCAGGGGGTCAATGTTTGTTAAATTGTTTGTTTTGTCAGACTTCTTTATTTCTTGATTTTAGTTCTATGGATCAAATGTGGTGTGTGTTTGTGTGTGTGCGTGTGTGTGTGTGTGTGTGTGTGTGTGTGTGTGTGTGTGTGTGTGTGTGTGTGTGTGTGTGTGTGTGTGTGTGTGCAGATTCTGAAAGAGATTTTCCACAAGTCATCGCAGGAAACACTTTCTGTCGGTCATGATGTGTCAGGGGTTGTCACTCAGGTGGGACCAAAGGTCACCTCTGTCAAAGAAGGAGATGAGGTTGTGGGTGAGTGGTCAAGGTCAATGGGCTAGCATCATGGGATGGCCCACAGCTGAGCACAAGTTGTGTGTGTGTGTGTGTGTGTGTGTGTGTTTGTGTGTGTGTGTTTGTGCATGTGTGCAAACTTTTCGAGGGAATAACTCAGCTTTTTTACTGTTGGCGGGAGGAGCAATGGCATACACAAAGTGCGAACCTTGTTTGTTTGTTTCAGGTGTTCTGCCTCTGGACAGTCTCACCTCGGGTTGTGGCCAGTACTGTATTCTGAGAGAATTTGATGTTGGTGAGTATCAGTGTTACATACATAAGTATACTACCCAGTGAACAAAAGGCCTTTAGTCTGATGTTAACTACAATTGGCACTTCACAGTCAAGCACAGGCCCACTGCAGCTGACGTTGCTCCAGTGACCTTTTGATCACTTGGATAGCAGTGTTTCATTTTCATCTTTCATTTAGCAACCATGCATTGCAGGAAATAGGTCTATTGATTCGGGCACTTCTCTTGAGATGTTGCAGTTGGTTCATCCCCCACAACTGTATGTTTTTCCAATATATGTAAAACTTGTTTTTCTGTATATTTATTCATTTGTTTTTGTCATTTTACAGTGCAAAAGCCCACTCGTGTCACCCATGAGGTGGCCGCTGCAGTTGTGGGAGATGCAGTCCGAGCTTACACAGCCTTGCACTATCACACACATGTCTGTGCTGGTGACACAGTCCTTATTATGGATGGTGCTACCCCACAGGGGAGCATTGCTGTGCAGCTTGCACAAATGTGGGGAGCAAAGGTGTCATCGACCTACTCCACAGTAGCGGAAAAACAGTGTCTGGAGAGTATTCAGCCACCCCTAGGTAAAATAGATAAGATGAGAAAAGGTAGAATTTTACTGTCACATGTAAATTTACAATGAGAATTCATCTTGGTGCTATGCAAAAGGAATGGCAAAAGACATATTTAAGTTATAATTAAACTGCATAAGGACAGATAAGGACAGATACATGCAAATAATAGCTTAAATCTTGATCCTGTTAACCCATATCATACCGAGGCTAAAAGCTTCAAATTTGTACACTGCCATATGCACGCTATATTGTAGTACATACAGATAAGGATATAGACCAATGGCTTTAGTTCAAGGGTAGTGGCAGAATAGCTTGGCGCCTCTAGGCAACAAATTAAGCTGTTCTGGCACTACCCTTGAACTATTTTAGTCAAACTTATTTCACACACTGGTGTATTCTGATTGGTAAGGGTTAACCTTGTCACTGTCAGTGAAAGCAGATTGTGATTCAGAAATCTTTTCCAATTCAACATCAATGATCCACAGCCAATAAAGGAACTGTCGTTTTACCGCTTCTATGTGGGCTGGATGGACTTGGATTCAAACCACAGATGCACTCACAAAATACAGGGAAGCCATTTCTTAACTTGGCGGCAAAACACACTATTTATTATCTACTGGGCATGCGCGATCTAAGGGACATAATCACCAGAGAGACAACCACTATACAGGAGTTGTCTCCAATGTGACATTTTACCACACATCATGCACTTCTTTCTCATTGCCGGACAGCGTTCTTTCATGTGAGACAGTCCACACCTACTACAAGTTGGAGCTTGGTCCATCTTGCTACCACTCTGCTGATTCTGCCTACCTCCCCTTTGAGGAAAGTTTTTCTTTCTGTGATATCTATCTCCATGGCTCACTCTGTCAACGTTGTGCCCTGCAGCTCCCTGTAGCTGTAACTCTCTTTTAACCTGCTCCTGTTGTCGAGCCATTGTAGTTGCCGACTTCAGCGTTAGGTCTGCTGTAAGTTGAAGCTTCTCAGAAAGTTCTTTGTCTAGCAGGCCTATCACAAGTTTATCCCGAATGCAGTCATCCTTATTCGGAAATTCACAGTGCGTTGCAAGGTCATGAATGCAGACTTCTAACGTACTCTTCTACTGTCTCTCCTGGATGCTGGTCTCTTCTCGCGAACGTAGCCCTCTCATGAATGAGATTCCTCTTTGGAAGAAAATATTCGTCAATCATGCCCACAACAAAGTCAAAGTCTTTCTTCTGTTCGCCATTCAAGTTGAATGTTGCGAATATCTTGCCTGCCTCTGCTCCTAAGGTGTACAGGTGACAAAAGACTATTAACCTGCACCTCGCCACTGTCTCTGTTCAGCTTTGTTGCCAGACGAAAATGCTGGAAACGCACTTTCCAACCGGCCCACGCAGCTGGCTCATGAAAGTTAAATTCCTTTGGTGGCTTGAACATTGTCCTCTTCCAGAAATATACACTTCAGAGATAGATAAGTGGGGGCTACAGCCCCACCCCTCCCCAATCAATTGATTTATTCTAATTAGCACGGTAATTAGACAACCCACGTCAGCACTTACCACCAATGCCTTAATCGCCTAGCCGTACTCGTACCATTTCAAGAAATCATTCAAGCTACGTTTTTTGATCAGCTGCCAACCCGCGAGTATTAAGGCAGATCCCCCACCCCACCTAAATAATTAATGCTGTCATTGACTTCTTTAAACAAAGGCTAATTAATCAATCAACGCTGCCACAGTGAGATTATATTTTGAATACGATCGTACACAAGACTCTCTTCACAGCGCTCGTGTGTGTTTGGTGTCTTCTCTTTGCTTTTTCACAACACATAAAGGACACACGCCTTGACATGAGTTTACAAATAGGCTGTGAGGTGTTTACGCGGCTGTTATTAAAAAAACAAACAAGGCTGTCAAACCCGACTTTAATCAAAGTGTTTAGTATTATGCGACACGCGGCATACATCGTACAGACATACGTAACATGTGCCACACAGACATACGCAGCTTATGCCATAGGTACACACACACACACACACACACACACACACACACACACACAGCATTCGCGGCAAAAAAAGAAACAAAAGCTACCAACGGTACAACACAGTCAGTATATAGTGCTGAATACCTAGTCAAGCCGTCACGCGTCACCGGTTTATAACACACACACCCGCTTAGTGTACATAAAGCGGAACAGCCAGCTGGCTAATTTTGGCTCATCATAGGCGAAAAATCTTTCTCGCGCAGTAAAGAACATTCTCGATTCCAAAACTGTCCCCCTACAACTGAAACTGTCCCCACACCACTGAAACTGTCCCCATCAAAACAAGGGGGACAGTTTTGCATTCTAGAATGTTCTAAAGCACGTGTTTGCTGTTGTAATCATCCCATAAATAGCGTACATGTCGTAGTTGGCTACACGTCAGCGTTTGCTGATTCACATCCTGTAACCTGTTCCCACGAAAGGGACCTTAAGTCGCTTTCGGTCGAATGGAGCTACAGGCCGAAAAGAGTGCAGGGGGTCATCTTGGGTTAGTTCGAGTGATCAACTGTAAATGCATGTTTCTCGCTTAATAACAGATCTACAACAATAGTTTGTGCATCAAATTAATTTGTATTGATAGTAGATTTTAATGGTGTAAATATCTCAAAACTCAAAATTTCCGACTTATGGTCCCTTTTGTGGGAACAGGTCACCTATAGAGGTATAAAGTCGACTCACGGGCTAGAATGTTCCAAATGACGTGTTTGCTTATGAAATCGTTTGCAATACTGCAGGTATAAAAGTAAACCAACAGCCAATAATCATTCTTTCCCAATTACATCCGTACCAGTAGGACAGTAAGCAGGGCCAAACGATAGCCAGGCATAAATGGCGAGCCACCAAAACAAATATGTTGAGGAAATGGAGATTGGTGAAAAAACGTACACTCAAGCTTTTTTAGACGAGCTGACAAAAGACGAGACTCTTGCTAAAAGTCGCCTACGCATAGACTTAGCAAGAGCGAAAAATAGAAAGGAAAATTGCTTTCAAAACATGAAAAAGACAAAAAAGAGAATTAAAATTATGGTTGAAAAGCTACGTGAGCAACAATCATCGTTTGACGCAGCGGTAGCTGACATACAGAGGCTAAAAGGTCTCCTTAAAGAAGAAAAAAGTGGCTAAATGTGGCAGTGGTTTTTTCTACACGTCTTTGGCATACCTCGCGAGGGGGAGCCATAAATACCTTCAAGGTATTCTGATGAGACCTAACAGGTCGAAATGGCTCACAGGTTAGTACTCTATTTTTCATAGTTTGAGATCTTTCTTTCTCATATGGTGTGAAATCTGTGACACTAACCTTTGAAAGCTCTGACATTTCCAAATCAACTCCAGCGTTATCCAGGGCCTTTTGAAAGCATTTGTGTACCCAGGTAAGGGAACTGTGTAATTTAGTGTAACACATGACCGCTTTTGAATACCAGGAAGGTGTTCGCTTTCAATAGGCGTGTAGTGAAATAAACACCATTACAAGTAGGGACAGGAATATCAGAGATAGGCAGAAGGGGACTTCACCCCCAAGTAGGGACAGGAATATAAGAGATAGGTGGAACGGGACTTCACCCCGCGCTGGGAAAAAAAGTAAATTACAAGTACATGATAAGGTAACCTATAAGTTACTTTCAACTGACACATAACTTATAGGTTACCTTATCATGTACTTGCAAGTTAGTTGTCACAAATTCTTATAAGTGACTTAAAATAAGAACTTATAAGAACCTAAACATAAGAACTTGTAAGTTCTTAACCCAAGTCACAACTTACTTGGACAGAATTTCCAAGTTACAAGGACAACAAGAAAACTTTTTTTTCTCAGTAGTACTCTGGTGGTGGGGCTGATGGCGTCAAATGAGCAGGCATAAAAGGCATGACATCTCTTTGTGAAGAGTATTTCAGAATTAATGAATGATTACCAAAACTGATCTTTACTTGCCTAACAGTCCGTAAACTTTTTTCATAGTTTCTTCTACGCCTATTTTCTTTCCTTCCTCTAAAAAAGATTGCTTTAGCTCTTCAACATTCGCGGGTTGACTACGCATCTTATTCTGTATTTCAGACTTTTGTTGTTTATAGTTAGCCAAATCATCCTGGACTCTTTTAAATTCGTTATCGTCAATTTCATTATTTTCCAAAGATTTACTAATAATAAGTTTCATACTTGTCAGCTTAGCTGCTGCGAGCGTACTTAATGCTTCATGCTTCTGCAACTTAGTATAAAATTTTTTGTTAAGGGCTTCCATACCAAAGCATGCCAGGCTTGTGGCAAGGCCAACAGCTTCAACAGCAATTCCTACGACACTTCCCACCCCCGTTGCAAACAGAGTTATACCTCCTACAGATAATCCGGCCGAAACCACCCCCATGGCCATTGATGTGTTGTGTACAGAATTGAAAACCGTATTGTAACGGCGTTTACACCTCGAGTATTTTGCTTGTTCTTCTTCCAAATACTTCAACGCTTCTGTAATATTCATTAAACGGAATGAATCTGCCTTTAATGTTTTATCACGCTCAATAGGCTCAAGCTGCTCAGGTGGTATTTGTGGATACAAGTTCACCATTTTTTATTTACAAATATTTTTTAATCAGCAATTACATTTTGCAACTCTTCAAAAGTATACAATTTGCTGGCATAATAAAATGCAACAAGATCAATGTGTTCAAGGTTTATGTAAGTTAGACGAACAAAAGTTGTTTTGTCGACCACCACCTTGACAGCGGGAATACTGCTCGAAACATTAATAACATCATTATTTTTTGTAATAGCAATAAAGACCTTTGATGATTCTGTTACTGTTTCATTCCATGTAAGTTTAATTCCTTGTGCAATTTGAGCCTCTTTAGCAGTAGCAACAGATTTCATGATAATTTCAAATACTATTGTCGCTTCTCTAGCCATGACTAAGCTTGCTGGCATAAAAACAACAGAAGTATCTGTTCTACCCTTTCTAGTTGTAAGAAGATACCGCCGTCTCTCATAATTTTCAACTTTCAGTTTTTCTCTGCTATTGTTGTCTAGGGCAAAACTTGGAACAAGGCTTACAATAAGCGGCCCAGAATTAACAACCTTCCTAAACACTAAGGCGCCTTCGTCATCAGTGTATACATAAGGACTAATAAATTCAATCTTTATGTCCCAGTCAATTGTGGGTGGTGGTGCCGGTACAGGTGAAACAACCCACTTACTACCCACATGTATTAAGTTGTAAGGCGCATTATTTACAGGTGGAGTAGGTACAGTAACATCACGTAGCTGACCAAGTTTAGGAATCTGTTTTTCACCATCTTTCATGTCAACAATTACTTTCCTCTTGTACATGCCATTTAAATCAAGTTCAAAACCATATATTTCTCCAACATCCCCTTCCTTCTCAAAATCCTGTACATCAGCCAAATCTTTCAATTCTGTTACTGGACACGCAACTGGTATGATTCTAGGCTTTGGGCCACCACTCATTTTTTATAAACAAAAATAAAATTATTTAATTTCCAACACAACACTAAAATCATGCATTACAACTGGTTTTTCATCCTGATTAGTTACATATAAGCTCAGTGACTCAAAGAAACTAGAACCTAATTTTTTAAACTGCAAATTAGGAAATCTAACAACCACACTTTCACAATAGGGTGCAGTTCCAGTTGGTAAGCATCTCAGCAAAGTTGAAGGCTTTCCATTGTGTACATTTTCTGATGTGTTTAGTTCTTTTAAATAAACATTTAGCACTGTGTGTACTGACAAATGAACAGGATATATTCCAGTTATTTTAGTTACAACTGCTGTATAATACCATCCACTAGTACCATTATCTGCAAAACTCATTACCCAATTTATGGGCATTGTATTTCTATCTATTAAACCAAGCAAATATGCAAGTTCACTTGAAAATACTGGTATACTACCTGTAGGAACTTCTAATTCAACAAGTAAGTTAGCCTGATTTAAAGTTGCTTTAATTTTAAATATATTTTGAAACCAGTTAGCTAATGTACAAAAGTCATAATACCCAGATGGTATAAAGTGTGTATTTTTGTCTACACCACTATTACCAGAATCTGCATAAACAGCATAAAAACTTGTATCATCAGTTACATTAAACCACTTTACTGTGTAGAACATTTCATGGATAGCTACAGCCTTGCTACCATCACGATTATCAATCCCATTAGTTAACCACACTGGTTTGCTCGTGTCAAGATTTGTTAAGGTTATAAACATTTTTATTATCACATAAAAAAAAGGATGGAATTTAAATCACCAACAATTGCCATTGTAAACGCGTTTCAATTTAACGTGGATGCCAAATATAATGTCGCACCAACTTATGAACAGAAAATAATTCAACTAAATCAACTCGACATAGCTGTAAGCGAACAAGATTTATTTCAAGTCAAAGTACCCAACCCTTTTGATCATTACCTAAACCCTCCAATTACAGATGACTCTACTGCAAGAAAGTGGTCTTCAAGCCCACTACAGATGTTTCAAAACCAACTTAACTTTGCTATACTATGCTCAACTACAGGCTGTGGTGTTTCATTTACAGACCATTTGAATCACTCAAACAAACTGATTAGGTCTGTGTATCGTTTTCACACTTACTACCAGCTTAGACGTATACTGTCAGAACTGCATACACCATTACCCACTGAATCCAGTTTTAATCAGTTTAACAATCCCATGGATTTGAAAGCATTTGAACGGATCTGTAATGAATTTAACATCAGTACAAAGTATGACTTTACACAAAAACTTGATGATCACAAAGGCATGGGAACATTGTATTATGCTATGAGTCACAGACAATACCCTCAAGATTATTACCCTGGTTACACTTCATTCTCATCAAAATCACAAGTCTGGTTAGGATCAATAGAACAGAAACAGTCAAACGCATGGACCACATTTGTCTTAGATAAATCTGACGGGTTTACTCAAGCGGGAGTCGAGCGCGTCAATGAGTCTATCAGAATATATGTCTGGTGTTTACTAGGAGCACAATCACTAACAAAATCAAACATTTTGAATGGAAGTGGTAAATTTGAAGCACAAAAACAGTTTCTTGCAAATCTTGAAGATTCAATTAACTCAACAGTTGATCTCCCATCAAGCATACAGCGTTACCAAGACGTTTTAAGATATGCTAGATCAAAAGTTGACTTTGTAGTTGGCATCGGGTTATACATGTTACCATCTGACCTTCAACTCCAAATGGGTACAATAACAAATTATAATAATGAAATCATTGTTGCAGGTGTTGGTCAAAAACTCGGTCTCAATCAATCTGTAAACTTAGGAGCAACAACCACACACGTACAGCCGTTAAAATCATTACAGATGGTAACACCCCCGGCCCCGGCCCCGGCCCCAACACCGGCACTCATACAATCAGTACAGTCAACCCCTGACACACATGAGTTGGAAAGAACTGCATTGGTAATAGGTCTAACAGGATTAGGGGTTTTACTTCTTTATCTGTTTCATTAAATAACCCACTATTAACCCTCCTACTGTAACCAAAAAGACCCACACATGTTCTGCCATAAACCCTACTGCCTTTGCCGCTGTACTAATCAGCCAACTGACAACAGTGCCTATAATGCCAGGCAAAGCGTCCATTGCTTTCACAGCCAATTTCTTAAGCAAGTCTGATATGTGAGACAGTTGTTTCTTTACCCACGACTGTAAGTCTTTTGGATCTGTGGGGACTGGGGTTGGTGGTGCTGGAGGTGGAGAACCACCCCCGGAGACAGCCAACACAACTGTACTGATAATAAACCCTAGAGCTGTAATTAAACTGGCAATTGTGATACCCTGTTCTCTGAAAAGTGTTTTTAGTCTCTCAGCCAGAGTAGTGTCTTCGTGAAGTATTTTCTGAATAGTTTCTCTAATCCTGTTGACCTGTGATTTTAGTTTTTGTCTTCCAATACTAATCGCTTCTAACCTCGCTGATCTTTCTATATACAAATCATTTAATCTGTGTTGTATTCTTTGTTTCATTTCTGTGTCAAGATTCTCATTGTCTGCTGTAGCCAGTTTCTCTTTTTCACGTTCTATGTGTTTATCAAGCTCTCCTAGTTTGGCTAAATTATTTACCATCTCACCTCTTATTGTCTGCAGTGATTTATCTAACGCTATAATCTCCCTCATTGACAAAGGTGGATCATGTATTGTTTTCAAAGCGTCATTTATTTGTCCTTCAGTAAATGAAGTTTCTTGTATCACTGTGTTTGCTATTTCTGGTAGGCTTGTTACTGGTGCCATTTCAATCTCTTGCCCCGTTGGCAACTTTGTTTGCGTGTCTTGAAGCACACTAACCAGTCTTGGGGGAACAGGAGACCCTCCAATACCAAGGTATCTTGCCAACCCAGAGTTACCACCGACTTCACCTTTAATTGTACTTAAAGCCCTAAACTTAGAAGGATTATTTTTATGTGTTAGATTTATTTTCCCTCTGTCTGTATTTACAAATAAGTGTCCTTTATCATATTCAAACTGATTAGGATCTATTACATCTGGGTGGACACCAACACTGTTATAAAATGAGTTTACTTTGTCTTTTAACAGTTCATGATGCATACTACTACTACTAGTTACCATTCCAGACATATCTGTGATACTGGTATCATAGTCATTCATGTCATCCATTTCAAAATCTTCATGATTAAATCCTCCCGCTGCCATTGTTTTATTAATTTATTATTTTTTATTGTGCATAATAAAAATGACACAGTCTTACGGATCAAAGTTAGACCCATACAGAAAACTACGTGAGCCTCTGGGTGTTAAGGGCATAAGACAATCAATCGTCATCACAAACAATCCAAGTACCATAGACCAGAACCAAACACTTACAGTCAAGTTTCCAAACCTAGGCCCCAGTGACGTTATTGTTCCTGGCACTGCACGCCTAGCATTTAATATTGAACTATCATCAGACGCAGACGTGAACAGAACACTAGTTAACAATCTTGGTAGAGCAATTGTTAGAACTATTAAAGTAAAACTTGAAGGACAGGAAGTGTTTAGTCTTGATGACTCAGATGTATTCTACTGTTACAAAGACCTTTGGCTAACAAAAGAAGAACGAGAAGACCGTATTTACCAAGGCATACAGTCTGATAATGTTGGTAAACTTCGAATCGACGCCGGAGATAAAGTAACTAATACAGCCATGGATGTTATAATGGCCGAAACATATGGATCCAGATTCTACATTCCACTTGAGTTTGAAATCCTAACAGCTCATCTGCCTTATTATCAAGGAGCACTGAATGACCGTCTGAGTTTTGAACTAACCTTCAATGACTACTCCAAAGTTATTAAATCATCTGATCTTAGTGCAACATATAAGATCTCTAACATTTCCTTGGAATATGAAATTGTCACACATACTGAACTAGCCAGACTCATTCAAAATCAGTACCAGTCAAGACTTCCAATTTATTATGACAGGGTGATTAGACATAGTTTAATACCCAAAGACAAAAGCGACCCAATGTGGAACATAAACTTAAACACGCCAGCTAGGTCACTGAAAGGTATTCTTATGTTGTTTGTTGAACCAGCAGATCCATATAAACGGGATTCAGAAAAATTCTACAATCCTAAGATTACACATTTGTCCTGCACAATCGAAGGCCGTCCTAATCAAGTGTACGCATCTGGAATGTTACCATACCAGCACTACGATGAGATCACAAAGTATTTTGCAGGAGGAAGGATTAGAGATAAACCAGCAAACATTGCGTGCAAAGATCTACATCTGTATGACGTTAGGATTGGTCAATACCTGACAAACAAGTATGCACTGTGGCTAGACCTGCGTAGTACAGATGATGACTATCTTCATGGGTCAGGACGAACTGTTGAGAATGGTAGTGACGGAATAACAATTCAGATACAAAAGAAGGTTGAAACTGCTGCAGCCATAAACATATATTTGTATCTAATTTATGACGCACAACTCAATATTGCAGAAAGCAGACTGAGTGGACACATATATTAAAATTATATTGTGTATTAAAATGAACTTAATGACACTCGATCCACACTGTGGTTTATTTTGTGGTGCCACAGGCTGTGGGAAAACTGAATTTGTACTTAACCTCTTACAAACAAGATACATACACCACTTTGAAAACATTGTAATATTTTGTCCAACAATCAAACACAACAAAGCTTATCACAACCGTTTATTCATTTGGACTGACAGTAATATCTATTTAGTTGACCCTGTGAAAAAACTGAATGATTACCTACAATATTTTTACAAACAATTTGAAGGACAGCCAACGTTGTTCATAGTCGATGACTGTTCTGCAGAGAAAGACATTGTCAAAAAGAGAAACACTCTAGCAGAACTTGCTTTTAGTGGCAGACACGCAAATGTCAGTGTATGGATTCTCACTCAGAAATATAATGCTGTACTGAAAGATTTTCGTGAACAACTAAAGTTTATATGTCTGTTTTACTGTAAGGATCGTGACAGCTTTGAAGACTGTCTCAGAGAAAACGATGTCATCCCCAATAAACATGAACGAAACTGTGTAAAAAATAAACTGAAATCAACTAAGCATCTAAAGCTCATTTTAAAGACAGATCAGCCCACAGGGTATGGGTTAGTAAATTAATTTATCTTTTGGGTTTGTCTATAAAAATGACGGACGGACAAGAGGATCAAAATTGGCCTATTGGTAAATTCATGGATATTACATCGAGTTTCAGGGGTTTTATGCTTATTAGTGACTTAAAAACACAAGTTAGACACCCTTTTTCAACACTTCCAACACCAATGAAAATATATATGACATATAGTTTTTATCTTGGATATTCTAATAATTTTCCATGTTATAATAATAGGACAAAAGATTTTTTAGTTTATGATGCTAAATCTGACTGGTTTAAGATTATGTGTTTATTCATATACAATCAAATAAAAAAAGAAAATAAAAATGTTAAATTTATTACTGTTAATAAAACAATATTACACATGCAAAAGATTGAACATGATACAACAGAAGACATATCTATGAAGTGGCTTATTAGTTGGTAATTAATTTTGTCTATTATATAGATTTTAGTCAATAAAGTGCCATTTTCATTATATAATTTTCTATTTATTTTTTTGTCGGACAAATAAAAAAGATGGTCAACCATCAAAGATTAAGAAACGTGTTTCACACAACTGACTTACCTATATCTAATATTTACAATGTCTATGAATCAATAGAAAGATCTTTTTTAGTCATACAAAATAACCTTCTTTCTGATAGTGTAAAGATTCAGATTGTTGCAAAAATAGAATTTGCCAGAGATGTTGGTGAAGTTATTGTAACGTATATCTCGACAAGGCAGCACACAGTTAATTCGAGAAGAGAACTAGAGAAAGTGTTTAGAGAAAGATTGTTACCAGACTTCCATGAAGCAATTGACAGAGCAGAAATGCAAGGGTCTGGCTGGCATGAAGGCCTTGTACATGAACTACAACTGAAGCAGTCAAGATATCATCCTATTTTAGGTAGATCTTGGATACCACTTCCAACTGAGGTTGCAAACAAAAAGGCTGTAGTCAATATTCAAAACAATGATAATTTATGTTTTATGTGGTGTGTGCTTGCCAAACTGCATTTTGTAAAAATAAAACCTGATCGTGTATCTAACTACACCAAATTTGTAAACGAACTCAACTTCAGTGGTATAGATTTTCCTGTTAAAATAGAGGATATAGACTTGTTTGAAAAACTAAATCCTGGTATATCTGTAAACGTGTATATATGGGATAATGACTCTGAGAACAAGTTACAACCAATTAGAGTGTCACCAATTGCCCCAACCTACGGACAGTCAGAAGATAAGCATGTTGACATGTTACTAATAAGCTCTGGTGATAACTTTCACTACACAATTATCAGAAGTATGTCAAGACTAATTCATGGGCATACAACAAAACACAAGTGTAAACAGGAAGTGTGTAAAAGATGTTTACAAAGGTTTTCCTCTATTGAAGTGGCACACAAACATGTTTTAAATTGTAGGTCTGTTGATGACGTACAAACAGTACTTAAGTATCCAGAGCCTGGTACTAAAGTACATTTTTGTAACTATAAAAATCAGCAAAAGCTACCGTTTGTAGTGTATGCTGATTTTGAATCACTGGTTGTTCCATATGATGGTCCTGTTCCAGATTCATTACCAAAGACAATAAAGTTGAGTGATCAAGTAGTGTGTTCTTTCGGGTATATTTTTGTTAGGTCAGACGGTCTTCATTCAGAACCTGTTATCTACAGGGGTGAAAATGCAGCATGCCTGTTTTTAACAGAAATGAGACAACTGTATAGTCAGGTAGTACAATATCTCACAACATGTCAGATGCCTTTGGTGATGACAGAAGAAGACAAACTAAAATTTGATACAGCAGAGACGTGTTGGATTTGTGAACAAGCCCTCCAAGGTGATAAAGTTCGTGACCACGATCACATAACTGGGCGTTACAGAGGTGCTGCACATAACAATTGTAACTTATTATTAAAAACAGATCCTAAGACATATAAGTTACCAATCTTTTTCCACAATCTGAAGGGATATGATTCACACATCATCATGCAGGCTGTTGATGAGTCTTACAGAAAAATTAGTTGCATTGCCCAGACAACTGAGAAGTACTTGACTTTTAGGTTAGATAAATTAGCATTTTATGACTCCATGCAACATTTGTCTTTAGGTCTTGCTAGTCTTGCAGAAGGACTGACTGAGTATCCAATAACAAGTAAATATTTTGAGCCAGACTTGATTAAAAAAGGTGTTTATCCGTATGAGTACATTGATCACTGGGTAGTGTTTGAAGAAGGAGACTGCCTCCAAAAGAGAAATTTTATTCTACACTAACTGGCAAAGGTATTTCTGACTCTGATTACCAGCACGCACTTGATGCATGGGGTAAACTAGGATGTCAGACAATTGGTGACTACCATGACCAGTACTTGAAAGCTGACGTTTGCTTGCTAGCAGACGTATTTGAAAGTTACCGTGAAAAGGGTTTGTTACACTACAAGCTTGACCCTGCTTGTTACATAACTAGTCCTGGCATGACATGGGAAGCATTTTTGAAATCCAGTAAGATATCTATAGACCTGTTGTCTGATCGTACGATGGGTCAAATGGTGGAACGTGGATTGAGAGGTGGTATTAGTCTAGCAGCAAACAATTATGGCAAGGCCAACAACAAATATCTTGACGACTTTGACCCCTCAAAGCCAATGTCATTTATTACATACTTGGATGCTAATAATTTGTATGGATTTGCAATGTGTGAATTGTTGCCATTAAAAAACTTTTGTTTGTATGATTTGTCACAGTATGGCATAAAAAAATTAACAAAATATATTATGGATCGAGGTCAAAATGATGAAAAGGGTTGGATCTTTGAAGTAGACCTGGAGTACCCACACCATCTACATGATTACCATAATGATTATCCATTAGCAGTTGAAAAAATGAGTTTAACGGGAAAAAAAGAAGACACCAAACTTGTACCCAATCTGAATGACAAATTTAATTACGTTTGCCACTATCGATTGTTACAGTTTTACATCAGACATGGGTTAGTACTAAAGAAAGTTCATAGAGGAATTCAATTTGACCAAAGTGCTTTCATGAAAGATTACATAATGAAAAATACAACATTGCGTGCAAGAGAAGGTAACACTGCATTTGACAAAGACTTCTTTAAGCTTATGAACAATGCCTGTTTTGGTAAGACTATGGAAAATCCTCATCACAGAAAAGATGTGAGATTAGTCACAACTGAATCGGGTGCAATTAAACTTACAAGTAAGCCTCAGTACACAGGGTATAAAGAATTTCATTCATCATTGTATGCTGTGTCACTCAAAAAAAAGATTGTGAAACTGGATAAGCCAGTATTCATTGGTATGGCAATTCTTGAGTTATCAAAACTGTTAATGCTTGAATTTTATTATGATTACTTCAAACCAAAGTATCCTGAGTGTCGATTGTTATACACTGACACTGACTCTATGATCATTGATGTGCCTACTGAAGACTTTTATGAAGATGAAAACAGAGTTACACATGTATGACACGTCTGATTATCCTAAAGATCACCCATTGTTTAGCACACAAAACAAGAAAGTGCCTGGTAAGTTTAAAGATGAACTGAATGGTGTGCCAATAGTTGAGTACGTTGGTCTGAGATCCAAAATGTATTCTATACAGCATCAGAAAGGTAGTCAGTCGAAAGCCAAAGGTATCAAGAAAACAGCAATAAAAAATAAAGACATTCGACATGAACATTACAAGCAAGTGTTAGATGGTGCATTAATGCCTGATTATCCAAACAAGACACTAAGATCAAACAAACATAATATTGAAATGATTCAAACATATAAAAAGTCTCTAGCAGTTGGGGATACAAAAAGAGTGTTTCACACTAAGGAAAAAGCTTATGCACCAGGTCATTACAGGCTCAAGTTATCTGAAGAAATAGCTGATAATCTGCTTGATAAACTAATTGATGAATTGAAATTGTTAAAAATGAGTAACGGTGTCTGGGGGAATAATCTGTAATTATTCTCTGACAAATGCCCTCTTTGGTGCAGGCTCATACAGATAATATATTGTTGCATTAGCTGAAGGAACTATTTTTTTTATATTATGAACAGATGTAGACCAAATTGGATCAGTTGCCCTACGTCTAACGTCATTTTCAGCCTCACCAGGTTGATACAAATATCTTACCTGTTTTGTAAATAAGTTAGTGTCTGGAGGTGTTATTGCTTTTATTTCTGACGGTATTGTTTTCAATTTAATAGAATCAACAGGTTTAGGGTGACCATCATTATTCATTGCTTTTATCACAGAAGGTAATCTTTTAACCCACTCAGTGTTACGTGCGTCATGCATGAGTTCCTTAGAATACTGATAGCTAAAAAGTCTCTCCGATAATTGCTTGTTAAAGTTTTCAACAATTGCCTGTGATCTATGCAAGCCTGGAATACCGCGTCTAACCAGTACGCCATGCTTTGCAAATAATTGATTAACAGCCCCTTTAAATTCACTCCCATCATCAACCTGCACAAGCCTAGGGTATTTTAAAGGACCTCGACTATATATTTTTGATAATGCAGTGGCCACTGTTACAGCTTTTTTGTCAGTTATGGGTTCTGCATCCTTATACCTTGAAGCTATGTCAACAACAGTTAATGCATACTTGTATCGTTTCTTTCTTATTGTGTCATGTGGAAGAAACAGGAGGTCCATTTGGTGTGTGTCATTAGGTGATGTGTTTTCAAAATGAGGCCTTGTTATTTTTCTTGGAGCAGGAAGATATATTTGCCAAATTGCCTGTTTTTTAAGCCACTGTTTTATTTGGTTAACATCTCCACCCACAGCAGCATGTAATTTTTTTATTGCAGTATTCCCTTTCCAGTAGCCAATTGGGGAGTAATATATTTTTGATAGTTTAGTGTCTGCCATTTTTTCTAGCAATATAAACTCCTGTAAAATATACTAATGTCATTCCTACTAAAACAAATATTATTTCTCCATTTCTTTGTTCTGGGCTTGGCTGGTAGTAGTCGCTAAGTTTTGGTTGTGGAATAGATATGTCTTCACCAGTAACAAGATAGTATTCTTTGATCGCGTCATCGACGTTTGAAAATGTATGCTGTGCGTGACCCTCAAGTTTTAGTTTTTCATTAATAAAATCAAGTTTCTCAATTCTTTGCTTTTCATAATCTTGTTGAGCTTGAGCTAGTTTTTCAGATGCCTCAATGTGTCGCTTCATTTCTTCTGCTGATTCTTCTTTACTCACTTTTGAAAAGAAATAGTTTGACCCACTAAAAGCTAATGCATTTATAACTGCACCGCCAATCATAACAGCTATAGTTGCCATATTTTTATTTACATAGAAATATTTTCTGGAATAATTCCTTGCTTGACTAGAAAATCTTTTGTTGCAATCGATGCTGTTATAACAACTACTAGCTTAGCACTGTCTTCGAAGTCTAATTTACTAAGGTCTGCTGATTTCATTTTGAGTAGACTTTTTCCCAGCATAGAATATGCTACTCTCTCTCTCTTGGCTTGACTTCGCGAACGAAGATTCTATAGGGCTTGCCCACGTCGTCTGCAGGCATTTTCGTGGCTGCGGAGGCCAATCCGGGACAGGCAGGTTCGACCGCAGTGGCTGCAGGGGAAGGTCTGGTCAGGGTTCTGAGTTACGACAACTCTGTTTTTTCTTCTAAGCCGCTTGTCCTTAAGGTTAGCTCTGCGAGAGTCCTCAAAGGAGACGACTGCCTTGTGAATGGTGGAGCGCCAGGTGTCACGGTCCGCAGCAAGCGAAGACCACTGGCGGTAGTCGATTTGGCAGGCACTAAGCGACTTCTTGAGACCGTCTTTGTATCTCTTCTTTGGTGCCCCTCTGTCTCGGTGTCCAGTGGCGAGCTCGCCGAACAGAGTGATCTTGGGTAGGCGATGATCCTCCATCCTGGAGACGTGCCCCGCCCAGCGAAGCTGTGTCCGCAGCAGCAAAGCCTCGATGCTCACAGTTTCCGCCTGTTCAAGGACCTCGACGTTGGTGACATAGTCACTCCAGTGAATGCTGAGGATGGTACGCAGGCAGCGCTGGTGAAAGCGTTCGAGGAGTCGTAGTTGGCTGCGGTAGTGGGCCCAGGACTCGGAACCGTACAGCAGGGTGGTGAGGACGACAGCTCTGTACACGCTGATCTTGGTGCCTTTTTTCAGCTGTTGATTGTGCCACACCCGCTTGAATAGTCGCCCGAAAGCACTGTTCGCTTTTGCCAGCCTGTTGTCCAGCTCCTTGTCCAGCTTGGCGTCTGACGTGATGATGCAGCCAAGGTAGGTAAACTGGTGTACAGACTTCAGTTCGGACTCGCCGATGGTGATGTGGGGAGGGCGATGCTCTTCCTTGGGTGCCGGCTGATGAAGGACCTCTGTCTTTTTCAGACTGACCTCAAGTCCAAAGAGCTGGGCAGCATCTGCGAAGCAGGACGTAATGCGCTGCAAGGCTCTCTCTGTGTGTGCAACGAGGGCAGCGTCATCAGCGAAGAGCAGCTCACGAATCAGTTGGTCTAGGGTTTTCGTGTGGGCCTGCAGTCGTCTGAGGTTGAACAGGCTGCCATCGAGACGATACCTGATGTACACTGCGTCGTCATCGTCGAGGTCCACTGTGGCCTGCTTCAACATCATGCTGAAGAAGATGGTGAAGAGGGTCGGTGCCAGCACGCAGCCTTGCTTCACGCCGTTGCGAATGGGGAATGGTTCTGAGAGGTCACTGTTTAGTCTGACCTGGCCTTGTTGGTCCTCGTGGAGCTGGACGATCATGTTGAGGAACTTTGGGGGACAACCTAGTCGCTCCAGGATCTGCCACATACCTTGCCTGCTCACAGTGTCAAACGCTTTGGTTAGGTCGACAAACGTTACGTACAGCCCTTTGTTCTGCTCGCGGCACTTCTCCTGAAGCTGTCTCAGCACAAAGACCATGTCGGTGGTACTCCTGTTGGCTCTGAAGCCACACTGACCCTCTGGGAGGTGGTCTTCAGCGATGGCAGGTACCAGCCGATTCAGGAGCAACCTTGCGAGAATTTTCCCGGCAATGGACAGCAGGGTAATTCCACGATAATTAGAGCAGGCAGACTTCTCTCCTTTGTTCTTGTACAGGGTGATGATGACTGCATCACGGAGATCCTTTGGTAGTGTTCCTTTTTCCCAGCAGCAGAGAAAGAGGTCGTGGAGCTTGTTGTGCAGTGCTGGGCCTCCATGTTTCCAGATCTCTGGCGGGATTCCGTCAATGCCTGCTGCTTTGCCACTCTTGAGCTGGTGGATGGCGGTGAGGGTCTCTTCGGCGGTGGGCGGTTCGTCCAATTCAACCTTTAGTGGAAGGTGTGGGATTTGGAGGATGACTGTTTCTTGAACAGTGCGTTCAGCGCCGAAGAGGTCCTGAAAGTATTCCGACCAGCGGTTCAAGATGGAGGTATTATCTGTGAGGAGTGCCTGTCCATCAGCGCTTCGCAGGGGACTTTGTACCAGGTGCCTAGGGCCATACACTGCTTTCAGTGCTTCGTAGAAGCCCCTGTAGTCACCGTTGTCAGCGCAGAGCTGGGTCCTCTGTGCGAGTCTGGACCACCACTCGTTCTGGAGTTCTCTAAGCTTGAGCTGGAGACTGCTGCAGATGAGGCGGAAGGCAGACTTCTTCACAGGGCAGGAAGGCTGGGCTAGGTGGGCCTGGTGGGCGGCTCTTTTTTTTGCTAGAAGTTCCTGGATCTCTACGTCGTTTTCGTCAAACCAGTCTTTGTTCCTCTTTCTAGCAAAGCCCAAGACTTCCACAGAGGATTTTACAATAGCAGTTTTCAGTTGTTCCCAGAGTGTTTCAGGAGAGGAGTCTGCTGGATCAACTGTGTCTTTGAGCATGCGCTGTAAATCGGCCTGAAGGGCAGCTTTCTTGTCGTCACGCTGAAGGCTGGCAACATCAAGCTTTGTCTTGGGAGGGCCGCCTTTCTTGGGTTTCAGCTTGAGGCGGAGCCTGAGTTTGCAGCGAACAAGGCGGTGGTCAGTGTGGCACTCTGCGCTGGGCATCACTCTGGTGAGGAGGACGTCACTGCGGTCCCTCTGACGCACTAGGACATAGTCGATAAGGTGCCAGTGCTTGGAGCGAGGATGCATCCAGGTGGTCTTTCGACTGTCCTTTTGCTGGAAAGTGGTGTTGGTGATGACAAGTTGCTGCTCTGCACAGAGCTCCAACAGTAGGCGACCATTGTCATTGCAGTTCCCAACGCCATGCTTGCTGAGGACTCCTTTCCAGGCTTCAGAGTCTTGGCCCACTCTGGCGTTGAAGTCGCCAAGGATGATGACTTTGTCGTCTGCAGGGGTGCTCTGCAGGAGGCTGCGCAGGTCAGAGTAGAACTTGTCTTTTTCTGCAGGCTCTGCCAGGAGGGTTGGGGAGTACACACTGAGAAGGGTGACATGTTGCTGGTGTCTCAGTGGGAGGCGCATGGACATGATGCGGTCGGAGTGACCCGTTGGTAGGTTTTCCAACTTAGTCGCAATGGGGGTCTTAACCATGAAGCCCACGCCTGAGAGCCGTCTTTCTGATGCAGGCCTGCCTGACCAGTAGAGGGTGTAGCCAGCGCCAAGTTCTTGGAGGCTGCCTTCCTCCGGGAGGCGTACTTCGCTGAGCGCGGCGATGTCGATGTTTAACCTCCGCAATTCATGGGCAATGAGGGCGGAGCGACGTTCAGGGCGTCCGCTGTCTGCCGTGTCGAGCATGGTTCGGATGTTCCAGCATGCTACGTTAAGTCCGGTCGTGGTCGTCATGAAAGTGGATCCATTGTTTTTTCTTGTTTTCTGACCGCATGAGAAGATGCCCGTTGACCGCGGCTAGCCAACTGGGGTTACGAGGGGATGAGCTTTGGTTAGGCCACCTTTTCTAGGCCCCTCTCCGTGTGGAGCAAGCAGTGCTGTCCCTAGAGAAGGCTGCTTGGTCGTTCAGGGTGTGCCGAGTGACGTTGTCATCCCCAGGTCAACATCAGGCGACCAATATCCTGAACCGCCTGCATGCAGGTTTGAGACTGCGGCTTCCAGTGACATCTTTCACCTGCCGTTTTGCCCCTTGCCCATCGCTACAGGACTTGGAAAGTTCAGTGTCATAGTCCGTGGGCGTTTCCTAAAGCCTGCGCGGTGGAGCTTTTTGGTGGAGTGCAGTGTGCGCAGTACTGGCCCCACCCTTTAAATCCTTGGTTCGTTTGCCATGGCCTAGCAAGCTGGGACGGTGGCATCGAGGTCCTCGGGTCGTAGGTTTTATATCAGACTGTCCTTGTCTTAGTCTCTGGCTCAAAAGCCTTCCCCGGAGACACGGGGGCTTTGATGTCAGGGGTTTCCTCCCTTAGCCTTTCCGCAGCCAAGCGGCCAGGCCTGCAAGGCAGCAGGGGACTCGTGGGGGCCGACTGCTAGTCCACTTATTACAGCGGAGTGATAGACAAGGTTCATTAAGTTCTTTGTGTCGCTCATTTTCTTATGCTACAAAAATTAAAATAATAATAAATTTATTACTGCATGTAAAATGGGTCCAAAGGTTTTGGAACTGCTGGTAATGTGGCGACTACTTCTTTTGTTTTTGGAGTGTTTGATTTTTTGGACACTGTTTGAGTGTTTGGTTTGTATTTTTTATATAATTGGTAACCTACGTAACCAAATCCGACAACAAATCCAGCAACTATATATTTTGTAGTTGGTTTTTTCTCACTTTTGGGTGGTTGTGTTGGTTCTGGTGGAAGTGGTGATGGTGTGTCAGTCTTTTCTGTTAATGCTTGAAGCTGTAATTTCTTTTGTCTGTTATATTCAGCTAATCTTTTCCCAGCCTCTATTCTACCTGGGCTTTTAGTCTTAGTCACTGTTTGAACCTGTGTCAAGACATGGCTCTGTTGTGGAGTCGTCTCGTCCATTTTCTTCTGATTTAAAATTTATTTTAGAAAAATCAATATGACTACTAGTAACAAGTAAGGTTACAGCAGGCGCAAGGTAATTCCCAAACTTGTAAAACATAAGGCATGCTAATTTGCCTATTGAACTTGAAACTATGGGATTACTTTCTAGATCATGTGAAAGGCTGTCACTATCAACAGGTAGGAAGTGACTTACAGCTTTTGTATATAGACAGACAAGAGACCGGCTTAAATCACGAGTCATTAGTGAAGCAATATGGTTTTCATATTTAGAATGAAGTTTGATTAGTTCATCAGAGGTTAAAGATTCAATATCCTCTATATTGTATTGTCTACCCAGATAAGCCTTTGACTTGCCTGAGACAATCACAGACAAAAGACGCTGTTTCTTGGAGTCTAAGTCTTTGTTTTCTACAGCATTGATATCGTTTAGAAGAAGTAATTCGTCTTGATTCATTTTATAATATAATATAATAATTTTGCTTAAAAAAGTCAATGACAGCATTAATAATTTAGGTGGGAGTGGGGGATCTGCCCTAATACTCGCGGGTTGACAGCTGATCAAAAATCGTTGCTTGAATGATTTCTTGAAATGGTACGAGTACGGCTAGGCGATTAAGGCATTGGTGGTAAGTGCTGACGTGGGTTGTCTAATTACCGTGCTAATTAGAATAAATCAATTGATTGGGGAGGGGTGGGGCTGTAGCCCCCACTTATCTATCTCTCACTTCAAATGAACACTCACTGATGCTGCACGTTTACTTCTGACACCATGTCGTGTTAGCGCTTCTATGTGGACTGCATGGACTTGGATTCAAACCACAGATGCACTCACAAATACAGGGAAGCCATTTCTTAACTTGGCAGCAAACACGCTATTTATTAGCTACTGGGCATGCGCGATCTTAGGGACATAATCACTATACAGGAGTTGTCTCCCATAGACCAATATGCTTCATTATATGATAGGAACATGGGTACAAAGTGGTTTCACCAAGAAGCCTACATTGTTATGAGCCCCTGCAACTGTGGGGCTTCTGAAATGTATGTCTCTTGCAGTTTGGTGGTGTTCAGTGTTCTTCAGCGGTGAAGGGGTTAAAACGATCCCACTAAAACATTTCTTTATTTATTTAGCCCACATCATACTGAGACTAAAAGCATCAAATTTGTACACTGCCATACGCAAGCTACATTATAGTACTTACAGATAAAGATATAGACCAATGGCTTTAGTTCAAAGGTGGTGCCAGAATAGCTTGGCGCCTAGAGGCACCAAGCTATTCTGGCACTACCCTTGAACTATTTTAGTCACACTTATTTCACACACTGGTGTATTCCGAATGATAAGGGTTAAATGACAATTTCCGTATGATTACAATGTAGGCAGTATGTTTTCACAGCGACTGCAGGTCTATTATTGTGAGAGAACTGTGTCGTTGCTTTTAACCCATTATATCCTGAGGCTGATTTTTTTAAAAATTGGCTTATTGTCCTATGAAGGCTACATTACAGATTACAGTCTGATCGCTTAGGGCAAATTTTGAGGTGAATTGTGCATTCTGAAGTTGTCTTTCCGACATTTTGCACAGTTGTAGTCCTCCATCCAACAAGGGTTTTTGACACCTGGGGCATCACAGATTCAGTTTGGTTTTCATGGCAACCACACTTAATATAGTCGCTTAAACCCCATGAGATTTAGTTTTCTGACCATACCGCACAAACACTTGAAAACATTTTATAATAAATTTAGACAATTTGTTGTTTGAGTGTTCAGTTGAGACAGAGACTGTTATTGGCATAATTTGCTGCTTGTGCATTTGTTTGTTTGTTTGTACTCATGCATATTTACATATTTTCTCTTTTGACATGCAGTAGAATCGTTAAAGATACTTTTGAGCTGCTGTGTTTGCCTACAAAGATACCAGTTTATTATTATGTTTTAGCAACTGTTTTCTGCATTTTGCATATGTCCATGCAAAGTCAAAGGTCGCAATTGTGTTTAAATACCTGTAACGGCCAGCAATACATTAAACACAACATCAGCTCACACAAGCAGTTCGTGCTTGTGTCTCAGGACATGTAAGATGACTTTATGCCTATCAAACAACCGCTATTGATCAAGGATGAAGTCAAATAAAGGTTAACGGCAATACATACTGTGCTGAAAAATTTAACATCAGAATACTCTCGTAAACTATAGAAGCTAGAGATTTACACTTGACACAAGAATAGTTTGAGGTAAGACTTTCAAAAATATATCATTTTGGCTGTCCTTTTTCAAAGGTCAAGGACACAGATGAAAACAAAGGACACAATTCGCCAGTTGTCTAGTTTGTTCAGGTGCTATTACAGTTTTATTCATTTAGAGGTCAAACATGCTTTGGAGAAGGCATCTCTGTGCGTGCTTGGTTTGTGGACTAGTCTGACAGGTCAAAGGAACAAGAGGTCAACACATATATAATAATGCCTGCTTCTAGACAAACTCTTAGTGATCTCAGGTACTTACAAATAGTTTATAATAAGATGTGTCCATGCATACTACTTTGCTTGATTTCTCTGAAAGGTCATGGGTCAACATATGGAATTGAAATACCTAAGTTTATACAATGTATTTTTCCAGGTAACATGGGTAGGCAATATCAATGAAACATTCAATGGCTTGGTTCAAACACATCTTTAAATTGTTCCCTGTAAGAGGAACTGCCATGATAAAGCTTTGCTAATCCCCACTGGTCATGTCAGCCATACTTGGTTTTGGTCTCCTTATGCAAAGTCTCTGATTCTGTTTGACCAATTTGGTTCAGATTTGGTGAAATGATAGAGATATTAAATACAGAAATGTTAATGTGCAAGAAATGCATCGGCCTGTGTAAGGTCAAGGTTGTGGTGGCCATCTTTGTTTTCAATTTATGTCTTCTTCTTAGGGCAATATCTTTAGAACCGTTCGACCGATATGACTCCAACCTTACACAATGATAGTCTTTGACAAACAAAAGTGTGCTTAAAAAAATAAATCCATTGTAGTAATGGTCAAGGTCACGGCGGCAATGTTTGTTTTTGGTCTTTCAAGCGAGATCTTTCAAAAAGTTAGATTAATTTATTCTAGACTTGAGATAGCAATACGCAATAATAATGGAAATTGTTTTGTGCATGAGTGATGCCATATCTGTGAAGGTCAAGCTTGCGGCAGTCATATTTGTTTCAATTTGTGTATTTTTCTCAGGATCATATATATATGTAAGCGTTAACTGGCTTTGACTGAAAGATGAGCTAATGATAGTATTTGTTACTGAAATGATAGTCCTTGGTAACTTAATTGTAGTGTTATGATAAACAGGTTACTGCATGCAAGCTCAAGGCTATAGTAGTCATATTTGTTCAAGATCCATCTAGACTTTCATTATATCCAAAAGCGTTTGATCGGTTTGCGTCAGATTTGGCATGGTAATAATTGTTATAGGTGTAAAGTGTTTAGTGCAAGAAATGTATCATTATGATGTAGGGTCACGGTTATTGCAGCCATTTTGTATTGCACTTTTTCCATTCCTTTTTTAAAATCATTATTTAACATATTTTCTAAAACTGTCAGATTATTTTGTAACTAGCTCTCACTTCAAACACTGTTAGTATGAGTGTCTGTACTTTTTTGTTGTTGTTTTTTGCCTCATGGCCACAGCTCTCTTTTGGCAGAAAGATGTGAAGGAGTGTATGGGCATGAAGTGCTGTTAGACACAAACATATTGCCACAAACTTACTGTTTGTGTCGTTGCTCTTTGTCAAAGAAAACTTGTAATATGACTTGTAATACATATCACTGTTGTCAATCAAATTTGGATTTAAAACCGACTTAAACCTTTGTTAGAAATTGTAATAAATAAAATGACAAAATTGCCCTTGCTGTGACCTTGAAGCAGAAGGCGTTACATTTGTTGAAACTAAACTTTGTAGTAATGAGTAAATTCACGCACAATCTTAAATAAAGCGGTCTAAATGTGATAAAGAAATCATTAAGAGAATGAACGGTAAACATAGAATTGAGATGACCTTGACATCAGTGTCAAGGACTGTATAATATTATAGCAAACTTGTTCTTGTTCCAGAATATCAGTCAGTCAGGGGCGGATCCAGAGGGTGTCTGGAAAAGAGGGGGTGTGGGTGGGTGTGTGGGGGGGATCTCCTTTGTATGAGGAACATACACTACACTTATGCTGCATTTGTGGAGAGCCTTAATACTGCACTATGCCCCCAATAACCTCCTCCATACGAGGAATGCCTATGCAGATCAATTAATAAGTCATGATCTCCCATGACGTTTCCTCGCGCTGGGACCATATGGCGTTGAGGCGCGTCCCCTGGGTGGTGGATAGGGGGTCCCTCGCGAGAGGGGTGCACCGAATGAAATAAGGTGCCGTGAACCAACATGGTCTAAGGGAAGGTGACCCCGACAGAAAACCCCTGGTCCTCCTAGTAAGGGGGCTGAGCGTGGGGGTAGCTTCCCCACCCTACAAAAAAGGAAATAGCTACAAAAACGCCCCTCGCGCTGGGACCATATGGCGTTGAGGCGCGTTCCCTGGGTGGTGGATAGGGGGTCCCTCGTGAGAGGGGTGCACCGAATGAAATAAGGTGCCGTGAACCAACATGGTCTAAGGGAAGGTGACCCCGACAGAAAACCCCTGGTCCTCCTAGTAAGGGGGTTGGGCGTGGGGGTAGCTTCCCCACCCTGCAAAAAAGGAAATAGCTACAAAAACGCCGACGAAAAGACTAACAGTAATTCCTTTCCTGGAGGAGGAAGGTTCTTCTACCAGAAGACTTATGACGTCCTGTGGTGAAAGCCGGAAGTCTTCGGAAGCCACAGGACCGAGCCGCCTCTCTCTATCCAGGGATACAACCATGGGGACATGGAACGTCAAGACCATGTACCAGAGCGGCAAGGCCGCCCAGATAGCAGCGGAAATGCAAAAGTACAACCTTTCCCTGCTAGGTATCAGTGAAGCCAGATGGACGCAGTCTGGCCAGAAAAGGCTGTTAAGTGGGGAGATGATTCTGTATTCAGGTCATGAAGAGGAGAATGCCCCCCATACAGAAGGTGTAGCATTCATGCTGTCACCAGTGGCACAGAGAGCGCTGATGGGCTGGGAACCTCTTGGGCCAAGAATTATCACAGCAGCCTTTAGAACCAAGAGAAAGCTCAAGCTGAACGTCATCCAGTGTTATGCGCCCACTAATGACAGTGACGAGGAAGAGAAACATGAGTTCTACGACCGACTCCAGAGTGCCTTGGACAAATGTGCGGAGCGAGACATCACCATCGTCATGGGTGATTTTAATGCCAAAATAGGGGAGGACAACACCGGATACGAAGAGGTGATGGGGAGACAGGGACTAGGGGAGATGAGTGAGAACGGGGAGAGGTTTGTAGACTTTTGTGCTCTAAACCGACTTGTCATTGGAGGCAGCATCTTCCCACACAGAAGAATACACAAAGCAACTTGGGTCTCACCTGACCATACAACAGAGAACCAAATAGACCATATCTGCATTAGCAAGAAATTTAGAAGATCCCTTCAAGATGTTCGAGTGAGGAGGGGAGCAGATGTCGCCTCAGACCACCATCTGCTTACCTTAAGAATGAAGCTCAAGCTAAAGAAAAGCCGCACAGAGACAACAAGAAGACAGCGCTATAATGTAGGCCTCCTGAGAGAAACTGGAGTTAGAGAAGAGTTCAAACTGGTGCTGTCCAACCAGTTTCAAGCGCTGCAGGAGCTAGTAAATGAAGAGGAGGCGGTCACCACAGAGCAGCAGTGGAAGGCAGTTAGAGAGGCGCTGAACTCAACCTGCAAAGACACTGTAGGGTTCAGGAAACGCCATCACAAGGACTGGCTGTCGGCACAGACCTTGAAGAAGATAGAAGTGAGGAAGCAGAAGACAGCAGTTGTCAACAACAGTCGCACGAGAGCAGCCAAAGTAAAGGCACAGGGGGAATACTGGGAAGCCAACCGCGAGGTGAAGAGGAGTATCGGGGCAGACAAGAGGGCCTACACAGACAGCCTGGCAGCAGAGGCAGAAAAGGCAGCAGGCAGCGGCAACATGAAACAGCTCTACGACATTACCAGAAGATTGTCAGGCAAGTATGGCCATACAGAAAGACCAGTAAAAGACAAAGAAGGCAAGCCTATTGCAGACAGAGCAGACCAACTCGACAGATGGGCCGAGTATTTTGAAGAGTTACTGAACAGACCTAGCCCACCCGACCCCCCCAGACATCCAGCCAGCAGAGACCGACCTACCCATCAGCTGTGACAGACCCAGCCGGGAAGAGATCAGAAGAGCAGTGGCATTTTTGAACGGCAAAGCAGCAGGCCCAGATGGCATCCCAGCGGAGTCTCTGAAAGCAGACCTAGAGACAACAGTGGAGATGCTGTACCCACTGTTTGGAAAGATCTGGGAAGAGGAGGTGATGCCGGCTGACTGGAAGGAGGGGTACCTAATCAAGCTTCCCAAGAAAGGCGACCTCAGCAAGTGTTCCAACTACAGAGGAATCACCTTGCTGTCAGTACCAGGAAAGGTCTTCAACAGGATCATCCTGGAGAGAATGAAGAGCTCCGTTAACCCCCAGCTGAGAGACCAGCAAGCAGGATTCAGGAAGAACCGATCATGTACAGACCAGATCGCCACTCTCCGCATCATCGTGGAACAGTCTCTGGAGTGGAGCTCCCCGATGTACGTTAACTTTGTGGATTACGAGAAAGCATTTGACAGTGTGGACCGAGAGACTCTGTGGAAACTCCTGCGACACTACAGTGTACCCACAAAGCTCGTCCGCCTGATCAAGAGCAGCTACGATGGCATGACATGTCGCGTGATCCATGAAGGGCAGTTCACCAGGGAGCTCCAGGTCAGAACTGGTGTCAGGCAGGGGTGTCTGCTGTCTGCGTTCCTCTTCCTACTGGCCATAGACTGGGTCATGAAGATGACCACAGAGCACAGACGAAGTGGAATACAGTGGACACTGTGGACACAGCTTGACGACCTCGATTTTGCAGACGACTTGGCATTACTGTCCCACACTCATCAACAAATGCAGGACAAGACCACGAGGCTTGCTGACATCTCGTCCCAAGTGGGCCTCACCATTCACAAACAGAAAACAAAGACAATGAGGCTGAACGCAACCAGGGAAGAACCATTCTTGCTTGCTGGCACCCCGTTGGAGGAGGTGGAGTCCTTCACCTATCTCGGGAGCATCATAGACAAAAAAGGCGGCACTGATGCAGATGTCAGAGCACGAATCGGTAAAGCCAGAGCAGCCTTTCTCCAGTTGAAAAAAGTGTGGAGTTCCAGAGAGCTGTCACAACACACCAAAGTCCGGATTTTCAACTCCAATGTAAAAGCAGTTCTCCTATATGGAGCAGAGACTTGAAGATTGACAAAAACCACAGTCAACAAAGTACAGACCTTCATGAACAGTTGCCTTAGAAGAATTTTGAAAATCCACTGGCCAGAGAAGATCAGCAACGTCAGACTCTGGGAGAGAACAGAGCAGATAACAGCAGAGAATGAAATTGGGCGAAGAAGATGGGGATGGATCGGTCACAGTCTGAGAAAGCCAGCTTCCAGTATCACTAGGCAGGCATTGTCATGGAACCCCCAGGGAAAGAGGAAAAGAGGTAGGCCGAGAAACTCCTGGCGTCGAGACCTCCATGCAGACATCAAGAGACTGGGAACCACCTGGAGTAGAATCGAAGGAGAAGCACAAGACAGGAGTTGCTGGAGGTCTCTCGTCAACGGCCTATACCCGGGTAGGGGTGACAGGCGTAAGTAAGTAAGTACAAAAACGCCGACGAAAAGACAAACAGTAATTCCTTTCCTGGAGGAGGAAGGTTCTTCTACCAGAAGATTTATGACGTCCTGTGGTGAAAGCCGGAAGTCTTCGGAAGCCACAGGACCGAGCCGCCTCTCTCTATCCAGGGACACAACCATGGGGACATGGAACGTCAAGACCATGTACCAGAGCGGCAAGGCCGCCCAGATAGCAGCGGAAATGCAAAAGTACAACCTTTCCCTGCTGGGTATCAGTGAAGCCAGATGGACACAGTCTGGCCAGAAAAGGCTGTTAAGTGGGGAGATGATTCTGTATTCAGGTCATGAAGAGGAGAATGCCCCCCATACAGAAGGAGTAGCATTCATGCTGTCACCAGTGGCACAGAGAGCGCTGATGGGCTGGGAACCTCTTGGGCCAAGAATTATCACAGCAGCCTTTAGAACCAAGAAAAAGCTAAAGCTGAACATCATCCAGTGTTATGCGCCCACTAATGACAGTGACGAGGAAGAGAAACAAGAGTTCTACGACCTACTCCAGAGTGCCGTGGACAAATGTGCGGAGCGAGACATCACCATCGTCATGGGCGATTTTAATGGCAAAATAGGGGAAGACAACACCGGATACGAAGAGGTGATGGGGAGACAGGGACTAGGGGAGATGAGTGAGAACGGGGAGAGGTTTGTAGACTTTGTGCTCTAAACAGACTTGTCATTGGAGGCAGCATCTTCCCACACAGAAGAATACACAAAGCAACGTGGGTCTCACCTGACCATACTACAGAGAACCAAATAGACCATATCTGCATTAGCAAGAAATTTAGAAGATCCCTTCAAGATGTTCGAGTGAGGAGGGGAGCAGATATCGCCTCAGACCACCATCTGCTCACCTTAAGAATAAAGCTCAAGTTAAAGAAAAGCCGCACAGAGACAACAAAAAGACAGCGCTATAATGTAGGCCTCCTGAGAGAGACTGGAGTGAGAGAAGAGTTCAAACTGGTGCTGTCCAACCGGTTTCAAGCGCTACAGGAGCTAGTATATGAAGAGGAGGCAGTCACCACAGAGCAGCAGTGGAAGGCAGTTAGAGAGGCGCTGAACTCAACCTGCAAAGACACTGTAGGGTTCAGGAAACACCATCACAAGGACTGGCTGTCGGCACAGACCTTGAAGAAGATAGAAGTGAGGAAGCAGAAGAAAGCAGTTGTCAACAACAGTCGCACGAGAGCAGCCAAAGTAAGGGCAACTGAGGAATACTCGGAAGCCAACCGCGAGGTGAAGAGGAGTATTAGGGCAGACAAGAGGGCCTACACAGACAGCCTGGCAGCAGAGGCAGAAAAGGCAGCAGGCAGCGGCAACATGAAACAGCTCTACGACATTACCAGAAGATTGTCGGGCAAGTATGGCCATGCAGAAAGACCAGTAAAAGACAAGGAAGGCAAGCCTATTGCAGACAGAGCAGACCAACTCGACAGATGGGCCGAGTATTTTGAAGAGTTACTGAACAGACCCAGCCCACCCTACCCCCCCCAGACATCCAGCCATCAGAGACCGACCTACCCATCAGCTGTGACAGACCCAGCCGGGAAGAGATCAGAAAAGCAGTGGCATTTTTGAAGAACGGCAAAGCAGCAGGGCCAGATGGCATCCCAGCGGAGTCTCTGAAAGCAGACCTAGAGACAACAGTAGAGATGCTGTACCCACTGTTTGGAAAGATCTGGGAAGAGGAGGTGATGCCAGCTGACTGGAAGGAGGGGTACCTAATCAAGCTTCCCAAGAAAGGTGACCTCAGCAAGTGTTCCAACTATAGAGGAATCACCTTGCTGTCAGTACCAGGAAAGGTCTTCAACAGGATCATTCTGGAGAGAATGAAGAGCTCCGTTGACCCCCGGCCCCACCTGAGAGACCAGCAAGCAGGATTCAGGAAAAACCGATCATGTACAGACCAGATCGCCACTCTCCACATCATCGTGGAACAGTCTCTGGAGTGGAGCTCCCCGCTGTACGTCAACTTTGTGGATTATGAGAAAGCATTTGACAGCGTGGACCGAGAGACACTGTGGAAACTCCTACGACACTACGGTGTACCCACAAAGCTCGTCCGCCTGATCTAGAGCAGCTACGATGGCATGACATGTCGCGTGATCCACGAAGGGCAGTTCACCAGGGAGCTCCAGGTCAGAACCGGTGTCAGGCAGGGGTGTCTGCTGTCTCCGTTCCTCTTCCTACTGGCCATAGACTGGGTCATGAAGAGGACCACAGAGCAGAGAAGAAGCGGAATACAGTGGACACTGTGGACACAGCTTGACGACCTCGATTTTGCAGATGACTTGGCATTACTGTCCCACACGCATCAACAAATGCAGGACAAGACCACGAGGCTTGCTGACATCTCGTCCCAAGTGGGCCTCACCATCCACAAACAGAAAACAAAGACTATGAGGCTGAACGCAACCAGGGAAGAACCAGTCTTGCTTGCTGATCAGCAACGTCAGACTCTGGGAGAGAACAGAGCAGATAACAGCAGAGAATGAAATTGGGCGAAGAAGATGGGGATGGATTGGTCACAGTCTGAGAAAGCCAGCTTCCAGTATCACTAGGCAGGCATTGTCATGGAATCCCCAGGGAAAGAGGAAAAGAGGTAGGCCGAGAAACTCCTGGCGTCGAGACCTCCAAGCAGACATCAAGAGAATTGGAACCACCTGGAGTAAAATCGAAGGAGAAGCACAGGACAGGAGTCGCTGGAGGTCTCTCGTGGATGGCCTATACCCGGGTAGGGGTGACAGGCTTAAGTAAGTAAGTAAGTCCCATGACGTTTACCTCTTACAATGGATGACGTTGCTTACAATGGATGACGTTGTTTAAAGGATTAGTTAGAAGTAACTTGGTGTTCACAATCAACACACTTTACACCTCCCCTCAGCTAACATGGCAAATGTCAATGACTAAAGTGATGCTTTGATGGGCAATGGTGCACATGTCCACTGACACTACCTCAAAAGACAAATTATGAAATATGAGTGTGACTAAGGACTCACAATCTGTTGTGATGAGATTAGGAGATTAGCAGTCTCCTATGCAAACTCAGCACTACAATCAAACGACTCTTTCATGGTCACTTGTCTAATCAACAGGCAGGTTACACCCAGGCAGGAGAGTGCTTTTACCCCCAGGGGAGACAGCACAAGAACAGTCAACAGAGTACAGACCTTCATGAACAGTTGCCTTAGAAGAATTTTGAAAATCCACTGGCCAGAGAAGATCAGCAACGTCAGACTCTGGGAGAAAACAGAGCAGATAACAGCAGAGAATGAAATTGGGCGAAGAAGATGGGGATGGATCGGTCACAGTCTGAGAAAGCCAGCTTCCAGTATCACTAGGCAGGCATTGTCATGGAACCCCCAGGGAAAGAGGAAAAGAGGTAGGCCGAGAAACTCCTGGCGTCGAGACCTCCAAGCAGACATCAAGAGACTGGGAACCACCTGGAGTAGAATCGAAGGAGAAGCACAGGACAGGAGTTGCTGGAGGTCTCTCGTCGACGGCCTATACCCGGGTAGGGGTGACAGGCGTAAGTAAGTAAGTAAGACAGCACAAGAGACTGCTCATATTCTGATCAGATAATTGCCTCAATGGGTGTGTCCACAATTTTAGACTTAAACGTAGATAACTGCGTCATCTGAGGATGCAATAGGGATGTTATCGCACAGAACAGGATATTGCTTTCCGTGTGCCCCTGTGACTGAAAGGGCACTTGAACCTGTATAAGTGTCTCAGGGACTGGGCTGGGCCCGGATCAGCCATGTACTTTCCCACATGTGTGGTGGACCAGCAGTTTATTGTCAGAAGGCTGCCTCAAGGATCCAATGAGGATGGTATTGCTTAGATGTACTGCTTTTTATGAACCCCCTTGAGTGCAGGGGCACATGACACTTTATGTATGGGAATTATTGTGATGCGGTGCAGGTCAGCAGTGACGAATGAGGCTATTTGACTAGTACCCTGACCACACAAAAAGACTGTCCACAACCAGCTTCCACAACCAAGCACCCCCTCCCCCACCTCCCTGCCCCACCCCACCTTTCCACCCCCCACCCCACCTTTCCACCCCCCCCCCCCCCTTTGTGACCTTGACTTTGAAGTAAAAAACTCTGGCATGACTTATTATGTTCTTTCTTTTACAACAGTAATCACTTAAACAACCAGGAAGCAGGTTTCAAGAGCGGTTTAGAGAAAATTTCGTCAAAGCAGATTTAGTCCATATATTTAATAGATACATGCCGCAACCTTAACCTTCATGTTAGACATGCTGTTGTTAAATATCACAGTCCGTCTGGTTAACCCTTATCATTCGGAATACACAAAGGTGTAAAATAAGTTGGATTAAAATAGTTCAAGGGCAGTGCCAGAATAGCTTGGCGCCTAGATCTTTCATGATCACAATTTCCGTATAATTTGACCCTCGAATGTAGTAATACATATGCAAATCTTTCTCGAGTTTAAATATGGTTGTTATGGCAGCTGTGTAAAGCAAAAACATGGTCATTACAAATTAATTTGTTCATCTTTTAAGCAGAGTAATGCAAATATACTGCTATCAGTGAAGGGTCTGTGTTTGACAAGCAGAACTCAAGCAATTTTAAAGTTCATTCTATAAACAAACAGCAATAACGTATTCTCTGTCAACGGTGAGTAAGTGTCCACCAGTAATTTTTATTTTCTTTTCTATTTAAATGATGGACGACCTGAAATGGTAAAGATTGCACAATGTTATTTCTACTACCAAACAATCAGTATACATAGGATATGGTAACGGTCATTTTTAATATTGTTTGCCATGGTAACATTAAGCAAATCTTTGATGCCCCAGGTGTGGATTTTTTTCCATCATGATTTTCTACAGCCATGCCAAATTTCAGAGCAATCGGCCCATAATGCATGATTCTGCGATAAGTGATCAGACTATTAGGAGATAGATCAACCATTTTAGTTCAAGGGTGGTCCCAGAATAGCTTGGCGCCTTAGGTGCAAAGCTATTCTGGCACCACCCTTTAACTATCATAGTCAAATTTATGTCAAGAAATAGATGTATAAGGATGAAAAGGTTAAATGTGCATGCCTGTATCTTTATTTATTTTATGTGCAGCCCAGGTGTTAGAACTGAGTCAAAGAAGCACCCTGTTGGTCAGCAGTGTAATGGAGGAGACAGGGGGCATTGGGGTATTGGGGTAGACTGTGTTGTGGACAATGGAGGTGCGTAACAGACACTTTTCCCAGCAAGCAAGAGGTCGTTGGGTTGATTTTATGTTTACATTACCCTCAGGCTGATATTATCATAGCAGACCCACACACAGCTGTGCGTGGGCCAGACACAGCTGATGTGGGCCTAAGGACCTTTTGCTTACTTAGTGTTGTCATCACAAGCCCATATTTATCAATTCAAAACCACATTAACCCATATCATACTGAGGATGATTTTGTAAAATTTGCTTATTGTCCTATGAAGGCTATATTACAGATTAGGAAATAGATCAACTGTTTCAGTTCAAGGGTGGTGCCAGAATAGTCAAATTTATTTCAAGCAATGGGTGCACCAGAATCATAAGGGTTATGGTGAACAGTGCAGTCAGATTTCATGAACATTTATATAATGAAGCTAAACTGTATTCAGAATACATCCATTCGGAATCTCAGACACGTAATGCATGCTGGAGCGGATGTTGTACCAAACAGACTCGGAGAGCTCGTGTTTTCAAACTACTTACTTTACTTACGCCTGTCACCCCTACCAGGGTATAGGCCGTCTACGAGAGACCTCCAGCGACTCCTGTCCTGTGCTTCTCCTTCGATTCTACTCTAGGTGGTTCCCATTCTCTTGATGTCTGCTTGGAGGTCTCGACGCCAGGAGTTTCTCGGCCTACCTCTTTTCCTCTTTCCCTGGGGGTTCCATGACAATGCCTGCCTAGTGATACTGGAAGCTGGCTTTCTCAGACTGTGACCGATCCATCCCCATCTTCTTCGCCCAATTTCATTCTCTGCTGTTATCTGCTCTGTTCTCTCCCAGAGTCTGACGTTGCTGATCTTCTCTGGCCAGTGGATTTTCAAAATTCTTCTAAGGCAACTGTTCATGAAGGTCTGTACTCTGTTGACTGTGGTTTTTGTCAATCTCCAAGTCTCTGCTCCATATAGGAGAACTGCTTTTACATTGGAGTTGAAAATGCGGACTTTGGTGTGTTGTGACAGCTCTCTGGAACTCCACACTTTTTTCAACTGGAGAAAGGCTGCTCTGGCTTTACCGATTCGTGCTCTGACATCTGCATCAGTGCCGCCTTTTTTGTCTATGATGCTCCCGAGATAGGTGAAGGACTCCACCTCCTCCAACGGGGTGCCAGCAAGCAAGACTGGTTCTTCCCTGGTTGCGTTCAGCCTCATTGTCTTTGTTTTCTGTTTGTGAATGGTGAGGCCCACTTGGGACGAGATGTCAGCAAGCCTCGTGGTCTTGTCCTGCATTTGTTGATGAGTGTGGGACAGTAATGCCAAGTCGTCTGCAAAATCGAGGTCGTCAAGCTGTGTCCACAGTGTCCACTGTATTCCACTTCGTCTGTGCTCTGTGGTCATCTTCATGACCCAGTCTATGACCAGTAGGAATAGGAACGGAGACAGCAGACACCCCTGCCTGACACCAGTTCTGACCTGGAGCTCCCTGGTGAACTGCCCTTTCGTGGATCACGCGACATGTCATGCCATCGTAGCTGCTCTTGATCAGGCGGACAAGCTTTGTGGGTACACCGTAGTGTCGTAGGAGTTTCCACAGAATCTCTCGGTCCACACTGTCAAATGCTTTCTCATAATCCACAAAGTTGACGTACAGCGGGGAGCTCCACTCCAGAGACTGTTCCACGATGACTCGGTCCACACTGTCAAATGCTTTCTCATAATCCACAAAGTTGACGTACAGCGGGGAGCTCCACTCCAGAGACTGTTCCACGATGATGCGGAGAGTGGCGATCTAGTCTGTACATGATCGGTTCTTCCTGAATCCTGCTTGCTGGTCTCTGGGGGTCAACGGAGCTCTTCATTCTCTCCAGGATGATCCTGTTGAAGACCTTTCCTGGTACTGACAGCAAGGTGATTCCTCTGTAGTTGGAGACATCGTTGATTTCATCACCTTTTTAAAGTTGCGTTTATTGCTAATCCTGTGGAAATAATCCGATCGAAAATGATATTTAACCTGCTCTGTCTTATTAGAACAAGTTAGAAGCACTCCTGGGGACCAAAAATCATGGGCTCAAAAGTTGGATTCGCCCATTTTAGTCACCATAACAAGAGCATGAAACACAACATTGATTTTGTCTAGGGTTTATCATAAAAGACATACTGCTCGCACATTTATCCTATAGTGTTTGTTTGGTAAAACGATAGCGCATGCACAGTCGTAACTCTAAATGGGTGTATTGGGGCAAAGAGAATGGATAGCTCCCCTTGAAATTGGGGGCAGTGCAAGCAGAATACTTGGACTGGTGCACTTGATTGCTACAATCACTGCACAGGTTTCAGAATTGTCCTCAGATTGGTGAGTTTCTAACTAAAGACCATCACGTTTCTGAGGAAATAATTTTGCTTCCAAGTAGAGAGAAGTATGGGGATTGCTTTTCTTATTGTATTCCTGAGTTTCTTTGATGTCATGCAGTTACCTTTCAACTGCCACAAATTATAGTATGGTCCTGTTAAAGAGTGGCTCATGGAACCCAACCACTTTGCAGAGAGTTTTTGTATTGGTAATTCATATGCCTGCTACAGTATGTCATTGTAACTGTATCCAATGTATATACAATCCTGCATTGCAGTGCGGCTTTTCATGAGTGAGGAGGATGTGGCGCTCCTGGGAGAAAAATCCAAGTACCCTAAACCTCACAAGCATGATGTTATTGCATGTCTGGGCTTTGCTGGCAAATGGGTCACTTCACATCCAGATCTTCAGGTAAACATGAATCTTGGGGAGTGTCTTTTGATAATTACACTTGAGTCGCAAGAAATTGATCAGCCATGATGGCAGAACCTGTTGTATGAGAGGTTAACTGTCTTTAGAGACCGTCATTTAGGTGGCTGTAGTCACCTACATGATGGTCTTAACCCATATCATACTGGGGCTAAAAGCTTCAAATTTGTACACTGCCATATGCAAGCTACATTATAGTACTTACAGATAAGGATATAGACCAATGGCTTTAGTTCAAGGATAGTGCCAGAATAGCTTGGCGCCTAGAGGCGCCAAGCCATTCTGGCACTATCCTTGAACTATTTTAGTCAAACTTATTTCACACACTGGTGTATTCCGAATGATAAGGGTTAAATGACAGGTGACATGTTTTTGCCCTTTAAGATTTCTCTATAGGCAGCACATCTTTTACAACCACCTTTTGTTGTTGTTGCGCTAAAGGTGATTGCTCAAAACAAGTTCTACTGCACTACTTTTAACCAATGTAGCCCTGACACCCTACTGCAGGTGACAGATCCACCATGATAATTCAAGGGTAGTGCCAGATTAGCTTGGTGCCATCAGGCACCAAGGTAATCTGGCACTACCCTAAAATTATCATGGTCGTTCCATCTCCTGCGACTATACAAGGTCATTAGATGACACCTCTGAAATTTAGAAAATGCAGCCTTGGAGTCAAATGGCTTAACTTTTATGGTTGATCCCTCTGCTGTTTCAGAGTGCTAAGGCTGCAAGGTTTCACCTGTTTGGGGTGCTATTATTAAGTCCCTTCTATTTATAAAAAGGACTTTTTAGGACAGGTCGCGGTGGGGCAAATTTAATAGCATGTCCAGGATGTCAAAGGTGGGCAGGCTTTACCTCTAACAATTGAAGTAACAAGATAAAAATTGTCATGTCTAGTTACGCTAACCTCGCTGCTGAACGTACATTTGGTGCAAAGCGCCATATGTGCATATGTATGTGCATATATATGTGTGTGAGTATGTTTGTAAACAAGAGAATCTCCAATATTTCTGTACACACAAGCTTGAAACTTGGCGAAATATTTTCTTAAGTGGGTGGGTAAGAGAGCCTCTGAGCATATTGTAATTGAATTTCTTATTGAAGACATAAACAACCGTTTATAGGAAGTCGGTTGACCCAGATTAGAGTCCGTAATTTGTGTCATATTTACTTGAACTTTTGCATATGGCTAGTTTGGAGAAAGGCATTGGATGAGTTTGTTAGCCAGCTTTGTATCCTTTCAACTTCTTTAGTAAAAATTAATTCTTTTCAGAAAAGAATTAAAACACTAAAAAACCTTGACTTCTAGAGAAAGTCAGACAGTGGCGGTGACGTGAAAGAGGCAACTCCGTCACCATGCAGACACTGACATAATACTCTAAATATGATGTCATTCTCTCTCTCTCTCTCTCTCTGTCTCTCACACACACACACACACACACACAAATATGTGCGCATCTCCAGGAGGAATAGATCCTTATGCGCCATCCAGGCGCATGAGGATCTATGCCTACGCACGCATTGAGAGAAGAGCATGCAGGTGACTTGTGTACTTAGTATATCATGTATCTAGGTAAAGTCAACCTGCTTTCACACAAATTATAGCAAGACTGAAATTGTACCGTGAAGTTCTAGTTTTGTCACCATTTTCTCAAGCCTATGAAGCGAAAGTGAAACTCATATCACGTAAAATATAAAATTACGTAAAAACTAAAACTAAAACTTACCTCATGACAAATGACGTTTGACAAATCAATGACGCATATGTCCTGCACCCCTTACAGAACTCACAGACGCATTGGCAGATCTGCAAGACTTTTTCAACAGGAGATAATTCAACATCAGAATCAGGTCAAAGACAAAAGGTAGAGACCATTGACAGCAAGGACAGCTCTCATATAGAAGGGACTTTGTGGGTTATGGTTCATCCCATCTTGTTATATTTATATAATTGGTGTGTTTAAGCACGTCTCTTAATGAGTGCTAATAAAACGAGTGACATAGAAATATTGTATGGCAAGGTGTGCCAGTGTGACATGCTGAAACAATTAATTAATGACTGTGATACTGATGTGTGCAGCTGGACCCACCAGATTGTCAACAGCTGTTTCTCCGCAATGCCAGCGTTAGTTTCCTATTTCCACAGGCCTGGACCCTCATGTATGCCCAGCACGGCCGATACCAGCGTATCCTTAGACTGAGATGATGTAAACTGTTAGATTTTTATGCTATAGACGATTTTGCAGCTTGCAGAAAAATGACTGGGGAAGCAGCAGGTTCATTTGGCACAACTCATGATGTACATTTGTAATGGAACTTGTTTTGGGCAATCACCCTTACAAGGGATTATTACCCTTTGTCATTAAAGACCACCATTTAGGTAGCTGTCAGATGACTTTTTTGTCCTAAAAAAATTCTCTTGATACCTGTCTTTGAACCCTTTTAGCCCCAATGCCCTACAGCAGGAGATGGATTAATTGACCATGATAATTCAAGGGTAGTGTCAGATGAGCTTGGTGCTTTCAGGTGTCAAGCTCATCTAGCACTACCCTTGAATTATCATGGTGGATTTATTTCCTGCAGCTGGTACATAATCGTTTGATAACACCTCCATCATTTGGGAAAGGTGCTCTTGGAGATAAATGAGTTAAGACCACTTTTTTCTTGGGTGCATGTTCATTTTTTCTCACAGTGAAAGGAGTTAAAATCCGAGTAAAGGAGTTAAAATATTTTTTTGTGTATATATTTTAATGACATATTTAGTATGATTACATTGCATATTGTAAAGCCAGTATGGCTTCTGAAAAGAGGTTGCCTAAAACAGGTTCTGCTGTATGCATGCACATTGAAAACGGGCCGTTGGAAGTATCCTACGTGTATTCTATGCATGGGTGACAGCAAAAAGAGTGCGAAAGATTGAAAAGACTGAAAATGGACCATGGGAGGGACAGCAAGGAACAAATTCTCATGAGTCCCTGCAGATGCAGGGGCTCATGAGAATTGATGCCTCTTGCAGATGGAACAGGCTGGCTGAGGGGATGTTCTGTCTGAAACAAAAGCTGAAATTCAACATTCTTGAGTTCTGAAAAAGCTGAATCAGCTTCCAGGACTGAAGACACTCACCCATGCCTATGTGTACATTCTCATGCAGATTAGCACATTTTGAGGTGTATGGGGACACTCGGGTTTCCAAGTCTGTTTTCTTTCTTTTTTAACCGTCTAATTACATGTCAGTCCAAACAAGTGTATTTTTCTTTACTGTGTACTAGATATCTTGTTGGATGTCATGGAAAAACTTGACAAAGGAATTCTGAAGTAAGTTTTTGAATTTCACAGACTTGTTTTATTTTGTTCATCAGACAACTTTTATGTTTGTTGTATTTTTCCTCTTGTATTTTAATTTCTTTATTTTTTTGGAGGGGATGGGGGAGTAGGGTATTCAAAAATGAAATGATACATAAGTTTGAAGATGTCTTTTACATTTTATTTCAGATGCAAGATTGTTCAGACTGTGTCTCTGGATGACACGATTACCATTCTAAAAAATCTACAAGATGTCCGTGTGGGAAAAGTGGTCTTGAAAATGTAACTGTGTTTTTTCTCAGGACTGTGAAATGGCTGAAGTGAGATTTTTGTTTAACCCTTTTCATCCTGGTACACCCATTGCTTGAAATAAATTTGACTGATAGTTTAAGGGTGGTGCCAGAATAGCTTGGCGCCTGAGGCGCCAAGGTATTCTGGCACCACCCTTGAACTAAAACAGTTGATCTATCTCCTAATCTGTAATGTAGCCTCCATAGGACAATCAGTAAATTTTACAAAATCAGCCTCAGGATGTAATGGGTTAAGTCAGGGCAACAATAGGTACATGATACCTAACAGCCATAGGCGGTGATGTCCAAAAAATCACAGACAAGCACAATATATGCCCAGTATAGCCTGGCTAATTCATTTAAAGACATCGTGTGCTGAATAAAAGTACTTGTATGTATAAGAACTGGAGAAGTCAGAAAACGTGATGATTTATAATGTCAAAACAGTTTCCTTATTTAACCTTCATGAAAAATAAATGTCTTGAAATATTTATATGTGTAGAGAACTTGTATTGATACTATATTTGCAAACAAATTTTTTTAGTAAAAAAATATCCATTTGCAAAAGGAAAATTTACATATCATGTATGATTCAAGTGTAAATGAATCATAATTAAGTACAAATATGCATCACTTCACCTTCACCATATATTATGTAGTGCATCTGATGAATGGTCATCATGTGTTGTTTAGGACACTTTGGGGGGGCTCCACGATCAAGTTTTCCCATTTGCAGCTTACCAAAGCAGTACTCTTTAGCAAAGCTGCAAATGGAAAAATGTGATCGTGGAGCCCTCAAAAAGGGGGGAAAGTATCAGCTGAAATGACAGCTCTCATTGGCCTAAATCTGACATCAAACATGGCAGCAGGATGCTTCAGACTGAGACAGCTGATGCACAACAGTAAGAAACATCAGTCACAAGTTTGAAAATGGAAAGAAGCAAATTAAGCCACCCAGGAGAAATGCCGGAGGCAGAAAGAACGAGCAACTTCCCAAGCACCCCCAGCACAAAGCTCTGCCTGTCCAAGGTGAGATAGGGTCTGCATTTTGCGAATCGGACTCTACAGTCACCAAAGGGCATGCAAGGGATAATTCTTCCTTCTCACTATGGAAACAGCCATCATCATCATCATGAGACATGCAGTCTCTCGTGTTGCATTATATGTCACACAGTGTCTTGTGTTACACTGTATATAACTTTCCTATTATCGCACTGTGGCTACATGACCGCACAATTTTGAGGTGGGCTATAGGAACACCCATGCAGGTATAAATGCACACTCGTGTGTAATGTTCCCAAACAACTTCAAAATATCCACAGGAGCTCATGCGCACTGTGTGATCATCATGAGGGCATGCACCCTGAGAAATATTCTTAACCCTTTTTATCCTAGTACACCCATTGCATGAAACTAATTTGATATAGTTCAAGGGTGGTGCCAGAATAGCTTAGCACCTTAGCCAAGCTGTTCTGGCACCACCCTTAAACAAAAACAGTTGATCTAATCTCATAACCTGTAATGTAGCCTTCATAGGGAAAGAGGCAAATTTTACAAAATCAGCCTCAGGATGTGATAGGTCATATCAAAAACTCATTTAGTCCAAGACTTTCTGAAAAGACATTGAAAATGGGGGTCATGAGGATCGGCAAAACTATGACGTTATCTCAGACCGCAGGGGCTCTTGAGGATCTCAAGCACAAGCTGGTGAACATCTCTTAATGGACGTAGAAATAGATACACCCCTTTTGAGTAAGTGCTTATTGTTTGTGAGTTCATGTGGAGTCTGTTTACTTTTGCTGCTTCCTATTTATAATGGTTATGTGGCCTTTCCAGTGAGATTTGAAATCCATAAACTGTGTAACACAAAACAGCGGATGTGACGTTACACTGTGACATGCCAGACAGCTAGTGTATGTAAAATGCAGTGTGCCAAGTATATAACATTGACTAGTTGAGCTGTACATTTTTTTCTACCATATTCAAAATACGGTCGACTTTGAGATGGGGCTGGTCGCAGCATATTCCGTATCATGAAAATGATGAACATAGGCGGGCAGAGATCAGACTGACAGTGAAGTAACACGATAAAAAGTTACATCATGCCTAGCTATGCTAACTGTGCTGTTGAACATACATTTGGCAGGAAGCGCCGTGTGTATATGTGTGTGTGTGTGTGTGTATGTAGACACGAGTATCTCCTGTGTTTGCGTACGTACAGGTCTGAAACTTAGGAAATACTTCCTTCAAGATGTATTTCAGAGTACTTTTGAGTATATTTAAATTGGATGATGCGTTCAAGAGAAAAATTGCCATTTATATAAAGTTGGTTGACCCGTTTCTGACTGTCCGCAATTTTCGTTCTATTCACTTGAAATTTTGGATATAGCTAGGTAGACGTTGGATGATTTCATTGTACCTCTCCAACTTTTTGTATAATAATGAATTCATTTTTGCAAGTTTTGGATCCAGTATAAATTATACTCCCATCAAACAGTCAGCCCTGGAAGAGGCCGAATGGAAGGCTGCATGCCTTTCAGATGAGTGACGTAAAACATCAAATTCGTCAATGTGTACACGGCATCGTGAGACTAGCGATGCCATGACGTGATGCTTATAGTGACGTCATTTTGCTGCTCGTGCTATTCTTCTTCAGAATACTGTCACCAGCCCACAGAGCATACAAATGGTGGGAAGTGTTGTGTGTCCATCTTAATTTGTGTGATCAGAGGTTGGCTTAGGAGGGAAATGGATCAGAAGGACAAGCTTAAAAGTATAAACAACTCTGAATGTTCCTAAAAGAAAAACGCACGTTAGCTCCAAACAATACAGTAGACTTTGGGATAAAATCCTCATCTTGTTATACTTTACAATATCTCACTCCCTATACATGCAGATACTGAAAAACAAAACTTCATAACTTTGTTAACACTGTAACAAAAATGTTGATGAAAAGGAACAGGCACTGCAACTGCCATTGTAACGGGCTTCAGAATGTGTTGTAAGCACAACAGTTTGACAATGACAAAGAAATATATCAGGAAAATTGCATATTTTGATATTACATTTTAATATTTTAATGCGCACTTTTGTTTTGCATGACACCAATTTTCACAAGATTGTTATCAATCGACTGCGTTATATCAAAGACAGTATATTATAATATACAGTCTTTGGTTATATCAAAGACAATACATTATATATTGCCTTTGATTATATTGAGGCCTGTAGTAGTGGCCTCCTAGGGTTCACCGAGACACTATGAAGGCACCAGGGCATATAACCTCGTCACGTTTTAGAAACTACGGCGATACTGAAGAAAAGCGGATGGGACAGCAAAGAGCAGCCACATGTCTATAGCCAGCAGAGAGTATAGCCACTGGTCTTAAAAATTATCAGCCATGGTATGATAAACCGACACGGACAAAATAAATTGGGATAGGATAGATCAAAATCTTGAAGTTGGTCAACAAACAAACAGTGTGTAAACATGTTTGACATCGTACACCATTTGATGCAATGGCCTGTTTATCAGCCGCCCGTACACGCTTGAGCGACACAAGTCAGTCTTAAGTTTTATGACATGACTCTTCTCACAGTTTGTATCAGGATGCGCATGAGTGAGAAAACAACCCGTGCTGTCACGTCATCAGTAGGTAAGCCTTGGAACCATTAGTCCCGTAATCCCTATCACATATGGGGGTAGGATCTCGATGGAGATTATGATACGTTCAATTCAATTCAATAAACTTTATTTATCCCGCTAGGGGCAATTGAAGTGGTCCGACAGGCTCAGTCAGTTGAAAAAAGTGTGGAGTTCCAGAGAGCTGTCACAACACACCAAAGTCCGCATTTTCAACTCCAATGTAAAAGCAGTTCTCCTATATGGAGCAGAGACATGGAGATTGACAAAAACCACAGTCAACAGAGTACAGACCTTCATGAACAGTTGCCTTAAAAGAATTTTGAAAATCCACTGGCCAGAGAAGATCAGCAACGTCAGACTCTGGGAGAGAACAGAGCAGATAACAGCAGAGAATGAAATTGGGCGAAGAAGATGGGGATGGATCGGCCACAGTCTGAGAAAGCCAGCTTCCAGTATCACTAGGCAGGCATTGTCATGGAACCCCCAGGGAAAGAGGAAAAGAGGTAGGCCGAGAAACTCCTGGCGTCGAGACCTCCAAGCAGACATCAAGAGACTGGGAACCACCTGGAGTAGAATCGAAGGAAAAGCACAGGACAGGAGTTGCTGGAGGTCTCTCGTCGACGGCCTATACCCGGGTAGGGGTGACAGGCATAAGTAAGTAAGTAAGACAGGCTCAGTGATTTAGATATACACAAAACTTACATTAAATATGCACACACTAATGATACAAACAATTCAATTAAAATAAAATCTAATGTATTTAAAAACAGTACAATATTAATAAATAAAATGTATGTAAAAAGCATACATGCCCATATCAGCTCATTTCACCACACAATGCACAGCAGTAAAAATGGTAAAAAAGGTAATTAATTTAAGACAATAATAATAATACAATTATTTTAAATGAAATTACATAAAATAATAATAATAATAAATGAAAATAAAATATTATATAAAATAATTCAAAAGTAAGATTTGATAATTAGAAATTTAAAAGGGGGGGGAGGGGGGGGGGGGGGGGTGGTGAATGTTGCTGGCATTATCACTTGTGAAAGAAAGCTCACAATTTGCTGCTATGCGTGCAACATAATGTTGCACAAAATGCATGATTATCTCCACAGTTTGGTCCGCTGATAATGAGGAGCAAAGCAAACCTTCCTTGAAACACACATGAACTAGACATAAAAATTCAGACTGACTTGTGTCCCTCAAGTGTGTATTAAAAAAGCGGCCGGGCAATAAACAGGCCATACTGCATCATATAGTGTTTGATGTAAAACACATCTCAGTTTACACAACGAACACACAAATAACAATTTTATATAGCCCCCTCCCGCCCATCATATGGGGGACCAACAATGCATGATTGCGATTATATTGTAACAGCTAATTGTCTGCCTTGTGGCTACTCCGTATAGAGATAAGTGCTTGTAAAAACAATGCTTTGTCCTGTCTAATGCTTATCATTAATCTGAATGTGGAAATGCTTCCTGGACACATTTATATGTATTTTGTATGGCACTATTCTGTCCATCATGGGTTCAAATTACTTATTTAAAAAAAAAACAGTAAATTAAGGAATGCTTTAGTCACCGCTTTCCAAGGGTGCTTCATGTAATATTGTTTGATGCATGCAAGAAATTGTTTCCTCTATTTCTTTTTTTTTTTTTTAAATGTGACAAATGTAGAAATGCTTCCTGAAACACATTCATAAGTATTTTGTCAGGCCATTTCCTGTCCATCATATGATAAAAGACAGTGTTGTACTGACTTTTTTGCGAAATCTATAAATTCCCTATAAGTGTTTAACGGAGAAATGCTTCTTTATTATTATCATAACTGTTTTGTAGCACCTTAGTTCCTCAATTATACGGTCTAATAACACAAATCTGAAACGATTTGCCGCCATTTTCTTCAGTGTTGGGATGGTTCCGTCGTCTTTAGCATCTGGTTCAGTAACCACGCGGTATGGCTTTTTAATCCTTTTAATGCTGTTATAATCTGTATTCCGAGGCTTTAAGTATATCTCGTTTACAGGGTAAAATCGCAGTGTAGGGGTGTTTCAGTCAATACGTTCTGCACCACAGAATCTGAATGCGCAGAATCCGAATGCAGAAAACGTGACGAATGGTTTTGTCCTAGAGTGGGAACCATACCTTCTGGCTAGCCGAGTCTAGTAACATTGTCTCCTGTGGCCACACAGGGCAATTAGGTTATGCCCCCTTTTCACACACTGTTATCTGTTAGCCTCTTGCAGCATAAAACTATGAACGAAGAACTTTTCTGCCAAAACAAAAAATCCACGCGGAGCACATCACAGGAGAAGCTATTTCAGCAATTCTTAAAAAAATTAAGAGTTAGCGTTTTTCACAACACTCAAATGCACTAAGTACCCATGACAAAACTGTCGTCTGCAAGCCTGCATACAACCGTGCACATGCCCAATTAGGCTCCCATGAACACACTAGGTCGACTAAAATTACCAGATTTTGCTCTTTTTCACACCACCTGTCATGCCTTTTGTTGCTCAAAACGCCAAAAAGGCACACAATTGAAGTTTTACACCCTAAAAAAATGGCAAAAAGGGAGGAAATTTTTTGAACTATTTCTGGCGAAAAGTTACTACATGCACCGGAAGCAATTGCCCTGTGTGGCCTGTAGCTCCGCCCAGAATGGGGAACCATACTGCTTTGGGCGCTTCCGGTTTGAGTGGCTTCTGAGGTGGCTGTTCTCTTAAATATTAGGTTTGCGAAATTTGAACATTGTTTTCATGTGCTTTTTAAAAAAAGAATTATTAAGATCGGTGCACATTTTTACGCAGGATATAAAAGTTGTTGCAAAAGGGTATTTACCCGAAATATTAATAAATTGTGTTGTACCCGTTTTTCTAAGTGTGTTTCTTTCTCCGTTGGGTACTTCGTTGCCGCAAAATTTAGTAATTCGATCTTTGATGCAGGAACTCAGTCAGGAAGCCATAATTCATTCATAAACTCATATATTCTTGTGTGTGAATTTTTCTTGCCTTCGGGCATATTATATATAATGCGACAAATGTAATGCGAGGTGTATTACATTATATTGAGCAGCATTTTGCTTGATATAGTGCGGATAACAGGCAGATGTGATTACGAGACCCGAATCAAAATATCCGAGTTCGGTACGACGAGGACATTTTGATCGTGTCAAGTAATCACATCTGTCTGTTTATCAGCACTATATCAAGCAAAATATTGTTCAATATAATGTATGTACCCAGTCCAAAACACAATTTTACCAGAGTCCTTCCGGAGCTGAAATGGCCAATTTCCCTATATTTGGACATATAACTTCCCAGCTTGACACTAACCGAAATGTACTCAGCACAAATCTACCCAGGCGTACATCTACACAGTGCAAATGTGTTCCTCTGATTTTCCATTTATTTTTAGAACCAAATAAACTCGGTGTGAATCTTCACCGCATGATTCCACCCAGCATAAATCGACAAAGGTTTGAATTTACTCAAATAAAAAATATCTCGATGGAATACTAGCAACAGCACACATTCACACTGGGTAGATTTACTGGCACTGTGTGTGCTACATGTACTAGAACAATCATGTCACTACAAAACTCTTTAACGTCACAATCTAGGGCCAACATAGTCTGGAGTTCATGTCGGACTTTTCTGAAATGTTGCAAAGGAGGTGACTTTTCCGTCCAACAACAAATGTATGCTGCAAACATACAGAACCCAGCAAATATGACACTGCTAAACATGTTTCATCGCGCAAACTCCCTCTCGCACGCCTCCGATGTTGGAGAAAACAAGTGGATAAGCAGCCTTAGGTGCGACCACAGACATTAATAACTATGTTTATTATGAACCTGGGTGTGATACTTCCGATGTGTGTTTGTCTCTGTCCAAATGGCGACCCTGTTGTGTGCCACGTATTGGACTGTCGACTGACTCAGCACGGAGATTTCGTTTGACTGTAAACATCAGTGTTTTATATAATCGTGCTTGTTGTTGAGTGAAGTCTATTTGTAATTAGAACACGAATATTAGTAGAAAATGTCAGCAGGTTTGTTTATTTAGTCCTTTTCTAAGGTTGTCACTATCACTAGCGGACATTAGTGTTGTCAATCTCAATAGTATGGCCATTTGAATTGTGTGTTCGCTGCTGTCTATTCTCCGTTTATGTGTGTGTGTGGGAAAGTAATTTCGAGCATGTGTACACACTAAGATTAAGAAGTATTTCATTACTAGTGAGCATAAGGAGCTTGCTAATGTGACAGTATGCGCATATTTAGCGTTTTTGCATTGCGGACAGGCAAGCATTAAGACTCGAGTCTTTCTGGTCTGCAAGGGATTATGGGAAGGAAAGCATATAGAGCAAGCTCATTAATATTAATTTGCTTGTTATACAATATATCAGTGCATGTATCAAAGAAGGGGAAATTTTATGGAGTGGGTACATATAATATTATATATATATATGTCGCATTGCATCTCCACTAAAGAGAAAAGTATACTTTATTATGATCAAAATGTAGTACAACTGTTGCCACAAGGGTTTCATGTGAAAGGAAAACAGAAAATATTGAAAACCTTTAAGTTAGAAACATGAAACACAACATGTCAAAAGATCCTTCTTTTTAGTGATATGGAAACAAACGAACAGAAAAGAACACATGATGGACAGAAAAGACGTCATCCTGTATAGAGTCGGTGATGATTATTACACAGAAATGTGCATATCTGACCCTCTAAAGCCACCTCTGACGCACTAGTGTTTCGAGCTCTGCATCAGTCAGATGTAATTTTTTTTTACTCTGATGCATTAAGCTTTATCTTTATGCACTGAAAAACGCACCAGTGTGTCATCATGAACACTTTTCACAGCCGTGCGTGCCGAGCAAAACAAAGCTTTGGTGAGAGCGCCGAACGCCAATGCAGCAACAGTACTGCATGCGCAGCGACAGAAATTTGTGTGTGTGTGTGTTACAAAGTATGTGATCATCTAAGACTTCATCATTTCTGTGACCCCCTGGGAAATTTAATTTAATTCAATAAACTGTACTGACGGACACAGCAACTGGCTGGAGCTGAAGGCCGTGTGGTTAGCGCTGTCAACCTGGGAAGATCGCCTCGCTCTACAAGAGATCCAGCTTCTGTCCGACAACTCGACGGTTGTGGCCTACGTAAAATACCCTGTGGTGCAGAGATCGCGGCATCTCGATTCAGACGCGGCACATCCCAGGCCACCTGAATGTACTCACGGACCCCCTCTCGCGTCACATGCATCTGCTCCACACAGAGGGGTCCCTATGCCCGGACATCTTTCGACTTCTCTCCGCGCACTGGGGACACCCTTGATCGACCTCTTCCCCGCGAGGGGGAACAAACAAGGCTTAACTCGGAGTGCTTCTGCTTCATCTCCCCCATTCCAGATCCACTCGCCTGGGCCGTGGATGCACTCTCCATCCCGTGGGACGGACTGGTGGCTTACGCGTTCTCCCCCTCCGTCCCCGTACCGAAGGTGCTTCGGAAGCTCAGAGGCAGCAACGCGCTACGGCTCCTAGTAGCGTCATTCAGCTGGACCAAGAGCTGGACCAATGACCCTCTGAGCCTCACCACATACTCCCTGCTGTGGCTCCCCATGCCTCGGATGATGCTCAAGCAGCCCTGGCAGCAGCTTTTCCACTCTTGCCCGGAACGGCTGCTATTACATGCTTCGAGGTTGTCCGGCAAGCCCTCGCCGCTAGAGGCCTCTCGGGTGCAGCGGTGGAGGCAATCGCAGGGCTTCTACCCATAACGTCTACGAGGGAAAGTGGCGGGTCCTCCAGTCCTGGTGCGCAGCCGAGCAGCTCCCCCCCCACGGACTTGACTACTCTGCAGCTGGCCGAGTTCTTTCTGTGGCTGAACCTGGCCACCATCACCTTCAGAGGTTACCTGGCTAGGATTGCGGACACGTATAGCCGCCTGGGACAGCTGGACTCTGGTACCTGCAAAGACCTCTCAGAGTTAAGGGGTTCCCTGGGTCTTCAGAGATCTCTTCCTGCTCGTTGATCCCTCCCTGAGATTTGTCCTGGGTCCTAACCTGGTTCAACTCGGAGTGGTTCGAGCCTCTACCCCTAGCGTGGCTGGGAGATCTAACCAGGGAGACCTGCTTCCTGCTCGCCCTCGCCACGGCGTCCAGAGTGAGCGAGATCCACGCCTTCTATTTGTGACACGCCTGTCTCTAGTCGGGCCGATGGTTCGATGCATCTCCTCACTGACGCGGCGTTCCTGGCCAAGAGCCGGCTCCCAGCAACTGCGCTGCAGGTATTGACCGTCCACCCGCTCAGGGCGATCGACCAGTCCCGGGAGTCCTGCCAGCGGGACCCCGTCCGAGCATGGACAATGTACCTGCGCCGAACTAAGCCATGAGACGACGGCGCTTACGTCTATTCCTGCCCTTGGCTCCGGGCAGATGAGACCTCGCCGTGCAGACGAGCCCATCCTGGCTCCACTGGGTCACCCGGTCTGCATACAAAGAGCTCTCCCCAGTACGGGGGAAGACGATGCGCATACGTGCACTTGAGGTCAGAACAGTGGCTGTGACTGCAACGGCGCTGTGAGAGACATTGGGCTGGCCGTGGGTTGGCGGGCTGAGTCTACCTTCGGCCGATTCTACCTGCGAGACCTATTTGGCCAGTGCGATGTCCTGGCCTTGGTGGGGGACATCTCGGCGGCGCAGCACACCCTTCAGGCACCGCGGGTGCCATAGGTATCGCCTAGCTGAAATTGTCAGGTGTGGCGCGTGGGAGGGCCTCGATTGCTGGTTGCACTTGAGGGGGCGTTCTGCCAAGGTTCACGGGTGGAATACATACGGGGCGGCACCCTCCTCCTATTCGCCATTTTTCCTATTAGTCATGCCATCGGTAAGAGTTTTGAGAAAACAAATGGATTTTTCTCTAAAATGTATTTTTTCAAAAAATACTTACCAATGGCATGACTCTGAGGTCCCTCCCTCTTGCCGCTGTTGAGCTAAGTCAAAGACTGGCGGGAAACGGCTAGGCACATGACCGGATAAGAATGCAAGGAGGGCTACTCGGGGCGTCCTGGCAACGACCCCTAGAGTCGCCCCCCCCCCCCCCCCCCCCCCCCCCCCCCCCGGTTGTGAGGTATACACAATGAATTTTAGGGCTAAAATTGGTAAGCTAAGCGTACCTTCCTATTAGTCATGCCATCGGTAAGTATTTTTTCAAAAAAATACATTTTAGAGAAAAATCCAGTCTTTCTTCTCAGGTGCTGATTAGCAATATCACCAACTGACCAAGGATGGAACTCGATGAAAGTGAACACATTGTGAAGTCAGAACTGGAGAAACTCCTGCAAAAATATTCTATGGAGGAAACTATGAGGTACATTTATATATAATTTAATTATAATTTAATAATGATGCATTCATTAATGTTTATTTATACTTAGATCAAAGTTGTGATTTTGTTTAGTTTTACAATTGATGAAATAATCGGTGACATAATAATGATACATACATGTATATATTTATATAAAACCAGCTTTTGCTTCTCCAACTTTCATGAGATTGCAGTGTATGTATATTATATCCAGCAGCTCGGGAAGGGAGGAGGAGGGGTGGAGGGACAAGCGATATATATGTCTACCCTTGTAAAAATCAAAACCTATGAGTTTTCATTTCTCCCCAAATATTGGGATGGGGGATACTCAGTCTGGCCACCCCTCTATACTTTTTGCACCCCCCACCCCCACCCCCAAAGTTCCTACACCACTTCTATCATTGAGTGCATTTTAAACATTGTGTATACTATAAATAATAGAGTGACCATGAGTGCTGTTTGTTTTTTTTTAATGAATAATAATAAGATACTGTGATGCTGATGATTTTGATCCTATTGCAGTGCTGTCGATGAAATAGTGCTGAACTATGTCCTGGGCATTCTGGAATCATTTGGCAGCCACAAAGACATGGAAGATACAGAAGATGTCGAACAGTTTGCAGAGATGATGGAGGCGTACCTGCCTGGATTTGCTGCTATCAGCATGTATGTTTTGATTGACATTTCAATTCAAGTATTTCTTTTATCAGTTCACTTCTGAACTGAATTGAACTGATGTGTGTACAACATCAACAGAGTTCATTTTGAATAGGTGTTATTTGGATTAAAGATGTTTCGATGCAAACAATGAATTAAAAACCCAGACAGACATGCAGTATTGCATGTGTGTGTTTTTTAAGTCCAAAGTTTGCATCAAAAGATGCACAGCTGTTATGCAGGGCACCTCTATTGAAGTGAACTGATACACTGCTTCAAGGAAGTTTAGAGCTCAGTCTAAACTGATATACTGCATGAAGAGATAGATTTTGTCATAAACCATGAGAACTGATCTAAACCACTAGCCTTGAGCTGTGATGGTTGATCCTTCTGCTAAAATGGGCACAGAATAAAAACATTAGTAATGTAAATTTAGACATTTAAACTGTCACTGTCTGAATGTATTCACTGTTGCTATATTTTGTTATGATAATAGATATGAAACTTGTAGCCATTCCTAGAGCAACAGACAGACAAACTGCTATTGTATTAGCAAACAAATGTGCATTTATTTCATCAAAAACATTACCGATGACATGACCTTATGGGAGTGTCTACTACTTACTCAATTCTAGCCTAAGTACTCGTTGTGTTAACACACAACCCGGGAGGCACTCGGGGAACCCCGAGGGGGCCAAGAGTTGTCTCCCGATACTCCCCATCCGGAACAGAGTACCCATAATTCCTCAGTCAGTCTACTTAGGCTTACGCTGTTCAGACGTGTTGCTCTAGCCTACGGATTTTGGGGATTTCGACCGGTTCACCGGTCTTCGACGGACTTAGTTCTTCTCTTGACTTGTTCTTCGTCGGGCCCCCCTGTACCGGGTGGCTCTGGTATCCCTTCTTCGTTGGCAGCTGCCCGCTTGGCTCCCTGAAGTGCCTGGGCTACGCTGTGAACTTCGCTGGGACTTCGCCGCGCGTGCCTTGGTTTGGATTCTCCCCCCCCCCCCCCCCCTTCCCCGGTCCCGCTCCGGGAAAAGGTAAGGTGACTGGGTTGGCCCTCGGCTGGTTCCCGGGCTGGGCACTGGTTGAGAAGGCGCGAACGCGGTCTTCATTTGCGTTGTTGCTTGCGCCAAGATTCTTGACTTTTGCTTGGCGGGTCTCGCGCCCGTTCCCCCTCTCCTTCCGTGTTGGTGTGGTATTGTTATTGACAGGGTCAAGTCTCCCTTTTTTCGCTGTGGTTAGCAGCGTGGTTGTTGAAAGTTCCGCGCTTTAACGGAAGGCATTTACGCGTGAGGGAAGAAATGAGACGTTGTAGTCTGGAACGGTCATTCTTAAACGGCGCAGATCCGCAGGTGGTCAGCTTCGTTTTCCAAGATGGCGTCTAACGATGCAGAGCTCCGTGTTCCTCACGGTTAAAACCTTTACTGGAAGGGGAATGGTGTGCAAGATCGGTGAAGCTAAGTGTAACCTTATTTCTGGCGCTTACCTACTCACTTTTTCCTCACCTATGCTCTTGTCCCTGTTTGGGTTCGGGGAATGTGGTATGCTCCAGCCATCCCTTGACGCATTACGTTGGTGAATGTGGCGAGAACCGACGCTTACTTCGGTACTGAGTCGGTCCCGTCATGCCTGTTTTGTTATGCATACTGCAGACCTGTTTACCACATACGGGGGCGTATTAGATACATGGGAGATGCAGAGTATTCGTCAGTTGAGGGGACACTGACGGCACCTAGATGACTTATTGTTGCTGTCATGGGGGAAGGTCATAAGCTGCAATAACTTCTCTTGCCACCACAGGTGCTACTCACATACCCTCACTTGCTCATTCCACATATTACAATGACAGGCTGCAGATGGACGGTGATTGGTACGGGTGAGCCCGTCGCCAACGCATCTCATGGCAGGCGCCAGTGACCGTCTCCCGGCCCGAACCTCCCTGGAAAAAGAAAAAAAAAAAAAAAAAAAAAAAAAAAAAAAACCCTCAGGGCTCAGACAGCCCTATGTCTCCTGGACGCACTGGTTTCTGCTCTTTGGTTATATTCCTACTTGGGCATGTGACTACCAGTTAACATAAACAACATGCATAAGAATACAAGTTAACATGGCCGACAGTAACGTTTTACTGTTGAAAGGTAATTGCCTGCTGGCAACTTAAGACAATGATCAAAGCTGCACCTGGAGGCCGTCGCTATAGTACAGCTCCGGTGTGTCGCGGGGGCTCCGCTCCGACAAAGGTTCTGGGCCTGCCGCTTGCTTCAGGCTTATACTTGTCATGACATGCTTGAGTTTGTTGTGCAGGATGTGTTGTAGGCTCAACTTAGCCTGGCGGTCCTCCCAGACCAAGGGTGGCTTCCACACCTGTAGGGGCCGGGAGGTGCCCGGCGTAGGACGTATACGCTGGGAAGACAGGTACACACCTTGGTGGTTGGGGGAGTTGCCTTGGCAGGATGGACAGACAGTGCCGTTAGCCGCGACTCCTCTTCTTCGCAGAAGGTAGGTCACACAGGTGGGGTGCTTACCTGGGGTTAACCGGGACCCTACTGGCTGCACTCTCTACCTTGCGGGGATGTATTGCAGGTCCGCGCGCTTGCTGACAGGTGGTTCCTCGCTGGTTGTACCGTTGTCTTGCGGAAGTTCACCTTACCAGGACAGGGTCCCTCAGGCCCACGCCCGCGTGCCTTCGGATTTTGGTATGTTGCAGGGGCCTTAGATGACCTGCACACAGCGCGGACGTTACAGTGACCGTCGGACTCATACAAGGTCTGTCTGCCATGTGCCTCCGAACCTTGGTGTGACGCCTGCGCCACATGACCTGGACGGCGCTGGGCTCACCTTGGAGCTTCTATCGGCGAGAGCGCCCGACGCCTGTGACTGGTTACAGACCTGCTGAGATACCGGCGGATTTTCCCGGTACTCCGACTGCTCCAGTTCCGACGAGTGGACTGTGAGATCACCATGCCGGACGCGTCAGTATAGTGTGCAGGAGGAAGTGCGCTTGGAAAAAGCCTTCTGACAGACAACCGGCCTCCCTACAGAGCACACTGGTACCAACTTGGGGTTTCCGGCGCGAACGCCTGACACCGGTGACTGTTCCAGTCCTGAGGAAGTACCAGCTGTTCCGGTTCTCCAGCCTCTCAAGTTCCGACGGCCCTAGCATCGGGGGATCGACACGTCGGACACGGCTTGGTAGTGTGCGGAGTCGGGAGCTCGAGGCGTTGATTCCCAGGAGGGAACACGCTTGGACCAAGCCTTATGCCAGGCAGAGAACCCTTCTCGCTACAGAGTTCGGTTCGGAGAGACGTGCTTCGTGCCGTCCATGGTCAACCGATCCCCACTCGTCTCCTAGGAAGGCCTTGGATCCTCCTCGGCCGCTGCGAACCCGCCTCGCCATAGAGTCCGGCTCGCGGAGACAATCTCACACGCACACCACGTCTCGACTTGTTCGGGATCTGCCCTTCGATCGAACTCGGGCCGGCTGCTAGTGGTTGCAGGGTACTGTTGGTGGCCAGCCAGCAGGGCGGAGGTGCCTGTCTCCGTTCCTTACCGCCCGAGTCCTTGACGATCTTGTGGAGGGATGGCTACGCGGACCGCTTCAGTTACTGCGCGGAGAGGGGTTCTCGACGCGGGCGTTACAGGAGGGTACGCGCCTGGACATAGCCTGCGGTCAGGCGGAGACCCACCTCGATACAGTGCCCGGTTCGCAGAGTCACGCTGTCCCGCCAGTTCCCGACGGTAGAAACGAGCGACGGTAGATTCTGCTCACCAGCCCACAGCGGCCACGATGTCCTTGACAGCGCAGTTCCGGTCGTATGCGATGCTCGTGGCCATAGCGCGTACTTCATCTGCGCGGATCTTCAGTCTCTGCGCTACCCGTCGGGAGAGATCCATGTATGCAGTTCGTATTACCCAGCGCAGCCAAGGAGGAGATCGTCTGGGCTGGGATATCAGTCTTGCCCTGTCGTATGGGCAGGAAGAGGCGGCACGACTGGGAATCCACTTCCCTCAGGATTGGATCTCCGCTCTTGCTCTCCTGCGCGCGAGGAGGGACCACTCTGCACCTTGGATGCCCGTCCATCTACGAATTTCCCTCGTTGGAGTCAACCTTCCGGCACTCTAGGTCTACACTCCGCTTCTCTCCGCTGCGGGCGTGCTTAGGAGTTGCCGTTCTTCACGTCGCTCCAGGGATTCTCTCCTGCCTCGCTCGTCGATCCCTTTCGCGCCCGGCTGCCGTTCGTCCCTTTCCTCTCCCCCGCACTCAGCCCTTCCCCTTCTTCGTGCTCCGGCCTGGCTGCAGTCGCTCCTCTTCTGGACATCCGACCCCCTCCGGTGGTTCTCGGGGAGGATGCTGTCGTTCCTTCGCCTTGCTCGGACTTGTTTACCTCCTCCTGCGGTTACAGTACTCGGTTCGACCCAGTTGTGCACTAATACTCCTTGGAGATCTGACGACTCACTAGCTGGTGGCCTTACGCGTGAGTTCCATTGACTTAGTGGAAGTACTCTGACTTCGCACGGGTGGTAAACGGGTCTGCGAGTGCGTCGGCTTCTGTCTCCCCTGGTGCCCTCTCGGATGCAGCTCGGAGCTGGCAGCGGCTTCCGGACTTCGTGCCAGGCGCTTCGACTACCCTGCGCTTCTTCTCTCGGTTCACGGATCTTCTTCACCCCCATGGAGTTGCCGGCTGTTGGCTTCCCTCGGTCGGAACGGTGCTCGGGAGGTCACAGGAGTTGCCTCCCCTTCCAGCGGTGGATCCGCTCTTGCCTCTCCTTGGGACTAGACGACCCCTCTCGTACGTACCTCCCTTCGTGTCGTGAGATGGTAGAGCTCCTTACCCTATCCTTCGTTCTCCAGGTCGACGACTCCTGGCGCCGAGCGGGGCGGTGTGATGCTGACGGAACCTCTGTGCTGACGACTCGACCAAGGCAGTTTCTTGGGGGGTTCCTGGACTTCGCTACGGGGAGCAGAACGGTGGAGGCTTCTAGAACCTTCGCTTCGCTTACGCTGTAGGACCATGGCACAGCTCCGTCTCCCTGGTGTCTAACCAACTCGACTTCCCCTTGGGCACCCAGGAGGGCACCGGGCTTCGAACACGTGGTACTGCTGCGGCTGTGCTGGCGGTTGGACGGCCCAGCCACTACTCGGAAGTCGGATCTCCTCTCCTTTGGTCGTCTCTAAGCCCGGCTGCTTCTGCTACGCCTCCTACTACCGTGGTTCTTCTCCAACTCCAGCCTGGCCTTCGGACCTCGCGGTCAAGAGCGCGAACGGCTTGGAGCTGACGCAGACTAGTAGGTCACCTTCTCGTGGGACGGCTGCGCCAACCTGTTTCCCCGATGGATCCAGTTGCTACACGCAGTTTGCACCAGGATGCCTTCGGAGGACCGGCGCACTGGCGAGATGGCTTCGCGGACCTGTTCGACACTAGGTGGGTTCACTGGCGTGCCCCGTGCTTGAGGATTCGCCCGGCCTTTGTGGATTCGCCCGCCTGGACGAGACATCGACGCTCTGGCCTAGCCTGGGACGGTTGCTCCGCTCTTCCTGTTCGTCACCCCGTTACTGGGTTCCGGTCCTGTACCTCTTACACCTCTCCTCGCCGCGGACCCCCGCTACTGCTTCCCGCTTCTGCAAGGTGCTCCTGCAGCCGCGACGCTCGCTGTTTCGCTTTGATGGGGCCCCTCCTCCTTCGCCTTCGTCGGTGGCGGCAGGCCTCAACGTTGGACACAGCAAGGTAGTGTGCGGAGTCGGGAGTTCGAGGCGCGGGTTCCCAGGAGGGAACGCGCTTGGACCAAGCCTTATGCCAGGCAGAGAACCCATCTCGCTACAGAGCTCGGTTCGGAGAGGCGTGCTTCGCGCCTCCATGGTCAACCGGTCCCCACTCGTCTCCTAGGAAGGCCTTGGATCCTCCTCGGCCGCTGCGAACCCGCCTCGCCACAGAGTCCGGCTCGCGGAGACATTCTCACACGCACACCACGTCACGACACGTTTCGGGATCCTCTCTTCGCTCGAAGTCGGACCGCCACCCTCGCTCTCCCTCGCGAGCGTAACAAGGATCGAGCTTCTCCTCGTCACTAGGAATAACAGCCCTGAAGCTACAAGTCAGATGATCTTCCTGACGACGCTCAGTCATGCGATCCGATTCCAGGATCCCTCCCGCAGCGAGCTTAGAGGCTAATTAAGTCCTATCAGCTACGTACAGGGCCACGAACGTCACAGTCGTCAGGAACTGTGCTGTCTTCCACTTCGTGGCTACTGTAGGGCTCGCGGGCATGTTCTCTCGCTCACAGAGTTTCCCAGTCCAGCGGGGCTACTCGCTCTGGTGGGGGAACTGCTCCGGGGCTCCTCTTCCTCCTGGCGCTTCAGCGCCGTAGGTTACACCTCCCCAGGGTCGTCGGGAATTTGCGTTTGGGAGGACGGCCCTTGGGGCCCCAAGGTGTGCTAGTGCGCGGCACCCTCCTCCTATTCGTGATTCTCCCATAAGGTCATGTCATCGGTAATGTTTTTGATGAAATAAATGCATTTTTCTTTAAAAGGTATTTTTTCGAAAAATACTTACCGATGACATGACTCGGACGACCCTCCCACCGGCCCCGCTTGCCGCTGGTAAGCTAAGTATCCTGACTGAGGAATTATGGGTACTCTGTTCCGGATGGGGAGTATCGGGAGACAACTCTTGGCCCCCTCGGGGTTCCCCGAGTGCCTCCCGGGTTGTGTGTTAACACAACGAGTACTTAGGCTAGAATTGAGTAAGTAGTAGACACTCCCATAAGGTCATGTCATCGGTAAGTATTTTTCGAAAAAATACCTTTTAAAGAAAAATGCATTTTATATATATTTTTTGTCATTGCAGTACTGAAGTTTGTGACTGGATGTTCAGTATTGCTGACAAATTATCAAAGAGACATAGTACTGGAACTGGTAAGTTTTGTAAATGTTGTTCTTAAAATCAAAAACATGAAAGGCAAACTCATTATAGCTCACATGTATGACGATTTACATATGTGTGACAATAAACAAAGGGCTGGCTTCGGCTCCAGCAAAATCCATGTTTTCTCAAAATGTAAGCATTTTTTACACATCTGTCAAGCCTCCCCGCGACCATCGACCTTTGCGATGAGTTGACTAAGTTAGTATGCATAGGAAGGTGTTATCATCAGCAACCTTTGTGCCAAATTTGATTGAAAAATTTACAAAAATGTTGATAGTACCTACAAATACAATGCTATGACAAATTGGCATTTTACACACATTTGCTGGCCTCTTGTGACCCTTGACCTTTCCGAGGGCTCATCCAAATTAGTATGCATAGATAGGTCTTACCATCAGGTATCTCTGTACCAAGTTTGGGTTTGAAGTTGTTTATAGTATTTGAGAAAAAACATCTTTTGTCAAATATGGCTATTTTGGACCTATTTCATGATCTCTTGTGACCCTTGACCTTTCTGAGGGGTCAGCCAAATTAGTATGTTTAGAAAGGTCTTCCCACCAGCTATCTTTGTACCAAGTTTGGGTTTGAATTTATGAATAGTATTTGAGAAAAAATAATTTTGTCAAATATGGCTGTTTTGACCTATTTTATGATCCCTTGTGACCTTGACCTTTGTGAGAGGTCACTCATATTGGTATGTTTAGAAAGGTCTTGCCACAAAGTATCCTTGGGCCAAGTTTAAAGACTGGCTTGAATAGTCTCAGAGAAAATGCCAACGTTAAAGTTTACCACAGATGGCGGCGGACGGTCGATAAGACGACGGACGGACGACCACTGGCCCAGAATATAGACTTACTTTTGCTTCATACGTGAGCTCAAAAAGCGTTCCATGGCAATTGTCAGTACATGTACCTGTTTATTAATGCAATTAAATACTCAACAGAAAAGTAGCATTTGAATTTTGATGGAAAATATCAGTTGGATTTGAGAAATTTATACATGATGCTAAGGCAGAGAAACTGTTTATATTTGAAGAGTAACATATACAAATTAGCATGTCCTCCCCACCCACCCACCCACACCTCCTCTGCCAGCGTCTTGCTATTCAGGCAATAACTTGAAATACTCTTGTTGATCCGTATGTGGTGCAGTGTCAGGGCTAAACCGTTTAACCCTCTTCAATGCCGAAAAAAAAAAAGCATGATCCAAAGGCAGTTAAAGGGCTGATTAGGATTTATGTCCCTTGCTGAGACCAGTTTGTTTCTGTGTTTCATGGACGGTTTTGGCTTTTTGTCATTGAATTAGTAAAGACATCAGAAAGTAAAAATGCATTCACTGGCATTGAATGAGTTATTACAGGTATGTACGAGTATCAAACATTACCATTGTGTTTTCAGATGTGGACAGCCGTCAGTTTGCATCATATGCATTTGGACTGAGTCAAAGCACAGACCTACAATGTGTGCAGGAGAATTGTACAGAAACTGAACAACAAGCATCCACAAATTCCATCTGGTCCATCTCAGGCACCAGTGGTCACTTGAAGAGACAGCACAGCACATCAGATGAGATAGCCATAACTGATGCAACAACCACCTGCTCCAGAAATATTTCATTTGGAGCTGATTGTAGCTCCAGAAATAGTATGTCTGGACCTGATCATAGCTCCCAAAATATTCTTTCTGGAGCTGATTGTGCAACCAGTTGCAAAGAGAATATTTTTGGAGCCAGTTGTGATACAAGCAGTGGTGAGGACAGTCGAGATGTGGAGACAGAGAGTGAGGTGTTGAATGTGCTTCGAGAACTTTGTCCAGCATCTGTCACAGCTGAGTTGCAGCACTGCTGGCAACTGTCAGGGGGAGATGTGGAAGAGGCAGCTTGCTTGTTGCTGTACAGGCAGGAAACTGGCACAGCGATCACGGTCAAGGCTACACCACAGCAGCACAAAGTATGTTTGTTGCTGTCATGTTTACTCTGTTTTGTTTTTCTCTTTTCTGCCTGCCGTGAGATGGCCTTAGTCGCCTGCTTGGCGTTAAACACCAACTAACTAACTATCTCTTTTCTGCCTGTTTTGAAACATAAAAACAATATCACAAGGACTTTGAAAAGAAAAGGGGAGACTGCCAGTGCTAATATTTTAGTTACACACAAGAAGATTACAAAGTAGGTAAAAGCACTGTCAGGGAAGAGAAGTGTGCATGATCGACCAGTGATCCTAGATCTACTTGGTCAAAGCACCAAAAAAAAAAAAAAGAAAAAAAAAAGATAGGAAAGAGGGGGTGTGCTAAAAAAGTGACTGAAAGCAATGCATATGGAAGCCCCCCCCGAAGGGGGGCGTATCACATATCCACTGTTCCAGCCACTCGCAAGGACTTTGTTTCATACTGTGAACAAAGTAAGATATAATAAAATCCAGATATAACTTTTTATGAGAGGTTGCGACTACACTTGTTTTCTCAAAACCCTTACCGATGGCATTACTATATGGATTATACCCTTTAGCCTACTGATTTCAGCCTAAGCATTTGTTATGTCTCCTGCACAACTGGGGAGGAGTCACCAGGGATCCATGCCTAGGAGCTCTGGGTGGCCTCCCCTTCCCTCCCAATCTGGTCACATGCTGGGCAGAAGCCCGCCAGTTTTACCCTTGGCTCGACCGTTTTCGGTTGTGTTTTGGCCTTCTGTGTGAAATTTCCTTCGGCTGTGTATGGTCCTGACGTGTGCTCGGACGTTTGGGTGGTTCTACCTTGGACTTTTGCATTGGCACCGGACTTTTGTGCTTCGCTAACTGGGATTACCTGTGCTTTCCTGCGTGTGAGGTGCCTTTGGACTTGCCTAGTTGGCGGTATGGCGAGTGCACGGATGAAGACCTGCCTTCGGTGCGGGGACTTTTAGTGGCCCACAGACACCCACGAGGTGTGCCTCCCATGCTCGGGCTGTGCTTTAGTGTTGACGTGCGAGACCTGTGCCACTTGGAGGGAAGAGCGTTGGTCTCAGCTCTGGGATTTCTACTGGCGAGAGCAACCTTCCTGGCCCAAGCAGCCTCTCCCAGCGACCTCCTGCTCAGCGGGACCTCCGCGGCGCGCCAGCTCGGATGTTGTTGGTTCGTCTGGCTTGACTGCGTTCCATCGTTCGGGCCTTACCTTACTTCCCTCAGGTAAGTCCGTTTCTTCCATGCGGGCTTTAGGTATGCTTTCACCCCCCCCCCCCCCCCCCCCCCCCCCCCAACCCCCGCTCTGACTCGCGCAAGCGGGGCTGGCGAACCTTAAACACGCCCCCCCCCCAACAATTTGTCTGAACGGGGCCGGCAAGCCTTACACACGTCCCCCCCCGCCCGCTCCGTTCCTTTCCTTCTTAGCGGGGCCGGCGAGACTCAGTCAGCCCCCCTCCCCCGCTCTGATTCATCCAAACGGGGCTAGTGAGCCTTAAACATGAACCCTCCCCCCCCCCCCCCCACTGCGATTCATCCGAATGGGGCCGGCGAGGGCCCCCCCCCCCCCCCCCCCCTACTCTGTTCCTTCTGAGCAGGGCCGGTGAGACTCGGTCACTCTCCCCCCCCCCCCCGGACCCCGATACGTCCAAGCGGGGCTGGTGAGACGCCTTTCCCCTCCCTCCCCTGCTCCCACTCGTCCAAGCGAGGCCGGTGAGCCTTAAACACGTCCCCCTTCCCCCCCACCACCCCCCCCCCCCCCTGCTCCGATCTGTCTGAGCCCGGAGCCCGACCACACCACTAGCTTGATTCGCAACTCCCTGGCCTGCTCCGGATTCTTGAAACTGGCGACGCAGGCGGTGCTGCGGTGTTTGGAGGACACCTGGCGGCCTTGACCCCCCCCCCCTTTACCCCCCCCCCCCTCCTCCGTGGCATCCATTCCGTCTTAGTGGCGGCTAACCGGGCCGCGTATCACTCGTCGACTAACGCCATTGCGGTGGCGGCCAACTGTGACCTCTAGCGCCAGGACACCCTCCTTCGCCACTGTGCGGACCTTCCCAAGTCAGTGAAGTCTCAGTTCCGCCAGGCCCCGGTTGGTGGCTCACAGCCTTTTGGGGACATGTGGCAGGCTGTCAAAGAGGCTTCCAAGGATCTTTGGTCCCGGCTTGCCGCTGTCTCCTCTGCCTGCTGCTTTCTCGCTACCCGCAAGGCTGTGGGTCATGCCCTGTGGTCCGCCAGACCCTATCCTCGACCATCCGGTGACTCCCGCAGGAGATCTTGCCGCCCGGACGACCCCTGGATCTTCTCGACCGTTTCCTAGGCCTCCAGATCTTCTTTCAGTCCCCTCCACCTCTGCGGCGGTCCCCCCTCTGGACCCCAGTACCGGGCGACCCGCTCAAGGCATACGCCCTTCTTGGAGAGGTGGGTGCCCTGCTCCGCAAAGTGGTCACAGAGGTAGTCTCCCGACGTGACTCCCCGGCCTTCTACAGCTGTCAGTTCGTCATCCCCAAGCCTGGCGGCAAGTGGCATCCAGCCATCGACCTGTCGGCGCTAAACAGGTACATTTTAGCACCGCACTTTCGGATGGAGGCGGCCAGGGTCCTTCGGTCAGCGGTCCAGCCTATGGACTTTGCAACAAGCCTCGATTTGGCGGACGCTTATCTCCATGTTCCCATTTACCCGGCCTTCTGCTGGTATCTGCGCTTCGCCTTTCACGGGGTGGTGGCGCTCCCCTCAACATCAGCCCTTGGGTCCTCACGAGGCTCCTCGACGCAGTGGTGGCCAGGTTCCGGCAGCAGTCCTTGAGCCCGGCCTCCAATTACCTGGACGATCTGCTTCTTTGCAACCAGATCGCCGCGGCCCTGGAGGACAGGGTCTTGCTCCTCACCCTTCTCCGCTGTCTTAGGTCTCTGGTCAATCCGGGCAAGTCGGACCTCACGCCGTCGTGCAGGTTCCTCCACTTAGGCATGGAATTCCTGACCGACCTCAACCTGGTGCGGCTCCCAGTGGCACGGCGGCAGACTCTACGCCGGCCCGCTGCAGCTACATCTTCTACTGCACTGGCGCCTGTCCTCGGGCGGTCTGGCAGACCCGGTCCCAGTTCTTCCGCTGGTCCGTCCCCACCGCCAGCGGTGGACGGACCCGTCTTGGTTAGCGACAGGCGTACCCCTCCACCGCCCTCCGTCCCGGTGGTCCATCTGCACCGACGCGAGCCAGGCGGGCTAGGGGGCGCACCTTTTACCGTTTTTTGTCTCAGCCTCTGGTCTCTGGCCCCGGTAGCTCGCCGACAAGCACATCAACTGGCTGGAATTGAAGGCGGTGTGGTTAGCCCACAGCACCTGGCAGGAGCGTCTGGTGCACCAAGAGGTCCTAGTGCTCTCGGATACAGAACCAGGGGGGCACTCGCTCACCCTCTCTCTGCATCCTCCTTTACCAGATCCTTCTCTGGTGCAGGGACCGTGGCATTGCTCTCCGAGCCCGCCACATCCCGGGCCGCCTAAATGTCCTCGCAGACTCCCTCTCCTGTCATGGCCAGCTTTTCCACACAGCATGGTCCCTGCGCCCAGACATCTTTTGCTTGATCTGCGCTCGGTGGGAGGCGCCTCTGATCGACCTCTTCGCCACCAGGTGGAACAAGCAGCTCCCGCTCTTGTTTCGCCCATCCCAGACCCCCTCACCTGGGTGGTGGACGCGGTCGCAATCCCGCGGGACGACTTGGTCGCTTATGCGTACCATCCGTCCGTCCTGGTGCCCAAGATCCTGCGGAAGCCTCAGGGATGTGCCGCGATTCTCTGGATGGTGGTCCCTTTCAGTTGGGCCAAGAGCTGGACCACCGACCTCGCTCTGGCGACAGACCCACCCCTGAAGCTCCCCACTCTGCCATCGATGCTCAAGCAGCCCTGATAGGATCTCTTCCTCCCGTGCCCAGAGTGGCTCCTCCTACACGCTTGGAGGTTGTTTGGCGAGCCCTCGCCGCTAGAGGTTTCTCGGCACTGGCACTAACAGTGACCTCATTATCACCCTCCGCTCTGTGGCCCCTTTCACGGTATCTCTGATCTGGTAAGTCATACTTACTCTAGGCATGTTACTTCTAGCACAGTCATGCAAGTCCGTCTTGATGTAGTTTGTACCGTATTTGTGTTATTGATGTTGAAACTTCATTTATTTTGTGACAAAACTCAACACAGACAGTGAAATACATTCTTTTCTCTTTATTTCCATCTTATCCTGCTGGCTACTGGTTTGTCAAAACTATAGTGTGTTTGGTGTCGGTGTGTTGGGCAAAATGTCTGCTTTTAAACAAACAAAGTTTTGCATCACACACTTGAACGGTAAATAAGAAAGTAATGAAAAACAAAAGGTAGTCATTTTCCCTGCTGCTATGTGCTTATCAGGAAGCCCTCTTATCAGCCACCCTAACAGCTGGGAGACTCGCTGAGGCAGCGCGTGAGCACCAGATGTGACCCAGTTTTTCGGCACGCCTGGATCAAACTAAGTGGCCACTTCTAGCGCTGGGTCAAACAGCCGTGGCGATCGCAGCAGCCCGCAGACTTTCTACCAGAAATGTCTACGAGGGGAAATGGCGGGTCCTCCAGTCCTGGTGCGCCGCCCAGCGGCTCCCCCCCCCCCCCCCTCCCCCCCACGGATCTGACTACCCCCCCAACTGGCGGATTTCTTCCTGTGGCTCTTCGCCGATCAGGGCATAGCGCCGATTACCATTGCGGACACTTACCGCCACCTGAGCCTCCCAGATCCGGGTGCTTGCAAGGACCTCTCGGACCTTATGGCCCACCTTGAGCTCCGGCGGCCAGTCTCCCGTTTGCTTATCTCTCGTTGGGACCTTGCCTGGGTGCTGACTTGGCTGAACTCGGACCGCTTCGAACCTCTGCACTTGGCGCGGTTCTCCGACCTAACCCGGAAAGCGTGTTTCCTCCTGGCCCTCGCCACAGCATCCCGAGTGAGCGAGTTACATGCGCTCTCTGTGCGTCCTGCCTGTTTACAGTTCAGGTCCGATGGCTTGGCGCAGCTCCTCACCGACCCGTCCTTTCTGGCCAAGAACCGGCCTCCCTCAGCTGCACCCTAGGTGCTTACCATCCGTCTGCTCAGAGGTATGGATCAATCCCGTGGGTCTCGACAGCAGGATCCGGTCCAGGCGCTGAGGATTTACCTGTGTCGCACAAAGCCGCGCCGCCAGGGGCGCTCCTGCCTCTTCCTGCCGCTATTACCGGGCAGGCCTGATATCTCAACACAGATGATTTCGTCCTGGCTGCGGTGGGTCATTCGGTCAGCATGTGTATGACCTCTCCCCTGATGGAGATAAGAGGCTGCATATCAGGGCGCACGAAGTGAGAGCGGTGGCCAGGGTGGCATTTACCGCAACTGCTCAGTGCAGGACATTGTGGCGGCGGTGGGCTGGCAGGCCGAATCCACCTTCGCCCGTTTCTACTCGGCGACCTATCCAGCCAACGCAACTCCCTGGCCCTGGTGGGGGACATCTCCGCCGCCCAGCACTCCTCGCGCCGGAGGCACCCTAGGTCACTCTTAGCTGAAACTTATAACTCGCACCCTCCTCCTCTTCGTTATTCTTCCATATAGTAATGCCATTGATAAGGGTTTTGAGAAAACAAATAAATTTTTCTCTAAAAATGTATTTTTTCTAAAAGTACTTACCGATGACATTACTCAGAGGACCCTCCCTCCTGCCCCGCTTGCCACCTGTCGGCTAAGAGTAAAACTGGCAGGCTTCCGCCCAGCATGTGACCGGATAGGGAAGGAAGGGGAGGCCACCCGGGGCTCCTAGGCATGGATCCCCGGTGACTCCTCCCCAGTTGTGCAGGAGACACAACAAATGCTTAGGCTGAAATCAGTAGGCTAAAGGGTATCTTCTATATAGTAATGCCATCGGTAAGTATTTTTCGAAAAAATATATTTTAGAGAAAAATTCATTTTTTTTTTTACTTCACTTATAATAAACTTTTGGTATATAATCACAGATTGTTATTCAGAAGTTTACTGTATTGTTCTTTGAGCTCACAGACCTGCTTTTACAAATTTGCGCCAAAGTAAAATTTAAAATATTTTGCATAGAACAAGCCTGCAGAGTCCACATGAACAAAATATGGTGGGCAGAACTTATCTGTTTGAAAATACAAAGATGAAAATATGCGAGATCTTTCATTGTGGGGTGAAGGAGTGAATTGTTCATTATAAAAAGACCTGTAGAGTAATTGTCTTTTATGTCCTTATCAGAGGGAAGTATGTAATGTAAAGTTTACTGCGCTATTTTGCCTTGTTTCAGAAGTCTGCCAGATGTCCTGTGACTCAGCTCAACAATGATGAAACCGTTAAAGACACCATCCTGGCCAAGTGAGTGAGTGGTTGTTTGTAAGGACCAAAAGCACAAGCCAGCACACATGATGAAATAATCTGTGAGACTAAAACCCATTAGGTCTTAAATCACAGTCCAGCACATCTGACCTTCAACTTAAACTTCCAGAACTAAATGACTTCCATGGAAGTAATTTATAAGAGTTAGGTTGATTTTAACAAGTTCAAGAGGTCCAGACCTGTGCAAATTTCACTGAAAATACACAAACTTTCAAAGTTAAGTTCTGACTAAACTACGTGTAATCAGGCACACCCATTGCATATCTGGTCATTTACTACATAGCCAACACATTTAAGTATTGGGTAAAAAACTAACAAGTCACGTTTTAACGAGTGTGCAACTGTCACAAAAAAATACACAAAATTTCAAAGATAAATTAACTGACATAAATGTCCGGACCTTTGCAAATTGTACTGAAAATACGCAAACTTTCATACTAAAATTCTGACCGATTTTACTGAAAATATATAAACTTTCTAAATTACATTTTCAAAAAAAATATGTGCATTCAGGGACACACATTGAATATATCTGGAACATATACTACATGGCCAACACATTTTAGGTCCGTTTGGGTAACAAAACTATCAAGTTGATTTTTAACTGTCGTTGTTTAACTTTCACCAAAAAAGACACAACATTTCAAAGATAAATTCTGACTAGACTGAAACATTTACCACATGGCTAACACATTTTAGGTACTTTCGGGTAGAAATGTAACAGGTCAATTTTTGACGAGTTTGACAGGCTTCACGATGACTGAAATGGTCAGGCGTGATTACGCTGTTGGCCACTATCATCAGTTCCTCGGCCACCTTTAGCAGCAGGCATAGAATCTGCCGCACCACCAAGCACTTATGACAATGCCTGCTGACCACTTGCCTTGTGAATGAATATCAGCCATTCTCAATAGGTGAAAGCACCGAACAGTGACCACGTTTGTCACTCAAGCATTAACATGCTATTGCACTGACACACTCTATTTTACACTAATGTGTGGTATATTGAATGAAAAAATACATGTAACAAGCATGTCTTGATTACTCTTCTGAAAGTTTACTTTGTTGAGGATTAATTAGACAAAAACTTAATTTGTTTTTACAAAATACATTACCGATGGCATTACTATGTGGAATACACTCTATAGCCTAATGATTTCAGCCCAAAGTTGTGTCCTCTACACAACCGGGGAGGAGACACCGGGGATCCAAGTACAGGAGCCTGGGTGGCCTCCCCCTATCACCCTATCCTGGCATGCACGGGGCGACAGTTCACCAGTTTGCACTCTTTGCTCGACCGGTTCGGTCGGGTGTTAGCCTATGCTCCGTGTGACGAACTTTACTTGGTTTTGGCCTTGTTTCTGCATTTTGACCGGTGTCTTCATTCTTCGTAAAATCACTTCAGTGCAAGATAAATTAGCCTGGCTTTGCCGAGTGGACTAGGGCCTAGTGCTCTGCTTGCCTTTTATAGTATCCTGAATTGTGTTCAGTGAATTCATCTTGGACTTAGGGCCGACCGGTTTGCCGGGAGGTGGCCTTTTTTTTGCCGCGGCTAGTGACTGTGTCTCTAACTCGTGACTGTGCCTAAGGGATTGAGTTTTCGGCGCTTCGTGTTCCTTCCAGCTGGGATCGTGACAGTCTGACCTTAGAGCTTATGCTCTTAGCGCCTTACGGTTTGGACTTTCGTGAGACGCTGCTAATAACTTTGACTCCCTTGTGACTTTGTGCCTCGTGTGAAGTGATTTTTTTCCCGCGCTTGGGTGAACTTTTACCTGCGTGCTTTGGGCGGCGGACGCTATGGCGGCTTCTTTGAAGTCTTGCCTTCGGTGTGGGGAGTTTCAGTGGCCCTCCGACGCTCACAACGCCTGCCTCCCTTGCTCAGGATGCTCTTCAGATAGGACCTGTGTCGTCTGTGCTGATTGGCGTGAGGACCGTTGGTCTGAACTATGGGACTTTTACAGACGCGACCGGCCGACCCGTCCCCTACAGGCTACTCGGACTTCTCCGCAGGTGGGCGTCGTTACATCGGCTCTTCGGACCCCTCTTCGCTCTGTCGTCCAGGCCGTCCGGCCTGCAGGTAAGTCCCCTTCTTGTACCATAACTACCCAGGAACCCCCCCCCCCCTCCCCCCCGCTCCGAGTCTTCTGAGCGGGGCAGGCGAGTATTAGAGTCACGCTCCCCACGCTCCGTTTCTTCTGAGCGTGGCTTGCACTTTGAGTTTTCTCCCCCCCCCCCCCCCCCCCCCCCCCCGCTCTGCCTTGTCCAGGCGAGCCGAACGTTCTTACACGCCGCCCCGCTCCCTTTCTTCCGAGCGGTCTCAGCACCCCGCTCCGATTTTTCTGAGCGGACCCGGCGCGCCACATGGACGTACCCCACCCCCACCCCCCGCCCCGTGCAGACCAGGCGGGCTGGGCGAGACTTAGACTCGCGCCCCCCTCGCTCCGTTTTTTCGGAGCAGGGGTTGTGTGTCCCACAATGCTCCCTCCTCGCTTCATTTCCCTGCCCCGCCAGAAACTTTCTAAGCGGGCCTGGGCGGACTTTCTTTTTTCCTCGCAGGAACGGATTCGCCGGGTCACGGACCCTCTTCCCCCCCGCTCGCTTCCTCCCGAGCGGGTTAGGGAAGCCAGGGATTCCCTTCCGCCTCCCCTTGTGCCTTTCGGGCGGGGTTCTAGGCTCCCGCGATCTACTACTCGGCGGCGCGACTTAGAGGATTCGGACAGCCCCTCTTCTTCCCCACGACGCCCTTCCCTTCAGGCCTCGCTTTCGGCTGCTCCGGTTCCTCCCTCACGCCGTGACCATTCGCCTCCGACAGACTGGCTCTCGCGCAGCCGGTCGCCCCTCCATGTGTTTTCACGTGATATACGGGCTGTCGACTTAGATCCTGACATTCTCAGTTTACATCCAGCGGACTCGGTTTTGGCATTTTCGGAGGATTCGCCATATGACTCCCCCGCCCCTGATGTTTCGCAGGTATCTGCTTCGGGTGAAGACGTCCCTCCGATCGACACGCTCCGGTCCCTGGGAGAGGCCTCCCGTCTAATCTACTCCTTCCTACCGCCTGACTTCTGTCCGCCTTCGCCTCCCGCGAAGAGACAAGCTTCGGCCATGGTGGACGCGCTTAGGCCTTCTAAGCGCCGCAAGTCTCTTCCTCAGCCGTCTGGCTTCCAGGACCTAGCAGACGCGTTTTCGTCACAGCTTCGTCAAGACTCTTTCGGCGACAACGCTTTTTTCTCCGATTCTCGTTGGCCGGCGGGTATCAACATGAGCTTCCGTCAGGCATGGTACGCTGGGCACTCCCAAGCCTTCGCCATTCCTCTGCCTACAGTGGACGCAGCTGCCATCAACCAGGCGGGCGGTCGCAGGATTGTCTTGAACTCTTGGCCTCGCCCACTAGACAGGATCGCTTCCTTGGTACGAAACTCTGGCTTGTTCCAGCTTCCTGGAGTTAGCGACACAGGCTGTTCTGCGCTGTCCTCCTCCCCGCTTCGCGACGTCCAAGCCATCCTGATCGCGGCTAACCGGGCCGCCTACCATTCCTCGACTAATGCCATTGCGGCGGCTGCCAATTGTGACCTCTGGCGACGGGACAATCTGCTGTGTCTCTGCTCGGATCTCCCCAAGTCGGTGAAGACTCAGCTTCGCCAGGCACCACTCGGAGGTTCGCAACTGTTTGGAGAAACTTGGCAGAACGTGAAGGAGGCCTCTAAGGACCTGTGGCCCCGTCCGACCTCTACCCCCTCGTCTTCTCGCTTTCGCGCTAACCGCTCGGCCGGGGGTCGTGCCCTGTGGTTGCCCAGACCCTCTTCGCTTCCAGTCAGCGGTGCCCACGGTAGAGCTCGCCCTCGTCAAGCCCCGCAATCTTTCCCCGCCTCCCGCCCCTCCTGGTCCTGTGGCGCCCATAAGTCGGGGCGCGGTCGGGCCCAATGACTTAACCTACCCTCTGACGCCGCTGACTGCTCTGGGTTCGCCAGTCGGTGGGCGGCTGGCCCTGTGACCAGTGGAGTGCTTTGTTCCCGGACGACCCATGGATCATCTCGACCGTTTCCGCAGGCCTGCAGCTTTCCTTACAGTCCCCTCCACCTTTGCGCAGGTCCCCCATGTGGACCCAAGCTCCAAACGATTGGCTCAAGGTAGAAGCTCTGCGCGGAGACGTTTTAGCTTTGCTCAGCAAAGCCGCGACAGAAGTGGTCTCCCGTCAAGATACGCCGGCGTTCTACAGCCGTCTGTTTGTCGTACCCAAGCCAGGGGGCAAGTGGCGTCCGGTCATCGACCTTTCGGCGCTAAACAAGTACATTTCGGCGCCCCACTTTCGGATGGAGACAGCCAGGACTCTCCGAGCAGCCGTCCGGCCGATGGACTTCGCTGTCAGTCTCGATCTTTCCAACGCTTATCTTCATGTGCTGATTCACCCGTCCTCTCGCCGTTATCTTCGTTTCGCTTTCGACGGAATCGTATACCAGTTCAGAGCCCTTCCCTTCGGCCTCAACATAAGTCCATGGGTTTTCACGAGGCTCCTCGACGCGGTGATGGCCAACTTTCGCCTGCGGTCGCTGAGTCCGGCCTCCAACTATTTGGACGATTTGCTACTGCGCAACTTGATCGCCTCGACCCTCGTAGTCGACAGACGTCCTGTTTGGCATCCTGTCTCGGAAGACAATGGGTATATGCGCTTGCTGGGTCAGTCACTGGAGTGACCTCTCCAGGGGCGCAAGCCTGGGCGAAGTGTATGGAGATCCTGGGGTGCCCAGTCGTCAAGATCCCCCTCTCGGCCTCGCTGATGTATCCAAAGGAATGCAAAGCAGTACGTTTGGCACCAGTTTGGCTGCAGGAGCTGCCAGAACAGTGCGTGAATACAGGCAGCTGTCTGCCTTCGGGGCTCCACTCCTGATTTGAAAGGTTTACTCCCCCACATTTGGCCGTTGGATCCAACCTGATCTCCTCCGTCCTCTAGCCGTTGGCTGTCAGAAACAGCTCATCCGCCTAGTGGTGCAATGTGAACACCACCCCCTCACGTGGTTTAGCCCACCAGCTGAGGTGGTTTGCCAGGGTGTGGCGCTTGGAGCCAGCACGTGAGAGATTAAGGAGATGGATGAGGACCAGTGATGCCCGTCCGTCCTATGTAGGACGCAGCTGCCGAACAGCAAAGGTGCTACCTCTATCCAGAGCCCCCTACACCACAGACGTCCTACTTTCTCTTCTTCACCGCCTCGGGTTCTTGGTCAACCCGGGCAAGTCGGACCTCACCCCCTCGCGCCGATTCATGCACTTAGGGATGGAATTCCTGACCGACCTCAACCTGGTCCGCCTACCTTTGGCGCGGAGGCAAAAGATAGCCCGACCTTGCTCGTCAGATGGTGCGTGGGGTCTCCTTCATGGCCAGGGTCTGGCTTCAGCTCCTGGGTCTACTCAGCTCCGCAGCGGATTTGTTGCCCCTCGGCAGGCTCTACTCTTGGCCGCTGCAACTACACCTCCTCCTTCACTGGCGCCCTTCAACTGGCGTCCTGACGGATTCGGTTCCGGTTACCCCGCTGGTCCTCCCACACTTGCAGAGGTGGGCGGATCTAGCGTGGCTGGCGACGGGCGTGCCCCCTTGGTCACTCTGCACCGACGCGAGCCTTTCCGGTTGGGGGGCTCACCTGTTACCGGACTTTGCCTCGGCCTCGGGCCTTTGGCCTCGGACCTTTGCGGACAAACACATCAACTGGCTGGAGTTGAAGGCGATTGGGATGGCCCTCGACACATGGCAGGAGACTCTGACCAATCAGGAGGTCCTCGTTCTTTCGGACAACTCGACGGTGGTGGCCTTTATCCAGAACCAGGGTGGCACTCGCTCCCCCTCCCTGTGCATTCTCCTTTACCATCTACTCCTCTGGTGCAGGGATCGGGGCATTACCCTTCGGGCCCGCCACATCCCGGGCCACCTGAACGTGATAGCAGACGCTCTTTCCCGCCGAGGACAGCTTCTCCACACCGAGTAGACCCTTCGCCCGGACATCTTTCGACTGATCTGCTCACGGTGGGAGACGCCGCTGGTCGACCTGTTTGCCACCAGATGGAACAACCAGCTGCCGGTTTACGTCTCTCCAGTCCCGGATCCCCTCGCTTGGGCGGTGGACGCACTCTCCATCCCTTGGGACGTTCTGATCGCTTATGCTTACCCTCCGTCGGTGCTGGTACCGAAGATCCTGCGGAAGCTCCTGGGATGCTCAGCGGTTCTCTTATTGGTGGCCCCCTTCAATTGGAAGAAGAGCTGGACCACGGACCTGCTCACACTAGCTACGGATCCGCCCCTGGAGCTCCCCTCCCTACCCACGATGCTCAAGCAGCCCCGCCGGGCTCTCTTCCACCCGTGCCCGGAGCGCCTCCTCCTTCACGCCTGGAGGTTGTCCGGCAAGCCCTCGCCGCTAGAGGTTTCTCGGATGCGGCAGTGGCGGCGATTGCAGGAGCCTGCAGACTGTCCACCAGAAATGTGTACGAAGGCAAGTGGAGGGTCTTCCAGTCGTGGTGCTCCGCCCACCGGCTCCCCTACACGAATCTGACGATCCCCCAACTGGCGAATTTTTTCCTCTGGCTCTTTGAAGATCAAGGCCTAGCTCCCATCACCATCAAGGGCCATCGCTCCATGATCGCAGACACTTACCGCCACCTCGGCCTCCCGGATCCGGGGACTTGCAAAGACCTTACGGACCTGTTGGCTCATTTTGACCTCTGACGCCCGGTCTCCCGTTCTCTCATACCTCGGTGGGACCTCGCCTGGGTACTGACATGGCTAAATACGGACCGTTTCGAACCCCTGCCCTTGGCACGGTTCGCCGACCTGACCTGGAAATCGGTTTTCCTCCTGGCCCTTGCCACGGCTTCTCGCGTGAGTGAGCTTCACGCACTTTCGGCACGACCCGCATGCTTGCATTTTCGAGCAGATGGCTCAGCACAGCTACTCACTGACCCGGCCTTTCTAGCAAAGAACAGGCTTCCATCCGCCGCACCCCAGAGACTGACCGTGCGTCCGCTAAGAGGAACAGACCAATCAAGGCAGGCCAGATATATCGGCCCAGACAGTTTCGTCCTGGCTGCAGTGGGTGATTCGGTCAGCATACCAGGACCTCTCCCATGACGGGGATAGACCTTTGCAGATCCGGGCGCATGAGGTTCGAGCAGTGGCCACCAGCATGGCACTTGAACGCAACTGCTCAGTTAAAGACATTGTTACGGCGGTAGGCTGGCGGACAGACTCCACCTTCGCCCGCTTCTACCTCCGAGACCTATCCGGCCAGCGTGACTCTCTGGCCATGGTGGGCGACATCTCCGTGGCACAGCACTCCCTCCGCGCGCCTCTGGCGCCGTAGGTACGTCTTTGCTGAAATCGTTGTGAGTGCTCCTTAGTGGGCCTTTGGGGGGCGTTATGTTAGGGGGGGGTTTTGTGTCGGCACCCACCTCCTATTTGCCATTCTTCCACATAGTAATGCCATCGGTAATGTATTTTGAAAAAACAAATGATTTTTTTTTTCTAAAATGTATTTTTTGGAAAAATACTTAACCGATGGCATTACTCGGACGGCCCTCCCACCTGCCCCGCTTGCCTCCCTGACTATGTGATTGGCAAAGTGTGCAAACTGGTGAACTGTCGCCCCGCGCATGCCGGGATAGGGTGATAGGGGGAGGCCACCCGGGCTCCTGTACTTGGATCCCTGGTGTCTCCTCCCCAGTTGTGTAGAGGACACAACTTTGGGCTGAAATCATTAGGCTATAGAGTGTATTCCACATAGTAATGCCATCGGTAAGTATTTTTAAAAAAAATACACTTTAGAAAAAAATTGATTTTTGGCAGCTTGAAAATGTGACGTGAGAACCCCTACTGAGAGAACAGGTGAAAACAAACCTTTCACTGTGATTATTTCCGCAAACCAGCTGTTTCCATGGATACATTAGGTGTAGTACTTTATTCACAAAGTTTTAGTTAGTTCCAGAAAAACTGTTTTTGTATGTTAAAACACCTGTGAATGTACACGACTGGACATTGCATGTCCCATCATTGAGTATAAGATCGGGGGAAAAGTTTACATTGGTAAATAAATGAACCTAGCAGAATTTCAAGCCAATGTCTGTGCTGATATTTTAAAATGACATCAGTGCAGGTGAACGTTTTACTACTAATTTATTTTTATTGGCTTTTTCTTTTTTATTTTTCTGTCATTTTTGACGTCCAGGAACACGCTTGAATTAACACCACAAAATGCAACTGACCGGTAAGTTCTAATTCTAATTTTGTACGTACCGATGACCCGGATGCGGATAACCTTCACCTTTCACTGCAAACGACGAAGACAAGGCATGGCAAGCAGTTTTTCTATTTCAGTCATCACCATTTTACTTCACGTCCAGACATTTTTCATAACTTCCGTGCGCATTTTCTGGTATTTTAATCATAGTATTAGTTCTGTCTGTGCTGGAGTTAAAAGATGCACACATATGCTTATTTTTGTTATTGCACTAGGTAATATTTCCTGTCATCAGTGCCCTGGGGGACTTGGGTGGGGTTAAGTACTTTTTAGTTCCCAGGATCACCCTGGTCAGCCCCACAGGGTGGGTTGTCCCTTCTGTTCTGGGGCATGTGTTTCTGTCTACCCTTGGTCCATTCACCTGTATTTAAAAAAAAAAAAAACTCTCCCTACTGTCTGCGCTGACTGTAGCTCTTGATATTGGATTGTGTTGCTAAGTGGTCTTAGGTTTATTTAACGTATTAGACTGGCTGGCGACATACATTCAATATTCTGTTTAATTTTTTTCACAAGCAGTGCAGGCACGTCCTGAGAAAGTCTTGGTGCTGTCGGGACGTTAAGCACTGTACAGCCAACCAACCTGTCATCAGTAATGTCCATTCTCCTCAGATTTTGGACATTTGAAGGGCTCTAACAGCAATATAGAATCTCAGGTTATCTTTTCAATCACCGTTTTGAAAACTAGAATGACAAAACATGCCACAGACATGAAATAGACAATTTTCAAAACATTTTAATAATTTGAGTTTTTGTCTCACTTTGGTGTTTACTTTTAGAGAATGGCTCATATCCATGAAAATCATTCTTTCGGGTTTAGCTCTACATCTATTTTGGGTGTCGCAGGGCTTGTGTGCAGTGTGAAGTCAAGGCTAGGATTTGAGGAGTAGATTACACTTTACAGTAATCATTCTGAAAATCAGTCATGAGCAATGATTTTTTAAAACTTTTTGGAAGGATATTGGAAGAATTTTTTAGGTACAGTCTTTTTGGTGCTGGTCAAAATTGTACAAGTTTTGTATTTACTCCAAAATGGGTTGTAGTCAAATATTTTGTAGTGATCAAATATTTAGGATATTTACAGTAATCTATTTGTGCATGCAGCCACCTGTGCTGTTTATAGTACTGGTGACTGCATGTACAAGAGGGTTACTTACATATGTACTATATTTCAAGAGCTTATAGGTATGTTTTGACTGTTGTTGGCATGTTTTAAAACTGTATTACCGTAATTACCCTAAATACTTGGCCACTTTTTACATGCAAATTTTTTGATTTTTCAGTGCTGGTCAAATTGAAAAAGTTGATTGTGTTGAGGGGGCATGGTCGAAATTTTGAGGCAATAATTTTACCTTGCACAGTAGGCCGATCGACCCCTTCATGTTTTTACGTTCTTTGAGTTGAAACACCAACAGCAGTTATTCATCTCAAATGGTAGTACCCACAAGTCCACACGATTGTGTTTAAATCAGATCCTGATCTTAGTGGCTAAATCATTGTTTATCCACCCACAGAAAATTTAAAATAAATTAGGTCCAAGAGTGATGATCACCTCTTGTTCTTACCGTTTTCTTGAAGTATGCATAGTTCAAACGTTATCTGCAAAGACATAAGTGGCTATAAAATGTCAATCATGTGCCACCCTGACCCTTTGGAAAATCAATACAACTGTGACTGCGTCAACAGGTGAACTACCCATCTCCATGAATCATAGATTGTCACGTGCCTCTGTAAAGTGCAGGGGTTTATAGAAGCTCGATGTCCTACTGGCTCTATGTTATGTCGGTTGAGTTATGATACTCAATTACTAAGTACCTTCCATGGAGGGGACTACGTGTCGCCGATCACCGTGAATCTGACATAATTGTAAGCCTTTCATCCTGAGCATTGTGTAGAACTGTGCCATTCAGAATCAGGACTGCGACTTGGTTCATATAACACGGTTGTAAGAGTGCAGGGCCACTACATACTCGCTTTGTGATGCAAAGTGTGACACATTGCTCTAAAGTTTCCCGCGGTTAATGCGTGTCGTGAAACAAAGCACGTAGCCTTGGCTCTAATGCCGGCGGGCATCACAATTCGGATAGGCACCAAGACATACACAACACACATGTTGCTCAGACTGAGATCTGTACTGTAGCTAAACGGAAACCAATGTAGATTGTTACCCTGATGCGAAAAGCGATGGAAAAAGAAATCCACGTGTCCACTTGGGGTAACCGAGCATATTGTGCAGCCAGCAAGCAACGTTACCTTATCATAGACATTTATAAACCCAGATACAGTTTCAATGTGATGATGTAAAGTGGGACTGAGGCCGACACATTTTTTAAAGCTTGCAGAGGTTCATGTGAATCTATGTCTTTTGCAAAAGGCAGGGTGAGGCATGATTGCGCTGCCGGTAGTCTCCCTTTCAACAGGCATTGAATTTCAAGAACTGCAGCACTTGCAATAAATCATGACAGTATATGCCGGCCCTTGGCGTTATTTAAATCTATGAATAAGCAGTGGCGTAATACGGGTTTGGGGCAACGTCTGAGCACTGTGTATCTGGGCTCACGCGGCGTAAATGCAAGGATTGGCTGACGGACTTGTATTATAGTAATCATTCAGAATCAGACTTCATGAGCGGAGATTTTTTAACCTTTTTGAAGGGTGTTGGAGGAATATTTTAGTGCAATTTGGGTGGTGGTCGAATATTTGAGGACGTGGCATTTTCGGGTTGTGGTTGAATATTTAGGAGTTTTTTTGGGGGGGTAAAAATTAGTGAAAATAGGCTGTGGTCAAATGTTTTTAGTGGTCGAATATTTAGGGTAATACGGTATGTGTGGTTCTAATTTCAACATTTCTTATTCCCATGAATTGTTTCTTTGTCGTGTACTTCAGATATTCCTTTGTTGACACCAGGGAAGACAAGAAAACCCACAACCCCTCCGTTTCTTTGAAGGTGGGTTACTTCATATACCTTAAAACATATACCTACATGTATGTTATGCCCTAAAATAATGTTGTGGATCACAGTTGACTGATTCTGTCCTTTTTTGACCAAGAATCCACTTGTACATGGGTCATTCTCCAAAACTCAGTACCACAGGGCTCGTTATTTTGGGATTAGTATTAAAAAACTGAAATTGGCTGCATAACATGGATTAAAAGTTTTGTTGTTTTTTTGGGGTGTTTGTATTGATTAAGTGTGTGGAATCTTGCTTGGAAAATGGGGGCCAGATGGTGACATGGAAGTGGTACTGAGAAAATGCATGCTGCCAAGGAAAGATGATTTTGCCTACCAACATAAAAACACTAAGAATGAATGTCAATATACCTCTGTTTTAATACTTAGCTGTCTATTTGCCTTTTACAGCAAAATAGTGTTAAATGACTTCCTACAGTTGTAGCATCTTCAGCCCTGTAACACGTGGTGTCTGGACAATGTACTTCCAACCTTCGTATACAGCCAGATGATATACAAGTTAAGACTAAATTATTGGAAAACAAAATTCTCAAAAGACATCAAATGTGAGTCCTTAAGACCCATCTCTGTTAAACATATAATCTGTGAATGTCCAATTACAACGAATCTGTTGACACAAAATAACAGTTGATAAATTAGCAGAAAATACATATGACATCTTACATAGTAATATTGCAATTCAAATAGTTAATTCATAGTCCGGTGGGTAAACTATTATAATAAGTAATTTGTGTGTGGGTTTGGATGTTAATTCAATAATTGTTGCTATTCTTTGATATTAACAAGTTGTGTGTTTGGTTGTTGATTTTTTTGTTGTTGTCTAATATCACCAATGTGTGAAAAGACATTAAATAAAATCCTGAATCCTGAACACAGCCAGATGGTATGCATACAAACACTATGCGCATGTCTCGAAACATGATTACACACATCGTCTATATGTGTATACAAGCACTACTATGAAACTATCTAAGACTCGCCAAAGTATGCATAAGAAGTTTCGTTTTGGGATTTGTGTTTGTATTTTGATGTTATGTGACAACATAAAGATGAATAAAATTAAAAACGTAAAAAACACAATGGGACTATTTTGGACTACCATAAGCTTGGGCACGCTGACGGAAGGATCCTAGTTCACTCTCTTTGCCTCTGCAATGTGCGAGTGTTGTTGTATAGATGTTTTGGCTCACATGCAAGAAAAGAAGTATGGCCGTCGCCAACTCCACTGCAGACCAAACTCTATGGCAGTCGAAAAGACCTGGAGAAAACGACGTCATTCATTGCCGGTGCTGGACTGACCGTATAGCCCACTGCGAACGAAAAGAAGAAGGCTCACATGCAAAGCAAAAGTGAGTCTATGTTCTGGGCCAGTGGTCATCCATCTGTCATCCATCCACCACCGTCTGTCGTCCGTGGTAAACTTTAACGTTGGCATTTTCTCAGAGACTATTCAAGCCACAGTCTTCAAACTTGGCCCAAGGATACTTTGTGGCAAGACCTTTCTAAACAGACCAATTTGAGCAACCTCTCACAAAGGTCAAGGTCACAAGCAATCAGGAAATAGGTAAAAAATAGCTATCTTTTAACATAATTTATTTTTTCGCAAATACTATTCACAACTTCAAACCCAATCTCAGTACAAAGATACCTGAGGGGAAGACCTTTCTAATTCTATGCATACTAATTTGGTTGATCCCTCGGAAAGGTCAAGGGTCACAAGAGCTCAAGAAATAGGTCCAAAATTGCCAAATTTTGACAAAAGATGTTTTTTCTCAAATACTATTCACAACTTCAAACCCAAACTTGCTACAGAGATACCTGATGGTAAGACCTATCTATGCATACTCGATAACCCCTCGGAAAGGTCAAGGGTCACAACATTTCAGGAAATAGGTAAAAAATAGCTATATTTTGACAAAATATGTTTTTTCTCAATTATTTTTCACAACTTCAAACCCAAACTTGCTACAGAGATACCTAATGGTAAGACCTATATATGCATACTAATTTGGATGACCCCCTCGGAAAAGGTCAAGGGTCACAAGAGGTCAACAAATATGTATAAAATGCCAATAATTGTAGTTATTATCAACATTTTTGCAAGCTTTTCAATCAAATTTGGCACAAAGGTAGCTGATGATAAGACCTTCCTAGGTATACTAATTTAGTCAACTCATCGCAAAGGTCAAGGTAGTTTGACAGATGTGTGAAAACTGATTAAATTTTGAGAAAACATGGATTTTGTTAGTGCAGAAGCCATCCCTTTACATATTGTCAGACATGTTTGGATCGGTCATACACGTGAGCCATAAGGGCTTTGCCTTTCTTGTTATCATGTTACTTCATTTGTCAGAAGTAAATAGAAGGGACTTAAAAAGTAAAGAAAAACACAGAAACCAATAGCATACTACATCGTGTAACTATCTATATCCTGTAGTCTTGCCGACCGTTGGGGCACCACTGATGACTTGACAACCAGCTCTCCATTCCTCTCTGTTCTCTGCCATTCTCAGCGTATCGCCCAGCTTCAGTCCTGTCCACTCTGAGATATTGTCCTCCCATCTTTTCCTCTGTCGTCCTCTCCTTCGTCCTCCTTGCACAGTGCCTTGCAGGATTGTTTTGGCAAGCCCTGCTGAACGCGTGACATGCCCATACCACTTCAGTTTGCGTTTTCTCACAATGGCTAATAAGTCTTCATAGGGCCCGATTGCTTGCCTAATTCTGCTTCCCACTTCCTCGTCATCATGTAACACTGACCTTTTATGACCAGGCAGAAAATAAATCGATGGATGAGCATTCAAGTTATTTATTTATTTGGATTTAACGCCAAGCACGCAACTAAGGCCATTTCACGGCGTAGGATGAGCATTCAAGAAAAGTGCCCGAATAGAGGTGCAAAACTATCCTAGCACTACCTTTGAACTATCATGGTCTATCTGTCACCTGAAATGATAAATAAAGACCTGTGTGACATTTTAGCCTGACATATTTTTAAGGTATATTTACATCATGTCTTAAGACCTTTCTTTTAGTCTGGCTGACCAGATTTTTACCCTTCACATCGTGAGATGGCCTAAGTTGCCTGTTCGGTGTTAAACCCAAAAAACTAACTAACCTGAAATGATAACAAGATGGGATGAACCATAACTCACAAAGTCCCTTCTATATGAGAGCTGTCCTTGCTGTCAATGGTCTCTGCCTTTTGTCTTTGACCTGATTCTGATGTTGAATTATCTCCTAAAGAAATTGAATTATCTCCTAATGAAAAAGTCTTGCAGATCTGCCAATGCGTCGGTGAGTTCTGTAAGGGGCGCAGGACATATGCGTCATTGATTTGTCAAATGTCATTTGTCATGACATAAGTTTTAGTTTTTATGTAATTTTATATTTTACGTGATATGAATTTCACGTTGCTTCATAGGCTTGAGAAAATGGTGACAACACTATAACTTCACGGTACAATTTCAGACTTTCTATAATTTGTGTGAAAGCAGGTTGACTTTACCTACCTACATGATATACTAAGTACACAAGTCACCTGCATGCTCTTCTGAAAGCGCATCAATGTGTGTGTGCATGTTGGTGCGCGCGCTTCAAACATCTCAAGAGGCTTAGATCCTCATGTGCCTGGATGGCACATGAGGATCTATTCCTCCTGGAGATGCGTGCATGTTTGTGTGAGAAAGAGAGAGAGAGCCGCATGCACGAGAGAGAATGTCATATTTAGAGTATTATGTCAGCGTCTGCATGGTGACAGAGTTTCATTTTACATCACTGCCACTGTCTGACTTTCTCTAGAAGGAAAGGTTTTTAGTGTTTTAATCCTTTTCTGAAATTAATTATTTTTACTAAAGAAGTTGAAAGGCTACAAAGCTGGCTAACGAACCCATCCAATGTCTTTCTCCAAACTAGCTACATGCAAAAGTTCAAGTAAATATGACAAAAATTACAGATTCTAATCTACATTCAATTACAATATGCTTGGAGAACACTCGGAGGTTCTCTTAGCCACCCACTTAAGAAAGTATTTCGCCAAGTTTCAAGCTTATATGTACAGAAATATTGGAGATTCTCTTGGTTACATACATACGCACACACATACATACAGCGCTTCGTGCCAAATGTACATTTAGCAGCGAGGTTAGCGTAACTAGACATGAATGTAATTTTTATCCTGTTACTTCAATTGTCAAAGGTTTAGCCTGCCCACCTTTGACATCATGGACATGCTATTAAATTCGCCCCACCGCGACCCATCCTGAAAAGTCTCTTCTATAAATAGAAGGGACTTAAAAATGTAGTAATCAATATTGTACCATTTTGCCTCAGGCTGTGACATTAACTGAGTGTTCTAATTTTACCATATAATGATGTCGTAGACCTGATGCAAAATGATCATAGATTGAACTAAGAATAAGAGAATGACATGAGACTGAACATATCAAGAGCGTGAGAATGTATGGCAGAGGGAATGCAGGTGCAAATGAGTGCATATGCGTGTGTGAATGAGCTATTGAGAATGCCACTTCGAATATAATGTGCCGAACCCAAAAGACGTCTCCGTTGTCTGTGACTGTAAGTTTCTTGTCCATTTACTGTTGTAGTTATGTTATGCATGGTATGAATGCCAGTGTCTGAGGATCGTGTGTGTGCATGTCTGAATGAGTGCCCTTGCCCCAATGGCCACATTCCTGGCCACATGCAAACAACACACAAAACGACAACAAAAGACGAATCCCCGGTACCTTGCCCAAATATTTGATCATCATTAACCCGTTGGCTGTCAGTGGTTTTTGTCGCAGTGATTCCTTCAGGAATCATGACAAAAACTGCTAACAGCCAAAAGGTTAATGATGATCAGATATTTGTATAAAGTACCAGGGTATAATCAATCATCGCAATAAAAACTGCTACCGACATGCTGTGGGTTAAGGTGGTGCTTCATTTGTTACAGGACGAGAAGAAGCTTCTGCGATACAGAGAGGGTCAGGTGGTCAGCACAAAGGGTGAACGTTTTTCAGAGATCAAACGGCAGGACTCCGAAGAGATGAAGAAGACCTACGTCAATCTCAAACCAGCACGAAAGTATCGCTTTCACTGACATTGTGACAGGGATAGACATTCTGTGGTTATATTTTTATATGGACTTTTATAACTTAACCTTTTGGCTGTCAGTACCAGTTTGTTGTGGTGATTTATGCAGGAATCTTTGCAACATAAACTGCTACCAACAGCCAAAGGGTTAACAAGTCATGTAACTGCTGGCACCCGCAGGTGAAAGGTGTGTTGTCTGCTCTTTTTCTGTTAAAGAAATGTCTGTATTGTTAACCCTTATCATTTGGACTACAGCAGTGTGTGAAATAAGTTGGACTAAAATAGTTCAAGGGTAGTGCTAGAATAGCTTGGTGCCTCTAGGCGCCAAGCTATTTTGGCACCACCCTTGAACTAAAGCCATTGGTCTATATCCATATCTGTAAGTACTAAAATGTAGCTTGCATATGGCAGTGTACAAATTTGAAGCTTTTAGCCTCGTATGATGTTTGTTTTTTTAAAAAAAAGGAGTAGACAATGTACAGATCAGCCTCAGTATTATGCCCACCAGAATTCTGTGGTATGGTTGTGCATGTGTCTGGCTACCTTGGGCCGATTTCAACTTTGTCCATTCACTGGACAAGAGTGACATTGGCCTGAGTATACTTTGCTCACTGGATGTTTTCTCTTCACAAGCCTATGTACCACAAAAACGCAAAGGCTTGAAACATGATCCCACTTATGGCTCCTAAGTGCCTTTGGCTGTCAGCAGCACTTTTTGTCACGATGACTCCTGTAGGAATCATTGCAGCTAAAAGCGCTACTAACAAAGGGTTAATACTGAGGCTGACCTGTATTTATCTTACTTGTGGTTGCAACTGGTTATACAGGCCTCTTACTGCAGGATATACTGTAATTAGACTTCACTTACACCAAGCTAGTCTACACAATTTACCAGTGAGGCATATTACCATGTTTATATGTAAAGGAGGGCAGCGTTTTCCTAAGTACAGTTGCAAAAGTGAATCTGTGTAATGGGCTGTCCATTGCCCGTCATCCATGGTAAACTTTAATGTTGGCATTTTCTCATACACTTGGCCCAAGGATATTGTTAAAACGTGCAATTTTAATCAACATCGCTTAAAGGTCAAGGTCACAGAAGGTCAATAAATAGATAAAATATTGTCCTATTTTAAAAACACAATTTGGTTTCTCAAATACTTTTTCTAACTTTAAAGCAAAACTTGGTATTTCAAAAGTTGATGATATATATATATATATATATATATATGTATATACACACACACACACACATACTAATGTGGTTGACCCCTCTCAGTGGTCAAGGGTCACAAGAGGTCAGCAAATTTGTGGAAAATGCATAGTTTTCACAAAGATTAGTTTTGATAAAATGTTAATTTTATGGGGGCTTTAGCAAACTTTTGAATCAAACATAGCAGAAAGATGATAAAAGTAAAACCTTCCTATATATGCTAGTTTCGTTGACTCCTTGTAAAAGTCAAGGGAGGTCAGTAAACATGTTAAAACTGCAGTTGGACAAAAAACACAGGATTTCTTAGGCACAGAACTTATTTAGTTAAGTGACCTTTTGGAAAGGTCAAAATCATAGGTCAGAGAAATTATAAAGATTGGTCGTGCACGTGAGCCATGAGGGCTTTGCCATTCTTGTATAAGCATGATTGTATTTTTACTCTGATGCCCTGACGGATGTGTTCAATTTTATATTTTGTCCCCAAATTTTGTTAGCAATGATAATCGCAGATGTGAAGACTCACAGTAAAGCCTCATCTTGATCAAAGTGTATGCGTCCCATGGATCCAAGTTCTTATTGACGTTGGCCAAAATCTGTTGTTTTTTCGACAGAAAATAGTGTATCTCTCATTATGTTGAGCTTTTTGTGTAACATGTACATGTGATTACGGGTTGTTAAATGCATCTATAGGTCAATCTTGCAAGTATCAGTCCTGTGTTTGTACTTTGTGTGTTTGTTTTTCTTTATATTCCTCAGGTGTTTAAAAGAGCCACTCAGGTGCATAAAAAGTTATGTCCTGTGTACTTTTATAGCAAGAATCTTTACAACTAATTGTCTGTTTTTTAATTTTTGCTTTACACATTGCATTTTTACGCATCATATGTTCATTAATTTGCTTCTATTCAGCCTCTTGTTTTGCATTGATTTTGCAGTCATGCTATATTGAAAAATCAAAACGACAACAGAAAGGTCGACCGACATTTTGCGTACACATCTGTGAACAGCTTTGATAAATATTGTCTTGTGTTACATACTATTATTACACCATTAGTATTACATGCAACAGTTTTTACCTGAAGGTATTTTGTATGATGCATTGTGTACCTTGGTGGGAACAATGATCTTTGTAATGTGGGCATACGTCCAAATTTGTTAAATGAATATAATAGTTTTTCATATATAAAATACATTTTTGGGACCAGTATTTTTTCTTATGATTTTGTTCAAAGGTGTATGTAGACTTGGTGGGAACAATGATCTTGGTATTGTGGGCATACGTCCAAATTTGTTAAATGAATATAATGGTTTTTCATATATGCATTTTTGGGACCAGTATTTTTTCTTATGATTTTGTTCAAAGGTATGTGTAGACTGAGTGAAGCATAATTTATTTAACCTCCAACAACTACAAACCAATTGCATGCATTGTAGATGAATCGACCACGATGGGTTGTGCCGTTGTACAGTCGTACTGGACACGAGTCAGAAGTGTTAAGGTAAAGATGCACCGTCCAGTATATTTCTGTAAAAAAAAATCGTCATTCTGTCATCATAATCATGCTCCGAGTAGTCTAATTAGAGGACAGCTGAAAGAACTAAGTAGAACAAGAAAGGCAAAGCCCTTATCACTCACTTGTATGAGTGATCCACATAAGTGTGAGAGTATGTAAAAGAATATGGCTTCAGCACCAACAAAATCCACGTTTTCTCAATACTTAATCAGTTTTCACACATCTGTCAAGCCCCCATGACCCTTAACCTTTGCGATGAGTCGACTAATTTAGCCCTCGCGCTGGGACCATATGGCGTTGAGGCGCGTCCCTGGGTGGTGGATAGGGGGTCCCTCGTGAGAGGGGTGCACCGAATGAAATAAGGTGCCGTCAACCAACATGGTCTAAGGGAAGGTGACCCCGACAGAAAACCCCTGGTCCTCCTAGTAAGGGGGTTGGGTGTGGGGGTAGCTTCCCCACCCTGCAAAAAAGGAAATGGCTACAAAAACGCTGACGAAAAGACAAACAGTAATTCCTTTCCTGGAGGAGGAAGTTTCTTCTACCAGAAGATTTATGATGTGGTGAAAGCAGGAAGTCTTCGGAAGCCACAGGACTGAGCCGCCTCTCTCTATCCAGGGACACAACCATGGGCACATGGAACGTCAAGACCATGTACCAGAGCAGCAAGGCCGCCCAGATAGCAGCGGAAATGCAAAAGTACAACCTTTCCCTGCTAGGTATCAGTGAAGCCAGATGGACGCAGTCTGGCCAGAAAAGGCTGTTAAGTGGGGAGATGATTCTGTATTCAGGTCATGAAGAGGAGAATGCCCCCCATACAGGAGGAGTAGCATTCATGCTGTCACCAGGGGCACAGAGAGCGCTGATGGGCTGGGAACCTTTTGGGCCAAGAATTATCACAGCAGCCTTTAGAACCAAGAAAAAGCTCAAGCTGAACGTCATCCAGTGTTATGCGCCCACTAATGACAGTGACGAGGAAGAGAAACAAACTTCTATGACCGACTCCAGAGTACTTACTTTACTTACGCCTGTCACCCCTACCCGGGTATAGGCCGTCGACGAGAGACCTCCAGCCACTCCTGTCCTGTGCTTCTCCTTCGATTCTACTCCAGGTGGTTCCCAGTCTCTTGATGTGTGCTTGGAGGTCTCGACGCCAGGAGTTTCTCGGCCTACCTCTTTTCCTCTTTCCCTGGGGGTTCCATGACAATGCCTGCCTAGTGATACTGGAAGCTGGCTTTCTCAGACTGTGACCGATCCATCCCCATCTTCTTCGCCCAATTTCATTCTCTGCTGTTATCTGCTCTGTTCTCTCCCAGAGTCTGACGTTGCTGATCTTCTCTGGCCAGTGGATTTTCAAAATTCTTCTAAGGCAACTGTTCATGAAGGTCTGTACTCTGTTGACTGTGGTTTTTGTCAATCTCCAAGTCTCTGCTCCATATAAGAGAACTGCTTTTACATTGGAGTTGAAAATCCGGACTTTGGTGTGTTGTGACAGCTCTCTGGAGCTCCACACTTTTTTCAACTGGAGAAAGGCTGCTCTGGCTTTACCGATTCGTGCTCTGACATCTGCATCAGTGCCGCCTTTTTTGTCTATGATGCTCCCGAGATAGGTGAAGGACTCCACCTCCTCCAACGGGGTGCCAGCAAGCAAGACTGGTTCTTCCCTGGTTGCGTTCAGCCTCATTGTCTTTGTTTTCTGTTTGTGAATGGTGAGGCCCACTTGGGACGAGATGTCAGCAAGCCTCGTGGTCTTGTCCTACATTTGTTGATGAGTGTGGGACAGTAATGCCAAGTCGTCTGCAAAATCGAGGTCGTCAAGCTGTGTCCACAGTGTCCACTGTATTCCACTTCGTCTGTGCTCTGTGGTCATCTTCATGACCCAGTCTATGGCCAGTAGGAAGAGGAACGGAGACGGCAGACACCCCTGCCTGACACCAGTTTTGACCTGGAGCTCCCTGGTGAACTGCCCTTCGTGGATCACGCGACATGTCATGCCATCGTAGCTGCTCTTGATCAGGCGGACGAGCTTTGTGGGTACACCGTAGTGTCGTAGGAGTTTCCACAGAGTCTCTCGGTCCACACTGTCAAATGCTTTCTCATAATCCACAAAGTTGATGTACAGCGGGGAGCTCCACTCCAGAGACTGTTCCACGATGATGCGGAGAGTGGCGATCTGGTCTGTACATGATCGGTTCTTCCTGAATCCTGCTTGCTGGTCTCTCAGCTGGGGGTCAACGGAGCTCTTCATTCTCTCCAGGATGATCCTGTTGAAGACCTTTCCTGATACTGACAGCAAGGTGATTCCTCTGTAGTTGGAACACTTGCTGAGGTCGCCTTTCTTGGGAAGCTTGATTAGGTACCCCTCCTTCCAGTCAGCCGGCATCGCCTCCTCTTCCCAGATCTTTCCAAACATTGGGTACAGCATCTCCACTGTTGTCTCTAGGTCTGCTTTCAGAGACTCCGCTGGGATGCCATCTGGGCCTGCTGCTTTGCCGTTCTTCAAGAATGCCACTGCTCTTCTGATCTCTTCCCGGCTGGGTCTGTCACAGCTGATGGGTAGGTCGGTCTCTGCCGGCTGGATGTCTGGGGGGTCGGGTGGGCTCGGTCTGTTCAGTAACTCTTCAAAATACTCGGCCCATCTGTCGAGTTGGTCTGCTCTGTCTGCAATAGGCTTGCCTTCTTTGTCTTTTACTGGTCTTTCTGTATGGCCATACTTGCCTGACAATCTTCTGGTAATGTCGTAGAGCTGTTTCATGTTGCCGCTGCCTGCTGCCTTTTCTGCCTCTGCTGCCTGTGTAGGCCCTCTTGTCTGCCCTGATACTACTCTTCACCTCGCGGTTGGCTTCTGAGTATTCCCCCTGTGCCCTTACTTTGGCTGCTCTTGTGCGACTGTTGTTGACAGCTGCTTTCTTCTGCTTCCTCACTTCTATCTTCTTCAAGGTCTGTGCCGACAGCCAGTCCTTGTGATGGTGTTTCCTGAACCCTACAGTGTCTTTGCAGGTTGAGTTCAGCGCCTCTCTAACTGCCTTCCACTGCTGCTCTGTGGTGACCGCCTCCTCTTCATTTACTAGCTCCTGTAGCGCTTGAAACCGGTTGGACAGCACCAGTTTAAACTCTTTTCAAACTTCTAACTCCAGTTTCTCTCAGGAGGCCTACATTATAGCGCTGTCTTCTTGTTGTCTCTGTGCGGCTTTTCTTTAGCTTGAGCTTCATTCTTAAGGTAAGCAGATGGTGGTCGGAGGCGACATCTGCTCCCCTCCTCACTCGAACATCTTGAAGGGATCTTCTAAATTTCTTGCTAATGCAGATATGGTCTATTTGGTTCTCTGTTGTATGGTCAGGTGAGACCCAAGTTGCTTTGTGTATTCTTCTGTGTGGGAAGATGCTGCCTCCAATGACAAGTCGGTTTAGAGCACAAAAGTCTACAAACCTCTCCCCGTTCTCACTCATCTCCGAGCCTAGTCCCTGTCTCCCCATCACCTCTTCGTATCCGGTGTTGTCCTCCCCTATTTTGGCATTAAAATCGCCCATGACGATGGTGATGTCTCGCTCCTCACATTTGTCCAAGGCACTCTGGAGTCGGTCGTAGAACTCTTGTTTCTCTTCCTCATCACTGTCATTAGTGGGCGCATAACACTGGATGACATTCAGCTTGAGCTTTTTCTTGGTTCTAAAGGCTGCTGTGATAATTCTTGGCCCAAGAGGTTCCCAGCCCATCAGCGCGCTTTGTGCCACTGGCGACAGCATGAATGCTACACCTTCTGTATGGGGGGCATTCTCCTCTTCATGACCTGAATACAGAATCATCTCCCCACTTAACAGCCTTTTCTGGCCAGACTGCGTCCATCTGGCTTCACTGATACCTAGCAGGGAAAGGTTGTACTTTTGCATTTCCGCTGCTATCTGGGCGGCCTTGCCGCTCTGGTACATGGTCTTATTTATTGTACATTGCTTAACGTCCCGACAGCAACAAGGCTTTCTCAGGACGTGCCTGCACTGCTTGTGAAAAAAAAAAACTAAACAGAAAATTGAATGTATGTCGCCAGCCGGTCAAATACGTTAAATAAACCTACAACATGGGCCTAATAAAGCTAAGACCATTAGCAACACACATCCAATATCAAGAGCTACAGGCAGTGCAGACAGTAGGGAGAGTTTTAAAAGGCAAATACAGGTGAATGGACAAAGGTAGACAGAAACACATGCCCCAGATAGAGAGAAAAACCCACCCTGTGGGGCTGACCAGGTGACCCTGGGAACTAAAAAATACCTAACCCCACCCAAGTCCCCCAAGGCAGACCCGGGTGGGGTGTACATGGTCTTGACGTTCCATGTGCCCATGGTTGTATCCCTGGATAGAGAGAGGCGGCTCGGTCCTGTGGCTTCCGAAGACTTCCGGCTTTCACCACAGGACGTCATAAGTCTTCTGGTAGAAGAACCTTCCTCCTCCAGGAATGGAATTACTGTTAGTCTTTTCGTCGGCGTTTTTGTAGCTATTTCCTTTTTTGCAGGGTGGGGAAGCTACCCCCACGCCCAACCCCCTTACTAGGAGGACCAGGGGTTTTCTGTCGGGGTCACCTTCCCTTAGACCATGTTGGTTCATGGCACCTTATTTCATTCGGTGCACCCCTCTCACGAAGGACCCCCTATCCACCAGCCAGGGGACGCGCCTCAACTCCGTATGGTCCCAGCGCGAGGGACTCCAGAGTGCCGTGGACAAATGTGCGGAGCGAGACATCACCATTGTCATGGGCGATTTTAATGCCAAAATAGGGGAGGACAACACCGGATACGAAGAGGTGATGGGGAGACGGGGAATAGGGGATATGAGTGAGAACGGGGAGAGGTTTGTAGATTTTTGTGCTCTAAACAGACTTGTCATTGGAGGCAGCATCTTCCCACACAGAAGAATACACAAAGCAACGTGGGTCTCACCTGACCATACTACAGAGAACCAAATAGACCATATCTGCATTAGCAAGAAATTTAGAAGATCCCTTTAAGATGTTCAATTGAGGAGGGGAGCAGATGTCGCCTCAGACCACCATCTGCTCACCTTAAGAATAAAGCTCAAGTTAAAGAAAAGCCGCACAGAGACAACAAGAAGACAGCGCTATAATGTAGGCCTCCTGAGAGAGACTGGAGTGAGAGAAGAGTTCAAACTGGTGCTGTCCAACCGGTTTCAAGCGCTACAGGAGCTAGTAAATGAAGAGGAGGCGGTCACCACAGAGCAGCAGTGGAAGGCAGTTAGAGAGGCGCTGTAGGGTTCAGGAAACACCATCACAAGGACTGGCTGTCGGCACAGACCTTGAAGAAGATAGAAGTGAGGAAGCAGAAGAAAGCAGTTGTCAACAACAGTCGCACGAGAGCAGCCAAAGCAAGGGCACAGGAGGAATACTCGGAAGCCAACCGCGAGGTGAAGAGGAGTATCAGGGCAGACAAGAGGGCTTACGCAGACAGCCTGGCAGCAGAAGCAGAAAAGGCAGCAGGCAGCGGCAACATGAAACAGCTCTACGACATTACAGAAGATTGTCGGGCAAGTATGGCCATACAGAAAGATCAGTAAAAGACAAAGAAGGCAAGCCTATTGCAGACAGAGCAGACGAACTTGACAGATGGGCCGAATATTTTGAAGAGTTGCTGAACAGACCCAGCCCACAAGACCCCCCAGACATCCAGCCAGCAGAGACACCTACCCATCAGCTGTGACAGACCCAGCCGGGAAGAGATCGGAAGAGCAGTGGCATTTTTGAGGAACGGCAAAGCAGCAGGGCCAGATGGCATCCCAGCGGAGTCTCTGAGCAGACCTATAGACAACAGTAGAGATGCTGTACCCACTGTTTGGAAAGATCTGGGAAGAGGAGGTGATGCCGGCTGACTGGAAGGAGGGGTACCTAATCAAGCTTCCCAAGAAAGGTGACCTCAGCAAGTGTTCCAACTACAGAAGAATCACCTTGCTGTCAGTACCAGGTAATGTCTTCAACAGGATCATCCTGGAGAGAATGAAGAGCTCCGTTGACCCCCAGCTGAGAGACCAGCAAGCAGGTTTCAGGAAAAACCGATCATGTACAGACCAGATTGCCACTCTCCGCATCATCATGGAACAGTCTCTGGAGTGGAGCTCCCCGCTGTACGTCAACTTTGTGGATTACGAGAAAGCATTTGACAGCGTGGACCGAGAGACTGTGGAAACTCCTACGACACTACGGTGTACCCACAAAGCTCGTCCGCCTGATCAAGAGCAGCTACGATGGCATGACATGTCGCGTGATCCACGAAGGGCAGTTCACCAGGGAGCTCCAGGTCAGAACCGGTGTCAGGCAGGGGTGTCTGCCGTCTCCGTTTCTCTTCCTACTGGCCATAGACTGGGTCATGAAGAGGACCACAGAGCACATACGAAGTGGAATACAGTGGACACTGTGGACACAGCTTGACGACTTCGATTTTGCAGATGACTTGGCATTACTGTCCCACAATCATCAACAAATGCAGGACAAGACCCGAGGCTTGCTGACATCTCGTCCCAAGTGGGCCTCGCCATCCACAAACAGAAAACAAAGACAATGAGGCTGAACGCAACCAGGGAAGAACCAGTCTTGCTTGCTGGCACCCCGTTGGAGGAGGTGGAGTCCTTCACCTATCTCGGGAGAATCATAGACAAAAAAGGCGGCACTGATGCAGATGTCAGAGCACGAATCGGTAAAGCCAGAGCAGCCATTCTCCAGTTGAAAAAAGTGTGGAGTTCCAGAGAGCTGTCACAACACACCAAAGTCCGGATTTTCAACTCCAACGTAAAAGCAGTTCTCCTATATGGAGCAGAGTCTTGGCGATTGACAAAAACCACTGTCAACAGAGTACAGATCTTTATAAACAGTTGCCTTAGAAGAATTTTGAAAATCCACTGGCCAGAGAAGATCAGCAACGTCAGACTCTGGGAGAGAACAGAGCAGATAACAGCAGAGAATGAAATTGGGCGAAGATGGGGATGGATTGGTCACAGTCTGAGAAAGCCAGCTTCCAGTATCACTAGGCAGGCATTGTCATGGAACCCCCAGGGAAAGAGGATTGATTGATTGATTGTACATTGCTTAACGTCCCGACAGCAACAAGGCTTTCTCAGGACGTGCCTGCACTGCTTGTGAAAAAAAAAACTAAACAGAAAATTGAATGTATGTCGCCAGCCGGTCAAATACGTTAAATAAACATACAACATGGGGCCTAAATAAAGCTAAGACCATTTAGCAACACACATCCAATATCAAGAGCTACAGGCAGTGCAGACAGTAGGGAGAGTTTTAAAAAGGCAAATACAGGTGAATGGACAAAGGGTAGACAGAAACACATGCCCCAAAATAGAGAGAAAAACCCACCCTGTGGGGCTGACCAGGGTGACCCTGGGAACTAAAAAATACCTAACCCCACCCAAGTCCCCCAAGGCAGACCCGGGTGGGGTCCAGGGAAAGAGGAAAAGAGGTAGGCTGAGAAACTCCTGGCGTCGAGACCTCCAAGCAGACATCAAGAGACTGGGAACCACCTGGAGTAAAATCGAAGGAGAAGCACAGGACAGGAGTCGCTGGAGGGGTGACAGGACAGGACTATATTAGCATACATAAGAAGATCTCATCAGCTACCTTTGTGTAAAATTTGATTGAAAAGTTTGCAAAAATGTGGACAATAACTAACACAGTTGTTGACCTCTTGTGACCCTTGACCTTTTCGAAGGGGTCATCCAAAGTAGTATGCATACATGTAGATAGGTCTTACCATCAGGTATCTCTGTATTAAGTTTGGGTTTGAAGTTGTGAATATTTTGGACCTATTTCCTGAACTCTTGTGACCCTTGACCTTTCCGAGGGGTCATCCAAATTAGTATGCATGCATAGGTCTTGCCATCGGGTATCTCTGTACAAAGTTTCGATTTGAAGTTGTGAATAGTAATTGAGAAATAAAATATCTTTTGTCAAAATATGGCCATTTTTCACTTATTTCCTGAGCTCTTGCGACCCTTGACCTTTCTGAGGGATCAACCAAATGAGTATGCATAGAAAGGTTTTACCATCAGGTATCTCTGTACCAAGTTTGGGTTTGAAGTTGGGAATAGTATTTGAGAAAAAATAAATTATGTCAAAATATAGCTATTTGTTTTATATATTTCCTGATCCCCTGTGATGACCTTTGTGAGAGGTCATTGAAATTGGTATGTTTAGAAAGGTCTTGCAACAAAGTATCCTTGGGCCAAGTTTGAAGACTGTAGCTTGAATAGTCTCCGAGAAAATGCCAACGTTAAAGTTTACGACACACAACAGTTGACACAGTCAGCAAGCTCCATAGGTCTCGGGGTCAACATTAGGAAGACTCAAGTCATGAGGAAGAACACCATAGTGGGCGACCCAATCACCATCAATGACCAACCTCTGCAAGAGGTGGACGAGTTCACGTACCTGGGCAGCAAGGTTACCACAGATGGAGACTGCACAAGGGAGATCACCACAAGAATCAGCAAAGCCAACCAAGCCTTCGCAATGCTGAAACCCATCTGGAGGACCACAAGCCTGAGCATCCACACCAAGCTCCGTATTTTTAAGAGCAACGTGCTGAGTGTCCTTCTATATGGGTCAGAATGCTGGAAATCCACTACCGCTACGGAACGCAAGCTGGATGTCTTCCAGAACAAGTGCCTGCGACGGATCATGAAGGTCTTCTGGCCAAACATGATTACAAACGAGGAACTACGGAAGAGAGCAGGCGCAGACAGCATCGCTGAAACCATCGCCACACGGAGATGGAGATGGCTAGGCCACGTTTGCAGAATGTCACCTGACTCATTACCAAGGGTGGCACTGAGATGGACACCACAGGGGAAGAGAAACCGTGGGCGACCAAAGGAGACGTGGCGCCGAACCGTGGAGCGAGAGCTCAAGAACAGAGGCCTTACTCTGCAAACAGCACCCAAAATAGCAGCTGACAGACAAAAGTGGCGCTCCCTTGCCGTCGCCTCAAGCACCAGACGGCGCAGAGGGGACTGAATGAATGAATGAAAGTTTACGACGGACAACGGACGAATGACCACTGGCCCAAAACATACTCACTTTTGCTTCGCACGTGAGCCAAAAACAAATTTTAAGAGAGTGATTGTTGTCGTAAATGGCACGATAAGAGATTTTTCCCTTGTGTAATCACTCTCAAATGTTACAGAAAACAGCAATGTCAGGTGTTTGCCCATTTAGATCAGTGGTTCAAAAGCGCGCTGGAAAAAAGATGGTCTGCATTTTAATAAAATCACAGTTTATGCCATCTTCTTATGCAAACTCTCAACATTAAATCATGCCAGGGACCAGTAAACCAACAAGTCAGCATGTACAGAGTAGAGTTTTACCACTTCTCTGCCATATAGCACGTTTTTCAGTGAACGCTCTGGCACATAGTCAAAGCAGATGACTTCGAAGAGCTAGGCATACATAAAAAATCTGGTGTAAAATTCAAGTTTTCTCTGTGGTGTATGTAGTGTAGTTGGCTCCATCTCCTTACCAACTGCTGGGTTGTGTTTTTGACTTTTTCTGGCCACAAATCGGTGGAAAGCTTGTGGTTGTGGCGATTTGAAGTAAAATGTGCAGGACTAGTGTGCAGCTCCTAGGTGTGAACCGACTGCACCAGTACTGAGACAATGATACAAGCGCATTTTGAAGTTATCATTCATGTTCAGTGGACACACTCCTCAGTAGGACTCGGTTCAAGGCCGTCATACCTTAGAATATGCACACATTGAGAAACACACACACACATGCGCATGCAAACATAGAGGAGAGAGAGAACCAAAGAGAGAATATCCAATGCACCACCATACATACGTTAATAGACACACAATCACATGCAAAATGTATTTTTTAAATATATTTTATTTTGCAGTACAGATACCAAAAAGAAGCAGGTCGCTGTCAACATTCACATTATTTTTCAAAGGGTAACAGCACTTACTTACTTACGCCTGTCACCCCTACCCGGGTATAGGCCGTCGACGAGAGACCTCCAGCGACTCCTGTCCTGTGCTTCTCCTTCAATTCTACTCCAGGTGGTTCCCAGTCTCTTGATGTCTGCTTGGAGGTCTCGACGCCAGGAGTTTCTCGGCCTACCTCTTTTCCTCTTTCCCTGGGGGTTCCATGACAATGCCTGCCTAGTGATACTGGAAGCTGGCTTTCTCAGACTGTGACCGATCCATCCCCATCTTCTTCGCCCAATTTCATTCTCTGCTGTTATCTGCTCTGTTCTCTCCCAGAGTCTGACGTTGCTGATCTTCTCTGGCCAGTGGATTTTCAAAATTCTTCTAAGGCAACTGTTCATGAAGGTCTGTACTCTGTTGACTGTGGTTTTTGTCAATATCCAAGTCTCTGCTCCATATAGGAGAACTGCTTTTACATTGGAGTTGAAAATCCGGACTTTGGTGTGTTGTGACAGCTCTCTGGAACTCCACACTTTTTTTCAACTGGAGAAAGGCTGCTCTGGCTTTACCGATTCGTGCTCTGACATCTGCATCAGTGCCGCCTTTTTTGTCTATGATGCTCCCGAGATAGGTGAAGGACTCCACCTCCTCCAACGGGGAGCCAGCAAGCAAGACTGGTTCTTCCCTGGTTGCGTTCAGCCTCATTGTCTTTGTTTTCTGTTTGTGAATGGTGAGGCCCACTTGGGACGAGATGTCAGCAAGCCTCGTGGTCTTGTCCTGCATTTGTTGATGAGTGTGGGACAGTAATGCCAAGTCGTCTGCAAAATCGAGGTCGTCAAGCTGTGTCCACAGTGTCCACTGTATTCCACTTCGTCTGTGCTCTGTGGTCATCTTCATGACCCAGTCTATGGCCAGTAGGAAGAGGAACGGAGACAGCAGACACCCCTGCCTGACACCAGTTCTGACCTGGAGCTCCCTGGTGAACTGCCCTTCGTGGATCACGCGACATGTCATGCCATCGTAGCTGCTCTTGATCAGGCGGACGAGCTTTGTGGGTACACTGTAGTGTCGTAGGAGTTTCCACAGAGTCTCTCGGTTCACACTGTCAAATGCTTTCTCATAATCCACAAAGTTGACGTACAGCGGGGAGCTCCACTCCAGAGACTGTTCCACGATGATGCGGAGAGTGGCGATCTGGTCTGTACATGATCGGTTCTTTCTAAATCCTGCTTGCTGGTCTCTCAGCTGGGGGTCAACGGAGCTCTTCATTCTCTCCAGGATGATCCTGTTGAAGACCTTTCCTGGTACTGACAGCAAGGTGATTCCTCTGTAGTTGGAACACTTGCTGAGGTCGCCTTTCTTGGGAAGCTTGATTAGGTACCCCTCCTTCCAGTCAGCCGGCATCACCTCCTCTTCCCAGATCTTTCCAAACAGTGGGTACAGCATCTCCACTGTTGTCTCTAGGTCTGCTTTCAGAGACTCCACTGGGATGCCATCTGGGCCTGCTGCTTTGCCGTTCTTCAAAAATGCCACTGCTTTTCTGATCTCTTCCCGGCTGGGTCTGTCACAGCTGATGGGTAGGTCGGTCTCTGCCGGCTGGATGTCTGGGGGGTCGGGTGGGCTAGGTCTGTTCAGTAACTCTTCAAAATACTCGGCCCATCTGTCGAGTTGGTCTGCTCTGTCTGCAATAGGCTTGCCTTCTTTGTCTTTTACTGGTCTTTCTGTATGGCCATACTTGCCCGACAATCTTCTGGTAATGTCGTAGAGGGTAACTGCACTGGCCGACAGTATTTTTTTTTGGCCCCCGTGCGATCAGTTCTTCTTCCTCAATCGTTTTTCACATTTGTGTCCGTCATGAAGCACAATATGCATGATGCAGCCGTTAGGCACCTGAAAGGTCCTGCATCTCTGTCTTTGGCCAGGGACGTGTATCGGGGGGTCCCTCCCCTAGACCGACTGTCGTTCAGGACTGTTGAGCTCGGTCTGCCCAGCAATGAGTAACAACACATTGGCCCCTCACTTCATGTTGCCCACCAGCAGAAGCGGTTTACCAGGTTGTGGCACGGTTATCCCTAACAGCTTTCTTGGAGCCAGAGGTGAGAGTATAAACCAAGATAAATGTCCGTTAACCCAGTATAAATCGCTCATGTGACGGCACTCTTTAAATAACAAAAATTTAAAAGATACAAAATAAAGAGGGGGGGGGGGGGGATAAGAAAAAAAAGAGAGAGGAACAGAGCACTAAAGAGAAAAGCATGTGAGCATCAACATGTTCTATCTATATTACATCTATACCATGAGCTGGTAACAAGTTCACTACTCAATAACTTGGCAGTTGGGCCTGAATGAGGTATCACCCACGTACACTTTTGTAGTTGGGGCCACAAAGGCGATATGGCACAAATCAAAATGAGGTACACTACATCCTCTCCCTGACACAAACACACACACTCACACCCCCCTAAAAAAAAAAGTGGCTGGTGGGGCCCAGAGTATTCAACCCAACGCATATTTTTATAGACATTTTTTTTTAGACAAAAACAAACTGGGGAATATCCGTAGTATTTTTTTTTCTGAAACATTTTGAAGTTGTGTATTTATATTTTAGCTCACGTGCGAAGCAAAGTGAGTATGTTTTGGGCCAGTGGTCGTCCGTCCGTCGTCTGCTGTCCGTCCGTCGTAAACTTTAACGTTGGCATTTTCTTGGAGACTATTCAAGACACATTCTTCAAACTTGGCCCAAGGATACTTTGTGGTAAGACCTTTCTAAACATACCAATTTGAGTGACCTCTCATAAAGGTCAAGGTCACAAGAGATCAGGAAATAGGTCAAACATAGTTATATTTTGACATAAGTTATTTTTTCTCAAATACTATTCACAACTTCAAACCTACACGTGGTACAAAGATACATGATGGTAAGACCTTTCTATACACACTAATTTGGTTGATCCCTTGGAAAGGTCAAGGGTCACAAGAGCTCAGGAAATAGGTGAAAAATAGCCATATTTTGACAAAAGATGTTTTTTCTCAAACACTATTCACAACTTCAAACCCAAACTTGGTACAGAGATACCAGATGGTAAGACCTATCTATGCATACTAATTTGGATGACCCCTCAGAAAGGTCAAGGGTCACAAGGGCTCAGGAAATAGGTGCGAAATAGCCATATTTTGACAAAAGATGTTTTTTCTCAAACACTATTCACAACTTAAAACCCAAACTTGCTGCAGAGATACCCGATGGGAAGACCTTTCTATGCACACTAATTTGGTTGATCCCTCAGAAAGGTCGAGTCACGAGAGTACAGGAAATAGGTCTAAAATGGCCATATTTTGACAAAAGTTGTTTTTTCTCAAATACTATTCACAACTTCAAACCCAAATTTGGTACAGAAATACCTGATGGTAAGACCTATCTATGCACACTAATTTGGATGACCCCTTGGAAGGTCAAGGGTCACAAGAGGCTGGCAAATGTGTGTAAAATGCTGATTTTTTATAAAATTGTATGTAATCCCAAAGTTTTGCAAATTTTTCAACTAAATTTGGTACAAAGATAGCTGATGATAAGACCTTTCTATGCATACTAATTTAGTTTACTCATCACAAAGGTCAAGGGTCACGGGAGGTTGACAGATGTGCGAAAATGCTTACATTTTCAGAAAACATGGATTTTGCTGCTGCAGAAGCCAGCTCTTATCACAAAGGTTACACATGTAAATCGGTCATACACGTGAGCCATATTGGCTTTGCCTTTCTTGTTGTAAATATATTTTGGGGGGAGCATATGGGGAGAAAATACCGTTGTCATGATTTTGATATTTGATCTATAATATATTGCATTGTCGCTTGCCTTTTTTTTTTTAACCCCCCCCCCCCCCCCCCCCTTTAATTTTTATGTAGGTTAGAAACTAGAAAGTAACAGGTCACATATACTCCCCCTCCCCACCCCCTGCTGAGCATCTTTCTACGCCACTGCTAATTGTATTGACAATTAGGTGCTGATATTTTAAAGCATTTTCTTTTCTGTTCTCTTTTTTGTTAAGTTGTGGGCGATGCTGGGGAGGGGAGATGGTAGTGGTTGTAGTAATGTGTCTGTGTGGGGGGGGGGGGGGGGGGGGGGAGAGGGGGATAGGGCAGGTAACTACCGGGTGTTGGTTACTTTCACCTTTGCGTGTCGGATTTTGCACCACTTATTTACTGAAATTTTCCTTCAAATGAAATTACTTTATAGATCCGACTTTTTCAACAAAATTGTCATGACATGTTAGTTTCATAGGATGCAGACAAGATTAAGTCGGGCATAAACAGTTTTCAAATATGAAGGCATCTATTGATTACTAGTTCATTTCCCCAGCCATGCACAATTCATCACCACTGTCACATATGTGTGTGTGTATATGATGTTGTGTGTGCGTGTTAGCTGTTAGCTTTTTCATTGTACATGCAAAAGTCTGACAGCTTGCAATACCTGAAAGGGACGCAATCTGGTTACTTCTCTTGTTTTAGATCTGTTCAGTATTGTATTGTCAACTTTAGAGTCATGCAACAGTATTTAATTTGCTCACAGTTAAAACTCTGAAAACGGAGCCTGCAACTGTAGCATATTATCCATGTTCTCCATGTTGTCCCCAGCACAATTCAATTATTTTTCAAAATCAAGTCTTCCAAAAATGAAAAAGCAAATGAACCATACCAAATACAAGTGACAAAATTTATAACAAAACTTTTACAAGGCTCACAAGACACCTCGAGATCCACCCATTTCTAGACTTTTAAATCTGGCTTAAAAGACTGGCCTGTCATTTGCCTTTTCTACCCCCCCCCCCCCCCCCCTCCCCGATTTTTATCTTACTTATTTTGCTTACCTGTATTGCTTTTTCAAAGTTCGCGGAATGTTATCAGTGCCAAATGAACTTTTCATTAGGGGAGAGGGAAGGTGGGGGAGTGAGTTTGTCCTCACATAAAAAAATTTCCCAAAATATTAAAACTAAAACTATAAGGCTAGCTAGAGGCTACCCTGCCCCAACCCCCCCTCCTCCCCATTTCCTCCTTTACATTTTGCACTGGAGGAGTTCATCTTCTTCTTCTTCTCGAACGCCGTCACACTTGGAGTTTGGCTCTCAAAATGAAATCTGTGGTCTTCTGTAACGCCTCCACAGGCCCGTACAGTTTCTCTTGTAGAGTGGCGGGCTTCGGCCATATCTCCTCCCTCAGCGGCTGGTGGTTCCCACAGTCCTGGAGGATGTGCTCTGCGGTCTGCTCTGCTTCTCCACAAGGGCACAGGGGAGATGGCACGAGGTGGAAGCGTCTGTGCAGGTGGAAATTGAGTCGGTTGTGCCCGGTCCTCAGACGAAAGATGGTCACCTGCTCTTGTCTGGACAGCTGATGGTAACTGTCTAGGAGCCGTTGTGGTGGTCTGTACACAGACTTAATGATGGTCTTCATCTCTGTGAAGCTGACTCCATTTTCATCTTGTTCTTTCTCTGCGCCCACTTTTGCCATTCTGTCAGCTTCTTCATTGCCGTAGATGCCACAGTGTGAAGGGATCCACTGCAGCACCAGTCTGGTGCACTTGATGTTTTGCAGTGCCTCTTGTAGACGTGGCAGTTTGCTTGCTGTTGCTGCCTCAAGGACAGACATGGCATCAGTAAGGAAGACAATCTGGGCATCAGGGTCTGCAGTGCCACTAAGGGTGTTAGCTGCACGGACTAGGGCTTCCACCTCAGCTCTGTGGAGGAGTTCATGGGGAGTGGGGCAATTCAACACCTAGTCTTGCACTCCACCATGTTAAAGATTCAACACTGCCAGTGGTTAGGCATGACTTCATCCAGCTTTCCAAGTCCTCAGGAGCATACTAAAAGGATTTTTCAAACCAAATTCATCTCAGAGTTCATGGGATCGGTCTGCAAGTGCCCTAGAATCTCCAGGACAGTGTGGTTCTAAAAATCATACACTGTGTGGATGCTCCTGACGATCTGAGGAACCAGGTTTCTCTTCCACCTACTTGACTTGTAACAAATCAAACGATTTTTTTCAAACGTCCTTTGTACTCCGCCGAGCTGTTGTCCTGACAAGTGATACGGCAGTGTGTAGTGGAGTTTGTCGCCCTACTATCAAACGTTCTAAGTGTTATTATTTTACTTTTCTGGTTTCTCGCACACGAGACATAAAGCATACGTATGTCGGGAAAGTTTGAGAGTTGACTTCTCTGACACCAAACACTCTGCTGCTGTAACCAAGACAGGAACCCCTAAATTTTGACCCAGCGAACCAGGTGAGTATAGTTTTATGGCCGAACAATGAAAAGATTTTCAATTATCTCCTCTTGGATGGTGCATCTTTAAGATGAAAATATAATTTAAAGCGCAGGTCAACAAGTGAAGCATGCAAAATAAACTTTTAATGACTTACCTCAGTTGTTAAAAAAGAGCACCACTTGACAGATTATTACTTAACCGTACCTGCACCAGACAATTTCATTTGGTCAAATTCATTTCAAGCAATGGGTGTATCAGGATGATAAGGGTTAATGTAAAGGGCTAACCCCTTTGTGCATGCAGCCACCAGCACTGTCAACAGTACCAGCATGAGGGAGTCAAGGTTATCACACCTGGCCTCCTGATACTGATTTCAAACACAATTCAATAGCAGAAGAAAGCCTGAAAAGTTCATGTGCAACAAGTGGAAATTGTTCAATCAGTGATCTGTCAATGGCACCTTCTACCTCAGCCTGGATTTCCCGAAGGTCCTGTTCATCAACTTCCATAGCCCTTAGACTGGACACTCCCTGATGCAGACAATCGAATGCAATGGCAAGTCGCTCATAGGAGCCAGGGTGAACTGGATGGTTGTTTAACAGACAGTCCCGCATTTGAGAAACTAGCATCTTTGCATGGCCAGCGACACTGTGAAGAAGAGCGTACTTCTTGGGTGCCCTCATTTTCACAGCCAAAAAGCATAGCATTCTTAGCAGAAGTTGTCTGGACTGCAAAGGCTGAAACACAGGTTATGCAGTAAGACTTAAGATGTAACATTCACCATGGGACCCAATTTATTATTGTTATATCCAAAGTCTGTTATAAGTGAAATTATTTATGCAAAAAAATATATGGTCAGGGGCTCTGAAAAAAAGTGTTGTAATGTCCAATGTTTGTTTTAAGTTGACAAACTTTGTTACAAACCAAGGTTACATTAAAGGGGGAATACTTCAGATTCTTTTGGTCACAGGACACCAAGCTTATCTGGTACTTCCCTTGACCTATCATGGTTTATTCCTTCTTGACACTTTAAACGTAAGTGGTCAAAAGGTCGAGAGGCTTAGCATATAATGTAAGATTTCCCCAATAACTTCAAATACAAACAGAAGAGAACACACCTGAATATCGCTTTCACCACCAAACAGAGAATGCAGGACATGGTCTATCACAGCTCCTAAGTGTTGCATCAGAAGCTGATGCCTACGGCCCATCAAGCCATCATTTATGATGTCCGAATTTAGCAACAGAACCAAACTTTCCAATCCTTGCAGCACACAGGTAAGGGACACCCCCTCTCCTCCAGTTGACACTACCCACTGAAGATGTCTTGCACAGGCAGGAATGGTCTCAACCAGTAGAGTGTCAAAGTCAATGTGCTGTAGCTGACGTGAGCACGCAAGTCTCTCAGTTTCCCCTGTCCCATTGTGTGCTGTATTCTGGGCCTGTCCATGATCGAGAGTCTATAACAGAAATAAAATAAGGAGTGCAGGGTATTAAGCCTTTGGGTGTTGTAACAGTGTCACAACTAAAACCGCTACCGACAACCAAAGGGTTAACAAGAAATTTCTGTGCTGTAAAGCAAATGTGCATATTAGATGCATAAAACACACAATCTGTTACACTTGGAAACTGTCTATGATGTGCATTCTTCTAACCATGCAGCCATGCATGACACATGTAACAATACATGAATCGGTCATGATATGTACCTCAAAGATGGTATCAGAATATGTTGGTGCCTATGGGCACCAAGTTGTTCTGGCACCGCCCTTGAATTATACTGTTTGGTCAGTCTTCTGACCTGTAGTGTTGTCTTCTATAGGAAAACTCCCAACTTTTACCCCATAATTCTAAAAGTGTGGGTTTTATGTGAATGATGTGCAACTGCAATGTGGCACCCCACACAGCAGATACATACAATTTCCACTAATTTGTGTCACTGATAATTTTGTTTATGGCAGTGACACAGTAATAATTCTACTATTGACATACTTGTGTGGCTCTGGTGAGGTTGATTACACTGGAAATAAACTGGTGGCTGGCTGTCAAGATACTTGCACTTGACTCAGCAGATGAGCTTGCATCTCCTGTTAAACAATCTTGTCCAGATGGAGGCGGGGTAGGGACACAGTCTAAAAGGGATAATGACGCTCCTGTCATCACAACAGTAATACATTTGATACATAACTGATAAGACACCTACAGTGATAGAGTAATGAAAAACATGTGTCCAGAATTTCTAATTAGTTTAAAAGTGTCTGGCACAAATGTAATTACCTGTACTGACGTAAGTGAGAAAAAAATAAAATAGTACCTTTAATTATAATGCATCGCATAGTCATATAGAATTTGTGCACAGTTAAATTATGCACCTTTTTTTAACATGCAATGAAAATAATTTGTTGTGACATTGCTGCTTATGAATAAATACGTGCCATGTTCTGTCCGTGATTGACTGATAGCCACTTCTTGTTTCAAGTGTAGAATGGTGTCCTGTGCTTGCAAGTATCGAGTTCGCCAAAGCGCTTGTGAATGCACATACTGTGCACAGATCTTCTCAGCATATTCTCGGGCACCAATTCCAGCTGGTTTAGTGCGTAATAGTGCAATAGCTGCTGCGACCTTCAGTCGGAACACATCTGCTGAAATAAAGAAAACAAAAGTAAAAGACTATTGCATACACTCCCCACCTCCCCCCCAAAAAAAATAAAATAAATAAAATAAAAAAAATAAATAATAAAAAAAATAAGAAAAAAGACAGAGTTGGAACCGAGTTGTTAAAAGTACATGGCTTTTGTGTACACTGGCTCTATTTTTCAACCGATGCATTTTTGTTCTGGTAAGCACACTGATGCATACATTGCATTCTCAAGTAATAATTTTACCCATTCGTTGCACGTCTGAAAGTCACTACAACACTGGTTCATTGGTTTTTGGAATGACCTAATTTAAAGACGAGCGGCAAACTGAGCACATGTAGGGTGTCTTTCCGGTGTGAAGCTGTTTCGTGATGCAGACGACACTATCTCGGTTGTCTCAAACCATAAAGAACAGTTAATGTGGTTCATTTTAGGAACTAAATATTATTTGGTTGGCTAAAACGTAAAGGGAAGTTACTTCCAAAACAAGATGGTTTCATATGTGTAGCTAAAATATACTTGGTCGCTTCTTCGGCTTTTATCAGTTGTCAAGATTCTGTGTGTACTTATTTTCTTTCGGACGACTAAGAACTGTAGAGTACGCTGTTGACTCTGCTTTGAAGAACATATTTGTCTCTGTAAAGTATAATGTCCGTTCCAGATCTAGCCAAAAAGGAAGAACGGCAAAAGCTCCATTACAAAATGCTGAGTGAGCTTCAGAACATGGCAAGAGAGCTACCAGGGTAAGACTGTGAATGCCAGGCGTAGTCATTAGTGTAGTCGGGGTTCGTTTTATTAGAGCTGCATACCGTTACCGAAAGTCATATTGGTACGGGTCCCGGTAATGGACAACCGTACCGATATATATATCTTCTTCCGTTGAGAAATAAAATTTCATTTCAATTTTCATCTCTCTCTCTCTCTCTCTCTCTCTCTCTCTCTCTCTCTCTCTCTCTCTCTCTCTCTCTCTCTCTCTCTCTCTCTCTCTCTGTGCCATTGCTCACACTGGCGCAACACACACTAACAGATGATAACTTGATTCTGCTTCTCTCACTATGAATTATTAGTCTGCAGTAACTTTAACACTATTGTGACTAGCACTGCCATTGCTTTATCTTCCTGCCTGCCTGAGCCTGCCTCCAAGACATTTCCAGAAAACCAGGAACTGTAAACAAATCTGCCTAGCAAGCTTGAATTAAGTCCAATCACCACCAAATTTTGTGTACTAAACGAAAAAAGGATGCCCAGTTAAGCCGTGCTATTTATAAGTTTGTCGCGCGATTCGTTTAAGCTGCTATCTTTAAAAAAGGGGAATAATTTGTGTTGTTGTGTGTGTGTGTGTGTTGAATTTGATGACTTGTACTTGCTACCACCACAGGCTCTGATGCTGGCACTGTTTTTGTACTGCTTTCTACATCACTGTCACTGCTATTTTCGCTTTCGTAAGGCGAAAAAGACTCATCAGAATCCCTATCTGCAGTATCGGCAGGATCCAGCATCCGGAGAATCTCATCTCTTGACATAGGTCGCCTTCGATTTATTTTTTCATCTAAATTTGCCGCAAACCTTCGCTGATTTGAACATGAGCAGATGTGGCTGTAATTCTTTTATCAAGGAAAACAACTCAATTTCCGGCAGGCTTCAAAACGGGGGAGCAAACATGAGTCTTCTACCTTGTATCACTAAAACGACTCGAGGCGCGATGCTAGGCTGCCACAACTCGAGGCACAGCCCATCGCAGATGTGTTAAACAAGAACATAATAGGTAAACACAAATGTGTTACAGAAAATCAGAAGAATGAAGGTAAATAATAACACCGAAATGTAATGTTTGGTCATAGCGTGATCCATGTTTTTCAACATGAGATAAGGTTAAAATTGACCTTTATCACTTAAGCACTTTTTGTAATGGCATAACAGTATGCTAGAACCATACTGTTATACCATACAGTTACAGCATAGCAAATCATGGTTTTCCATTAAACTTGTAAAACCATGCCTCGCGCTGGGACCATATGGCGTTGAGGCGCGTCCCCTGGGTGGTGGATAGGGGGTCCCTCGCGAGAGGGGTGGACCGAATGAAATAAGGTGCCGTGAACCAACATGGTCTAAGGGAAGGTGAACCCGACAGAAAACCCCTGGTCCTCCTAGTAAGGGGGTTGGGCGTGGGGGTAGCTTCCCCACCCTACAAAAAAGGAAATAGCTACAAAAACGCCGACGAAAAGACAAACAGTAATTCCTTTCCTGGAGGAGGAAGGTTCTTCTACCAGAAGATTTATGACGTCCTGTGGTGAAAGCCGGAAGTCTTCGGAAGCCACAGGACCGAACCGCCTCTCTCTATCCAGGGACACAACCATGGGCACATTGAACGTCAAGACCATGTACCAGAGCGGCAAGGCCGCCCAGATAGCAGCGGAAATGCAAAAGTACAACCTTTCCCTGCTAGGTATCAGTGAAGCCAGATGGACGCAGTCTGGCCAGAAAAGTGTTAAGTGGGGAGATGATTCTGTATTCAGGTCATGAAGAGGAGAATGCCCCCCATACAGAAGGAGTAGCATTCATGCTGTCACCAGTGGCACAGAGAGCGCTGATGGGCTGGGAACCTCTTGGGCCAAGAATTATCACAGCAGCCTTTAGAACCAAGAAAAAGCTCAAGCTGAACGTCATCCAGTGTTATGCGCCCACTAATGACAGTGACGAGGAAGAGAAACAAGAGTTCTACGACCGACTCCAGAGTGCCGTGGACAAATGTGCGGAGCGAGACATCACCATTGTCATGGGCGATTTTAATGCCAAAATAGGGGAGGACAACACCGGATACGAAGAGGCCAGGGCTCGAAATTAGCGGGGGCCCGGGGCCAAAAACCCGCAAAGTTGGTTTCGGGCTCGGAAAGTTGAAAAACGAAGGGCCCGCTTGGCCCGCAAAATAATTCGTCTGCTACAGCTAGCTCTACTCGGCAGTTTCGTATTTGGGCCAAGGGAAGCAACCCACACCGGTGCCCTCACTCACAGTAATAGTATTGTGTTCTTTTTTTTTTTTTTTTTTTTTTGTTATTGTATTTTTAGTTTACTTCTGTTAACTCAAGTGCACATAAGTGTAATATGAATAGATGATTGAAAAAAAAAAAAAGGCAAAATCTGTTTGTTTAACTTTAGTTTATCAGGAAGAGTACTGTTAAGTTTAGTTCCCTTTCATGGTTTTGTTTTGAACTTTTGTGCATTGAGGTCAGATTTTTTGTTAGGTTACTCATATTAAAAATTTAATGATGTGTATTGTGCAATACTCAGTCACAAAACTGAAAAGTATTATACAAGAGACTCACTTGATTTTTTTTCTATTTTGTTTAATGGCCATTTCAGGCTCACTAGTCACTGGAATATGTGTATCACTGAATGTGTGTGTGTGTGTTTTTTCCCCTTTTTTTGTTGGTAATGTTTGAAAGTGAAAGAAAAGGCAAATAAAAATGACATCACTCAGCAAAATTGGAAATTCAATTGTTTTTATTTTAGATTATCAGACAAATTGTACTTTCTACTAATTATATTGTCAATAATTCTTTTGTTTTTTGTTTGCATTATTTTTCAAAGTTGGGCCCCGAAAGTTGCTTGTGGGCCCTCAAATTTTTCAATCAAGGGGCCCGGTGGCCCCCAAAGAAAAAAGTTAATTTCTAGCCCTGAGAGGTGATGGGGAGACAGGGACTAGGGGAGATGAGTGAGAACGGGGAGAGGTTTGTAGACTTTTGTGCTCTAAACAGACTTGTCATTGGAGGCAGCATCTTCCCACACAGAAGAATACACAAAGCAACGTGGGTCTCACCTGACCATACTACAGAGAACCAAATAGACCATATCTGCATTAGCAAGAAATTTAGAAGATCCCTTCAAGATGTTCGAGTGAGGAGGGGAGCAGATATCGCCTCAGACCACCATCTGCTCACCTTAAGAATAAAGCTCAAGTTAAAGAAAAGCCGCACAGGGACAACAAGAAGACAGCGCTATAATGTAGGCCTCCTGAGAGAGACCGGAGTGAGAGAAGAGTTCAAACTGGTGCTGTCCAACCGGTTTCAAGCGCTACTTACTTACTTACTTACTTACTTACGCCTGTCACCCCTACCCGGGTATAGGCCGTCGACGAGAGACCTCCAGCAACTCCTGTCCTGTGCTTCTCCTTCGATTCTACTCCAGGTGGTTCCCAGTCTCTTGATGTCTGCTTGGAGGTCTCGACGACAGGAGTTTCTCGGCCTACCTCTTTTCCTCTTTCCCTGGGGGTTCCATGACAATGCCTGCCTAGTGATACTGGAAGCTGGCTTTCTCAGACTGTGACCGATCCATCCCCATCTTCTTCGCCCAATTTCATTCTCTGCTGTTATCTGCTCTGTTCTCTCCCAGAGTCTGACGTTGCTGATCTTCTCTGGCCAGTGGATTTTCAAAATTCTTCTAAGGCAACTGTTCATGAAGGTCTGTACTCTGTTGACTGTGGTTTTTGTCAATCTCCATGTCTCTGCTCCATATAGGAGAACTGCTTTTACATTGGAGTTGAATATCCGGACTTTGGTGTGTTGTGACAGCTCTCTGGAACTCCACACTTTTTTCAACTGTCGAAAGGCTGCTCTGGCTTTACCGATTCGTGCTCTGACATCTGCATCAGTGCCGCCTTTTTTGTCTATGATGCTCCCGAGATAGGTGAAGGACTCCACCTCCTCCAACGGGGTGCCAGCAAGCAAGACTGGTTCTTCCCTGGTTGCGTTCAGCCTCATTGTCTTTGTTTTCTGTTTGTGAATGGTGAGGCCCACAAGCGCTACAGGAGCTAGTAAATGAAGAGGAGGCGGTCACCTCAAAGCAGCAGTGGAAGGCAGTTAGAGAGGCGCTGAACTCAACCTGCAAAGACACTGTAGGGTTCAGGAAACACCATCACAAGGACTGGCTGTCGGCACAGACCTTGAAGAAGATAGAAGTGAGGAAGCAGAAGAAGGCAGTTGTCAACAACAGTCGCACGAGAGCAGCCAAAGCAATGGCACAGGAGGAATACTCGGAAGCCAACCACGAGGTGAAGAGGAGTATCAGGGCAGACAAGAGGGCCTACACAGACAGCCTGGCAGCAGAGGCAGAAAAGGCAGCAGGCAGCGGCAACATGAAACAGCTCTACGACATTACAGAAGATTGTCGGGCAAGTATGGCCATACAGAAAGACCAGTAAAAGACAAGGAAGGCAAGCCTATTGCAGACAGAGCAGACCAACTAGACAGATGGGCCGAGTATTTTGAAGAGTTACTGAGCAGACCCAGCCCACCCGACCCCCAGACATCCAGCCAGCAGAGACCGACCTACCCATCAGCTGTGACAGACCCAGCCGGGAAGAGATCAGAAGAGCAGTGGCATTTTTGAAGAACGGCAAAGCAGCAGGGCCAGATGGCATCCCAGCGGAGCAGACCTAGAGACAACAGTAGAGATGCTGTACCCACTGTTTGGAAAGATCTGGGAAGAGGAGGTGATGCCGGCTGACTGGAAGGAGGGGTACCTAATCAAGCTTCCCAAGAAAGGTGACCTCAGCAAGTGCTCCAACTATAGAGGAATCACCTTGCTGTCAGTACCAGGAAAGGTCTTTAACAGGATCATCCTGGAGAGAATGAAGAGCTCCGTTGACCCCCAGCTGAGAGACCAGCAAGCAGGATTCAGGAAAAACCGATTATGTACAGACCAGATCACCACTCTCCGCATCATCGTGGAACAGTCTCTAGAGTGGAGCTCCCCGCTGTACGTCAACTTTGTGGATTACGAGAAAGCATTTGACAGCGTGGACAGAGAGACTCTGTGGAAACTCCTACGACACTACGGTGTACCCACAAAGCTCGTCCGCCTGATCAAGAGCAGCTACGATGGCATGACATGTCGCGTGATCCACGAAGGGCAGTTCACCAGGGAGCTCCAGGTCAGAACCGGTGTCAGGCAGGGGTGTCTGCTGTCTCCGTTCCTCTTCCTACTGGCCGTAGACTGGGTCATGAAGAGGACCACAGAGCAGAGAAGAAGCGGAATACAGTGGACACTGTGGACACAGCTTGACGACCTCGATTTTGCAGATGACTTGGCATTACTGTCCCACAATCATCAACAAATGCAGGACAAGACCACCAGGCTTGCTGACATCTCGTCCCAAGTGGGCCTCACCATCCACAAACAGAAAACAAAGACAATGAGGCTGAACGCAACCAGGGAAGAACCAGTCTTGCTTGCTGGCACCCCGTTGGAGGAGGTGGAGTCCTTCACCTATCTCGGGAGCATCATAGACAAAAAAGGCGGCACTGATGCAGATGTCAGAGCACGAATCGGTAAAGCCAGAGCAGCCTTTCGACAGTTGAAAAAAGTGTGGAGTTCCAGAGAGCTGTCACAACACACCAAAGTCCAGATTTTCAACTCCAACGTAAAAGCAGTTCTCCTATATGGAGCAGAGACTTGGAGATTGACAAAAACCACTGTCAACAGAGTACAGATCTTCATAAACAGTTGCCTTAGAAGAATTTTGAAAATTCACTGGCCAGAGAAGATCAGCAACATCAGACTCTGGGAGAGAACAGAGCAGATAACAGCAGAGAATGAAATTGGGCGAAGAAGATGGGGATGGATTGGTCACAGTCTGAGAAAGCCAGCTTCCAGTATCACTAGGCAGGCATTGTCATGGAATCCCCAGGGAAAGAGGAAAAGAGGTAGGCCGAGAAACTCCTGGCGTCGAGACCTCCAAGCAGACGTCAAGAGAATGGGAACCACCTGGAGTAAAATCGAAGGAGAAGCACAGGACAGGAGTCGCTGGAGGTCTCTCGTCAACGGCCTATACCCGGGTAGGGGTGATAGGCGTAAGTAAGTAAAAGTAAGTGTAAAACCATGCAGCTCTACTATACCGGTACATCTTGAAGTTGTGTGTGTCTTAACATTGAAATGTGTTCATGTCATCTTAATTAATACAAATTATACAATGCAGATGTATTTGGAAACAATCATTGTTGATCCTCATAAGTGATAGAAGCATGGGAGTCGGTAGCTCAGTGCTTTCATGATTTTGTATTATGGAAATTATCAGCATGAGTTTTGGGGATTTTACCTTCAATTCCAGGAAGTATCAGCAGCGCTTGCCCTATGATCTGCTGTCCTCATTGGCTAGCTCCTTGCTTGATGGAACAGTGTTTGACATCACACGTTCCCTGAAGGAAGTTCAGCATCTGGAGGAAAAATCTCTGTATACCCAGCGTCTACGGCTCATCAATGAACACAAAGGTATTACACCATGATTGGATTTAGATTATGGCATTGGCAGGAGTGTTTTACCAGTTGTATGCTTTTTTAATAGTTTGTACGATGCCTTGAAGGACATAATTTGTACGCAATACAGACATCTCTTTAGAGCTTTTTGTTTGCTGTATTGAAAGTACGGTAGACTTTGAAATGAGGCTGGTCAGAGCGCATTCCGGAAAATGCGCATAATGTGCTGGGTGGGCGGAGTTTGAATTCTGGCAAAGAAGTAACAAGGTAAAAATGATGGTCACGTCTAGCTAAGCAAACCTTGCTAGAGAATGTTTTTTTGGCACCAAGCGCCATGTGTGTGTGTGTGTATGTGACAGCGACTAGAGCCTGTGTTTGAGGGCAGACAAGCTTGAAATTGTATGATATTATCTCTAAAAGAATAATCTTGAGGCAGTTTTTGTTTATTTTTTATTAGGATGCTCATTGCTGAGAAAATTGCCATTTCACAAAACTGGTTGATCCACACTGGAGTCCGTAATCTTATTTTTACTAGATATTTTGCATATAGCTAGATAAAAGGAAGACATTGAACGAGTTCGTTAACGTTTATTGTACCTCTAGAACATTTTGAGTGATATTTAAATATAAAAAATTAAAAAAAAACATTTAGGGGATTAATTTCACGAATTATTTGGGATTAATCTTAAAACAATTGAATCTTTTTTATGAAAGGTCTCTTCTCATTAATAATCGCATGATTTTTCATATACGGTATTTACATAAGCCTACAGTTTATCTCAGCTTTTGGGTACGATTAGGTCAGTTGTGACCTGTATGCCCTAGATGTGAAAATCAGATAATTTTCTGCACCACTTTTTCAGAGTTCTTTGTAAAACAGCTAACAGAACTTTAATCTTCTTTTACGAAAAAAAAAATATCTTCTTTTTAATACTTGCATGATTTTTCATAAACAATGTTTGTGTAAGACTGCTGTTTGTCCCGGCTCTGGTGTAGTATTAGGTCAGATTGTGATCTGTAAGCCCTACGTATGAAAATCAGCAAAAAATGTGCAAAGTTTGATCCTCTAATACGTAAAATGTTAGTTCTGCGATGAGTGACGTATAACATTGAATCGTCACTATGAACACGGCATTAGTTCTGCGATGAGTGACGTATAACATTGAATCGTCACTATGAACACGGCGTCATGGGAATATTGATGCCATGACGTGAAGCTTGAAGTAATGTCATTTCGCTGCTCATGCTATTATTCTTCTTCAGAATAGCTGTGCTATGCCAGACCACAGAGCTTACAAATAGCAGGAATTGTGTGTCCATGTTGGCATAGAGAGAAAGGAATGGATCAGCATAAAAAGTCTGAAAATATGAACAACTCTGTTCCTAAAAGAAAAACGCATGTGAGCTCCAAAGAATATAGTAGACTTTGGGATGAAGTCCTCATCTTGTTATTTTTTTAAGTGATCTGCTCCAGGACAGGCTCTGTTTGCTAAAATTTGCTGATAGTACGGTTTCTGTGTTGTCTTGCCTCAGCTAAGCCTTTTACCCTTCCTTTCACAATCCAAGTGAGTAAACAGATGTATCATCCAGGGAAAAAGGACAGGCTTGTTCCATAGCATGTCCGTTGAAAGGTCCTGGTAAATCAAAGTGCCACAGTTGCATTGCGTCTGAATTGATCAGTGTTCAAGTCGTACTCCATAGGAAATAGATTTCTGTGTCCCCCATAAACCCGACCATCAGGGCCGTCCATTATCACTTCGGTGCCGTGGACGTTAAACCCTGAACAAACCAAGCAGATGTAACACATAGGTTTTGTACTGCCACGTGTGCGCAACAGTGGACCTTTTCTACATAGCAAAGGAGAAAAGTGAAGAAAAGTCTTTCATTTTACAACATTCTGAGTTTGTAAAGTGAGTTGGCCCCTTTGTTGCGCACCATACTGAGAACATTTTTAATGATGTTGCGAACTAATAACCCTTTGGGAGTTGGTAGCGGTTTTAGTTGCTATGATTCCTGCAGGAATTATTGTGACTAAAATCGCTACCGACACCCAAAAGGCTAACCTTATTTTGGACTAGGTCCCCGTAATTGACAACTTAGTCTTGTTCTTTTGTAAAAAGATAATGCCTCCGTCGGATGGACACTTTCACGTTCTTTTAGTAAATGTAAAGTACACAGCATTAACTGAAACGTTAGTGTTTACAGTTACACTAACTGAACACAGTCACGTATTACCAGTAGTAATTAACCTTTGTTAACATTTTACATTCTGAGCTTGATGTTTAGTATTAAAATAAAAAAAATTAAGACTCTAAAGCAATTTCTTTACTCCTAACGTTGTTGCTGCTTTCAGCTCAGCGCCATGAGATGCAGAAGAAGCACAAGGAGTTGCTGCAGCAGAATCAGAACAAACCACATAATCTGCCCCTAGTGGAGGCTCAAGTTGAGAGAGAAATGAAGGTAAACTGTTATTTCATTAACACACTCAGTCCTATTCCAAATTTGGGAGCTGTTCTTTGCTGTGTAAATTACAGTTACTTTGCTTATAACAAAATTTAGATATAAAATATATCTAGCAACAAACAACTGGCATTTTGTTGTAGCAAAACCTTATTTATATTGTTTGTGTGTGCAGACTCTGGAAAAGCGTTGTGAGGACGAGTTACGTCGGCGAGACTTGAAGATCATGCAGGAACTGGACAAGAAGGTTATGGATCAACAGGGACTGCTAGAGAAGGCTGGTGTCCCTGGGTTCTTCGTTACCAATGCTAGGCAAGAAATACAGCTGCAGATGTATCTACTGGATTTCATTTGTCGCCTGGGACGCAGCCATACACCACCGTGACACAGAGTTGCCACTGTTTGGTTGTATTCTTAAGCCCTTCTGCATCCTATTAATAGGAAACACTATGCTCGCACATTACTCACAGTGGGCTTTAAACTGGGAGTAGCACCCTAAAGTTGAGACCAATAGGGCGAGTGCAAGTATGCATGTAAAATGCACAGAAATAACCAACAAAGAAAAAACGTGCTTCAGTGAAACAAAGTATGAAACAGTCTATAAACTGTTTTGTGCTCAGTTCTCTGTAGTGTTTTCTTTGCTTTGTTGGTCATTTCCTTGCAACCTCAATTTGAGGCACAAATGTAGCCCAGGTTAAGTCAGCAAAATGCATGGATTCTAATGAATCCATGTGGCTGCAAGGGTTCCTGACAGTCAGCGCCCTCTATATTTGCAGGGGCTTGATGAGGAGCAATTTTTGGGCTTTGTGCACCCAAAAAAAGATGCATGTATGGTGCCAAACTGGTGGTCTCCCTCGATTTGCTGTGCTGATCAGTGAATCGAGGGGGACAACTAGTTTGGTACTGTACAGAAAGCAAAGTGGAGGACTGTTCTAAATGTTGGTGTTCATGTTGTGTTGTTGTATGAAGACACTCTTGGTGACAGCCAAACTCAATTAACTGTAAATTTCGAATCATATCCTCATGAATATAGGGTGTTCTTTTTTTGTCAGTGATCTGTGGCACTGATATCAGTGCAGGTTTGAGTTCCATTTTGGATGTGTCTGGATGTTGCTTATGGTGGTAGCTTAGTTAACCCATTTCATCCTGAGGCTGATTTTGTAAAATTTCCTTATTGTGCTATGATGGCTGCATTACTGTTTAGGAGATAGACCAATTGTTTTAGTTCACAGGTGGTGCCAGCATTGCTTGGCGCCTTGGGCGTCAAGCTATGCTGGCACCACCCTTGAACTATCAGTCAAATTTATTTCAAGCAATGGGTGTATCAGGATGAAAGGGGTTATTTAGTACAACCTTTGGCTCACACATGCAATCATGATACTGTAGTATTTCTTGGATCATCCATTATCTGTCTTGTCATCTGCCAATGAGTGTCACCCGTGGCAATAAAATTCATTTTGATGCACAGCAGAAAGAACTACAACTTGAACAAAACATTTAATTTTTAAAAAGTTGTCATTAGCACTCATTACTCTTGCCTGCATATGAAAATAATTCAAAATTATTTGTAGTCCATTTAGAATATTTATTATACCATTTGTTTTACTAGAAGAAAAAAAGAGTAAAAAACCCTGCAACATGAGCATCCTATCTTATGATTGTCATGTACATGTACAAAACTGCTCCAGGGAGCCACTGTGTCACAGACTGGCGGAAAGATGGTGGTTTGTTTGTGATGGTAGGTTATATAATCTTGTTAACAGGGGGATCTCCACTCTCACGCTCATACTCTCATCATTGTAGCTATAAACATCTCATTCATCACATTTCTCACTCTGGAGAGGGATGTCTCGCATGCGCTTCCCACACACGCAATACATACAACTGATTCACTAAGAACTCAGTTACTGAAATGCTAAATATGTTAATTATTTACATGAAAGCATTAAACATGTCACACTTAACTACTGTCTCAAGTCTCTGTTATTACACTCTCTTCATCTTTACTCTACTTAGTTTTGTCTAGTTCTGTGCACAGAAACAATAAAGTCACCTTACATGGCCAGGTTTTCTATACACTACTAATGTGGTTATCTGGTCCTCATTGGCACTGCGTCTGTCGATCCGCTATCTGGTCCTCGTCGACGCTGCATCTGTCGACCCTCTGGCAACGGTGATCATATAATGTTCTCTGTGTCACCTAGGCATGTTCACGATTGTCGCTGCTGCACTCATGTACTGATCACATATTACTCCTGGGCTAAATACCCTTCCGATGAATCTGCAGTGGAAAATGTTCTTCTCTGCCTTGGTTACATTATAATAGTCCACCCGGTTTCCATCTCTTTCTCTTGGGGCCCACTCGGCACCGGTCTCCACGTGGCGTGGGTGGGTAGTCTCCTCAGTCACTGACTGAGTGGGCTTAGCAGACGGGTGCCATCTTTGTCCAGGATTAGGACTTGATGTCAGCAGATATGTTGTTCAGTCTTTTTAACTGGTCCGGTTTTTAAGGAGCTGTCCTAACCCAGGTCGTACCATGTTGGATTGGTCCTTAAAAATACTCGTGAGCTTTTGGTCCTTTGGATCCCAAGTGTTTGCCGTGCTTGGAGACCCGTGTCGGGGGAGAAGAGGATCCTGGTGGCTAAGGTTCCCTTTGGGCTGCGGCTCACTGGTGCCAACACTCCACTTCGGCCTTGACTTCTACCTAAACGGGAGGCTAGTTGTACCGGCCTAGTCAATCGGCTCTTGTCACATTGAGCCCTATCTCACTGTTGACATGCGGGTTGCTATGCTGAGCACCATGCTATAGCCTCTGCTGCTGATTAGGTGCTTTACGCCAGTATTTCCCTGCATTCAACAGTGTGATAGAAGGCGGTGGCTCAAACGGTTCAATCGGGCTTACCCCCTTGAGTATATCTTTCGGGCAGTCTCCATTGTGCGTCGGCTGGAGACCCGGCGACATTTGCACTTTCCCTTGTTGGGCTCGGTGGCGGGCGGGGACCCCCGGGGGATGAATATCTCTACTAATATGGAAAAAACAAAAACAAAAAAACTTGCACAGAAGCGGCACATAGCCACCAACATTGAAAATGACAGTGACTTGGACTGTGAGGAAGCGACGCCTCGGGCGTCGGCCGTATGGCCTCGCTTCCTCATTGTCCATAGCAAGGTGAAGGAGAAACCAGTTACCAAGCTGCATCCTTTTCTGGTGGGGGAGACCCTCAGGAGCCGTGTTGGCAGGCCTGACGCCCAGCGCCTCAGGTCTGGTGACTTGCTGGTGGAGTGCCGTACCCGGGCACACTCCAGCGGGCTACTGAGGCTCTCTTCCATCGGAGACACTCCGGTGGAGATCACACCCCACAAGACTATGAATTCGTCAAGAGGCGTAATCAAAGATCAAGCTTTGGCAGAACTGTCAGAAGATGAACTTGTACGGAACCTTAAGTCTCAGGGGGTGACTTACGTCAGGCGCTTCGCTTCTAAGCGAGGTGGTGGGGAGATCCGTCTCCCTACCATCATCCTGACGTTTGGCACCCCCACCCCTCCTACTACCATCTGGGGAGGTTACTACTCCTTGAGAGTGAAAAAGTACGTCCCTCTCCCCCTCCGGTGCTTTAAGTGCCAAAAGTATGGCCATGGGCAGAAGACATGCCGTCGGGCAGAGGCTTCATGCGCCCGTTGCACTAAGCCCGGACACTTGCTGAATCCTGCACAGCCACCCCCCCTGTGTGTGAATTGCCAGGGGGCGCATATGGCTTCGGATAAGAAATGCCCTCATTGGATATCCGAGTGCAGGATTCAGCAGGTGCGTGTGGAGAAGGGGCTGTCCTTTCTGGATGCCAAAAAACTGGCTGAAGGCCATGGTGCAGCTGCTGCTGCCCCAAACTCTAACACCTCAGTGTATACTTTCAGTGCAGCGGTGGCAGGCAAGCGCCCCACCAAAGACTTTTCATGTCAAACCCCAACTTCTTGGTTGGGGGCGGAGCCTCGGCTCATCTCGCCCCTGGAGAGTAACCCTCCTCCGGTGGTGAAGAGGAGCCAGGGAACGCAGAAGGCGGACACTGCCGGTCCGGTAGTGCCGCCTTCTGTTGCCCCTAAGCCTCAGCCCCCACCCAAACCTGTTAGTCAACTCCAAAGGCTTCTGGCTCTGGTCAGCCTTCTAAGGCCGCTAACTCTAGCGGCAGGAACGCTGCCCAGGACCAGGGGTCTAAGAAATCTATGGGACCGCTGTGTGCATGGGCCCAGAAGGGGAACACTGATGTCCCCCTTCAAAACAAATATGCTGCACTGGAGGAGCGGATGGAGGGAGTGGAAGTTGTTGTTGCTGATGCTGCGGCAGCTCCACCCCCTTCATCTCCGAAGAACCAGAGGAGGCCCGGGAGCCGGCCCCCTCTGTTTCTTCAACTCCTTCCAAGGTAAAGGAAAAAGGGGGGAAAAACTCCTTACCCCCAGATAAGACCTAATCATGTACTCTTTGCTTCAGTGGAATTGTCGTGGTTTTCAAGCTAACTTTGAGGAATTACGTCTTTTAGTCAAGTTCTATAACCCCTCAGTAATATCTCTTCAGGAGACTTACCTGAAGACTTCTGACCCTGTGTTCTTTAATGGTTTTAATGTTATACATAAAGGCTCTGATTCGGAGAGGCGCTCGGGTGGAGCGGCTCTTCTCATTAGTAGCCAAATTTTATGTAGCCCTGTCAGCATCGACACCTATCTTCAGGCTGTTGCTGCTCGGGTTACCTTAAAAAATACCATAACCATATGCAGTATTTACCTGCCACCATCACTGCGGGTCTGTAGCAATGATATTTTTAACTTAGTAGATCAACTGCCCCCTCCCTTTATTCTCATGGGGGATTTTAACGGTCACGCTCACCTTTGGGGTAGTGACCACTATGATGGCAGAGGTCAGATGTTAGAAGATGTTTTTTCTCAACTTAACCTATGTGTCTTTAACGATGGCTCACCTACATACTCTAACTCAGGTTCCGGATCTAGTTCTGTTCTAGACCTCACTGTGTGTGATCCTTCTCTCATGCTGGACTTTGACTGGAAGGTTCACGATGACCTGTGTGGTAGTGACCACTTCCCAGTAGTCCTGTCATCGGTCAGCTGTGGGGAGGATTCGCCGGTGGGGCACTGGAATCTCAAGAAAGCTAACTGGCCTCTGTTCGCCTCCCTCTGTCAGTCTCGTCTTACAGAGGAGGTGGTCATGTCAGCTGAAGAACCTGTTTCTTGTTTTACTTTTATTTTGTTGGACGTAGCAGGTGAAACCATCCCTAGAACTTCCACATCAGTCCCTCGGAAGCCGAGAGTACCATGGTTCAATGAAGAGTGCCGCAAGGCCCCAAAAATGCGCAAATCTGCTCAGCGACGTGCTTTTTGTAATCCGTCGCAAGCAAATATTTTAACATTTAAAAGACAGCGGGCGAAAGCCCGTTACATTTTTAAACGTGAACGCCGTGCTTCCTGGAGACGCTTCGTCTCATCTTTATCTTCTAGGACTCCATCCCAAAAAGTCTGGAAGGCTGTTCGAAGAACTAGGGGCAGGGGTGGCTCGGCTTCTGTCGGCCATCTTAGAGATGGTGCCAGTTTGGTCACAGATAAAAAGGCTGTGGCCAATTTGCTTGCCTCCACCATTGCCCATAATTCTTCAACAGAGCATTATTCACCTTTCTTCCAGAGAGAGAAGGAGAAGCGAGAATCTTGTGCTTGTGCTTTTATATCGGATAACTCGGAAGACTATAATGCCTCTTTTATGTTTTCAGAATTGCAGCAAGCCTTGCAGAAATGTACTGACTCTGCTGCTGGATTAGATACCATCCATTATCAGCTCCTAACACATCTGCCTGAGGATTCACTCCTTGTACTTCTCAAGGCCTTTAACCATATCTGGATAATAATAATAATAATAATAATAATTACGGTATTTATAATGCGCTTATCTTATAATAATTATAACTCTAAGCGCGCACTCACAACTCGCGCACGCATGCGCACGCTTTAGACGACTCACATACAACAAATGGTGAAATGAATTGCGACAGTCATCTTTTGTGGGGAGTGTGGTGATAGTGCTAGAACTGTTGAAAGAGGTGAGTTTTGAGGGCGGACTGAAAGGAGGAGAGAGAGTCTTTCTGACGGAGAGAGAGTGGGAGAGTGTTCCAGGTGGATGGACCATAAACTGAGAAGGCGCGGGGGCCGAAAGTGCTGAGTTTGGTGCGGGGGATGTGGAGACGGAGAGGGTCGGAGGTGGAGCGGAGGGAGCGGGAAGGAGTGTAGGGGTGAAGTAAGTTGGAAAGATAGGCAGGAGCGCAGTTGTTCAGGGATTTGTAGCAGAGAGACAGAATCTTGTATTGGATACGCTGTGGGATGGGAAGCCAGTGAAGAAGTTTGAGCAGGGGTGTGATGTGGTCGGATTTTTTCTTTCTGAGGACGAGGCGGGCAGCATTGTTCTGGATGCGCTGGAGAGTGGAAGTGGTAGAGTGAGGGAGGCCGGAAAGGAGAGAGTTGCAGTAGTCAATACGAGATAGAATGAGAGAGACAGCAAGTTTGGTGGCAGCTTCGGTGGTGAGGTATTTTCTGATCTGACTGATGTGGCGGAGGTGAAAGTAGCATGCCTGGGCATTATAACCGGTCATTTTCCGCCATCTTGGCGCCAGGCTGTGGTTGTGCCAATCCCCAAGCCGGGTAAGGATCCTTCCGACCCGGGCAACTACCGGCCAATAGCTTTGACATCATGTTTATGTAAGACTATGGAACGCTTGGTCAACGCCCGACTGGTGTGGCATCTTGAGTCACGTGGTCTCATCACAGACCTCCAGTGCGGTTTCCGGCGCTTCCGTAGTACAACTGACCATCTAGTCCGCTTTGAGTCTTTTATCCGAGATGCTTTTGTCAACAAGCAGCATGTCTATGCAATTTTCTTTGATCTTGAAAAGGCATATGACACTACCTGGAAGTATGGTATAATGTCGGATTTGTCGGACATGGGTTTTAAAGGGCACCTGCCTGTTTTTATTCACAATTTTTTGTCTAACAGGTCGTTCCATGTCCGTGTGGGCTCCACCCTCTCCGATTCCTTTGAACAGGAGATGGGTGTCCCGCAGGGCAGCATTCTATCTCCTGTTTTATTTAGCATTAAAATAAATAACATTGTAAAAGCCGTCAAGGATGATTCTGAATGCTCTTTGTTTGTGGACGACTTTGCTTTGTGTGCACGAGGTCGAGACTTGCGTCCCTTGAGAGGCGCTTGCAGCTGTGCGTTGATCACATCCAGGGGTGGGTGTCTCTCAACGGATTCAGGTTCTCGCCCTCCAAGACAGTCTGTGTGCATTTTACTAACCAGATGAAATTTTTTCCAAAACCTAGCCTGAGCATTGCTGGAGTGCCAATTAAGGTGGCTGAAGAGGCAAAGTTTTTGGGGGTCATCTTTGACAAAAGATTGACCTTCTACAACCATGTTAACTACCTTAGAACCTCTTGTCAGAAGGCCCTCGACATTCTTCGTGTCGTTGGTCGTACTGACTGGGGTGCAGACCGCATTGTCTTACTTCGACTGTACAGGGCCCTTGTTCGGTCCAAACTGCATTACGGCTCTGTGGTATATGGCTCGGCTTCCAAGTCTGTTCTACAGTGTCTGAACACAATTCACCATCAAGGTCTGCGCATATGTCTAGGGGCCTTCAGGACATCTCCAGTTCCTAGTCTGTATGCCGCGGCAGGGGAGCCTTCTCTCAGGCTCCGCCGCATCCACCTCATGCTCAGCTACGTTCTGAAGCTGAAGGCCCATCCAGACAATCCTGCCTATGATTGTGTTTTTAACCCGTCGTTTGCAGAGATTTACGATGCCCATCCGGGAGCTGTCCGTCCACTTTCTTTCCGTGTCCGACCTCATCTGCAGGCGGCCGGAGTGGACCTGGACAAAGTTTCGGAATCTCTGCAACACGTCACTCCACTCTGGCTACTACCAGTTCCTGACATCTTGCTGGACTTGACCGCCCACAAGAAGGATTGTACTCCACCAGCCATATACCAACAGAGCCTCAATGAACTCCTTTCAAGTTTTCCTGGCTATTGTCGTCTTTATACGGATGGGTCCAAGTCTGAGGATGGGAGAGTGGCTGCGGCTGCAGTATCCTCTCGCCATCCTAGACACCCATTTAAGCTCCGCCTACCTGACCATTCCTCTGTATTTAGTGCAGAACTGCAGGCAATTCTGCTGGCACTCAGGCATGCCTATCAGTCTTGGGAAAGGAACTTCCTAATTCTGTCTGACTCTCTTTCTGCCCTGCAGGCCCTTCAGGGCGCGGGAACAGACCATCCACTGCTGGTGCAGATTAGAGAGCTCTACGCAGACTTGATGAAGGAATATTATGACATCATTTTTAATTTGGGTCCCGGGCCATCGAAGGCAACAGGATCGCAGATTCTGCTGCCAACGGTGCTCGCAATGACCCTGTCCCTGACACACAGACTGTTTATAGTGATTTTAAACCTGTGATTAGTGCGTACATAGCCCGTAGCCCGCGAGTGGCAGTCCGAGTGGGACAAAGAGGAAGGGAACAAGCTTCATGAAGCTCTTCCTAAGGTGTCCGACAGTCTACCTTTCCGCTGCGGCAGCCGCCGTGAGGATACTGTCCTTGCTCGGCTCCACATCGGGCACACGTATGTTACGCACTCTTACTTACTTAAACAGGATGAGCGTCCATGGTGTTTTGCCTGTGATGAGCAGTTTTCTGTTCGACACTTTTTGCTGTATTGTGCTGATCTAATTGACACGAGATATAAACACTTCACAGCAGACTCCTTGAAGGTTTTGTTCCGGGATGTTCCCCTGGACAAAATCTTAAATTTTTTGAGAGATTGCAATATTTTTAACAAGATCTGAGCATTCATAGACTATGTGAATTTTTTTTATTTGCTTTTTTTGAGTCTGTAGATGTTTCTTTTAAAGACTTGTGCGACATTTTAGCCTGAGATTTGTAATCTATATTTACATCTTGTCTTAAGACCTTGCTTTTAGTCTGGCTGACCAGATTTTTACCCATCCCACTGTGAGATGGCCTTAGTCGCCTGCTCGGCATTAAACCCAAATAACTAACTAACTCTTTCTCTTGGGTGTAATCATCTTCCGTTGAATCTGTAATGACCGGTTATTTTCGACCACACCGTAAGTCAACACCACTTTCCATCTTCTCTTCGACCTCACGGTCTTTTTTGTCTTTCTCGCTCAGTGCCCAGTCTTTAAGTGTTCTCCTCTTGTCTCTCCTCACGCTCCGCTCCGTATATATACACAAGTCTCTCTCCCTTCCTCATTGTGTATTCTTACGCGATGTCATGAATATTCATTCACATCTCTACATCAACTAACTTCAATAACTATATAACATATACTAAACATGCATTTCACATCTGATCCATGCATCCAATTCAACCTAACACCTGTATCACAACATTAATAATAGAACTATTTTGTGAACGGACTATTTCCTTCCAAATGCTGGAATTTCCTCAGATACTGAGTATATTTTTTATTCTTTTATTACAGAATCAGCCGGGAACCGCACTGACCCCCTTTCCCCCGCTAAATAGGTGAGGTCCCTTCACTTCCGCACTTTCTCTCATCTGAATAGCAGGTCACTACCGACCCACTTTCCCCGCTAATTAGTCTAGGTACCTTCATTTCCGCACGTATTCACTTCTTGTTTCCCCACCAAGGAGTCGTGCGTACCGGCACGTAAACCACTTAGTCCCGTCTCCACTCCCCATGACTTACTCGCAGTCTGCGATATAAATTTCCCTCATTCAATGATTTCGCTAGTAACTTTAGCTGCACTTACTTCTCAATGTTCCACTTAATTCTGAATTTTGGTCCCTTGACACACTGGCATGGAATAATTGCATGGGACTTGAAAATACCACACAAAGTGATTCCTACAGGCCAAATTAATGTCTATGTGAACAAAAACATTATGTGGTAGAAAATATATATGTGCAAAATACATGTGCAAATGAGCAGTAACATATTTATCTCTTTAGCTTGCCAAGGCCAGACCACGACAGTTCAGGCGCCAAGCTAATCTGGCACTACCCTTGAATTATTATGATCAATCCACCTCCTGCAACTGGTACATAGTTGTTAAGTAACACTTCCAAAATTTGGGAAATGCACCTGTGGGGCTAAAAGGGTTAATGTAAGACATGTAGCAGTGTCAGTGTAAATGTGCAAACTAGATCGAGACATGGTCTTGCAGCTGATAACACTTACTCGCCACTCTTGAGGGGCATTAGACCCAGGATCACATGTTGTGGCTAATGTGTGGGACCGGGTCCCAGGGGAATGACTCCAAACAGGTTGATGATACTGCTACTTTCCCATAATAGACAGAAATACATGTTCACTTGCTTAATTGAAACAAAATGTTAAACAGTGTTGCTTGGTAATGGAAAACTCGCCGACAGATAGTATACAAGGACAATGTGAACCTGTTGATAAAATGCAAACATAAAGTCATTAACGGCAGATTGCAGAGGCTCATGAGAATCACTCCTCTCGCAAACACACGTATGCATACATCGTGAACTTGGCCTAAAGCATCCAACAATCGGCAGCTGCAGAAGCTCATGTACACTGTGCACAATTCAGACAATGTGAATCTGTTGGTCAGATGCAGACATCAGTCAACAAGAGACATGGATTCTCATGAGCCCCTGCGACTGCAGGGGCTCATGAGAATCCATGTCTCTTGATGACTGATGTCTGCATCTGACCGAGAATCTATGCTTCTTTCAAATAAATGTCCACATGCATCAGTCTTTGGCTGCCAGGCCTCATGACAATCTGCCAACGGATGAAGGAGCTATTTAGGGACTGAACGGAACCAGGAAGATGGTCTACATCTACACATGAAGTACATAATCCTGACCACCAAGATGACTGAAAAAGCATGTAATTGGTGAAGAAATTCCCAAGAAAGAAACAAACATGTTTGGAAAGAACAAGTACAAACACAAATTATCGTGCTGCGCTTTCTAAGCATTTTTCTTTCTTTGCTGGGAGTTTCTCTGTTTATGAAGTGCTAATAGTACAGGTTCACAAACAGAAAACAAAGACAATGAGGCTGAACACAACCAGGGAAGAACCAGTCTTGCTTGCTGGCACCGCGTTGGAGGAGGTGGAGTCCTTCACCTATCTCGGGAGCATCATAGACAAAAAAGGCGGCACTGATGCAGATGTCAGAGCACGAATCGGTAAAGCCAGAGCAGCCTTTCTCCAGTTAAAAAAAAGTGTGGAGTTCCAGAGAGCTGTCACAACACACCAAAGTCTGGATTTTCAACTCCAATGTAAAAGCAGTTCTCCTATATGGAGCAGAGACTTGGAGATTGACAAAAACCACAGTCAACAGAGTACAGACCTTCATGAACAGTTGCCTTAGAAGAATTTTGAAAATCCACTGGCCAGAGAAGATCAGCAACGTCAGACTCTGGGAGAGAACAGAGCAGATAAAAGCAGACAATGAAATTGGGCGAAGAAGATGGGGATGGATCGGTCACAGCCTGAGAAAGCCAGCTTCCAGTATCACTAGGCAGGCATTGTCATGGAACCCCCAGGGAAAGAGGAAAAGAGGTAGGCCGAGAAACTCCTGGCGTCGAGACCTCCAAGCAGACATCAAGAGACTGGGAACCACCTGGAGCAGAATCGAAGGAGAAGCACAGGACAGGAGTTGCTGGAGGTCTCTCGTCGACGGCCAATACCCGGGTAGGGGTGACAGGCGTAAGTAAGTAATAGTACAGGAGAAAACACATAATCAGGACTCCTTGAAGGGTCTGTAGACCTCCATGTGTAAAGTTTAGAAGTACCCAGACTCTCAGCATAATGAAGGGTCACGATTTTGATTGAAGAAAACTGTCATTTGTATGTTTAAAAAAACAATTTTTTTTTTTCGCTCTCTCTTCTTGAAATGTGTTTACACGACGTCTTACAAAAGACACACAGTTATTTAACATGACAAACCAAACTAAACCGCAGGGGAAAGAAAACTACACATCCAAATCCCTTGCCAACAAATTCAATAAACGGCAAAACAATGCTAGAATAATCTACTATGGCAGCAAGAACAACAGAACGTGTCCATTTCATGAGACATATTGTGTTTACCCAAGTTTTTTTAAGAAACGCAGTCCTTTCACAGGACGAACCAATCTAAGCCGTGAGAAAACTACATATCTAGGCAAAAATGAACATGTCCTTTGGTGTGCGATGTTGAGCACCATTTTCCATTGCAAGCTGCAAAAGGTCCTCAGGCTGTCAGCCTTAGTTTTCCTGCTGTGGACTGAGCAACCAAGGCTGAAATCAGCCCAAGCAGGGCTCTTGGTTATTTTTTCTTCATAAACCTTTTCAAATTCAACGCAAATGATGCAGTCTGATTTCAATCTCCAAGATGTCAGATACACTGAGCCTGACCTACACAGCATGAGCTGCATGTTTGAGAACTCGTAGGGATCGGCCTTTAGGTACACCTCTTGCAAAAACTTGCAATTGTTGACTGTGTCTAGGGTGCACCTGGGCAAAAACCCGTTGGCAACAACAGTCTATTACGTGAACGTGCAGGTCGGCCTCAGTATGACGCGCATCGCAAAGTCGGCTACATAATCATGATCCCAAGTAAATCTTCAATGAGCAGCAAGTCCTTTGGCCGACTCCAGCCTTAGTTGGGATCAGCCATGATTGTTCAAGGTGTCAGGATAGCTTGGCGCCTTTAGATGACATACCCTTTTGCTATCGTATGTGAGTAAAAATGCTGCCAGTTGCTGTTGTAAGAGTAAATTTATCCGTTGGCTGTGGGTAGCGTTTTTTGTCCTGATGATTCCTGCAGGAATCATGACAAAAACCGCTACCGACAGCCAAAGGGTTCAACTCCAGTCATCCTTCCATCTGTGTCCTCTCACCCAGCACCCAATATCGTGACTGCAAGAGTCAAGTTGGCAAGTTACATCCCTCATGCAAAATTAGACTGGGAGGCATCCTGGAGAGCTCTTAGAAGAAAACAAATACCATGACAAGTACCTCGGTAGTTTGCTTTTATTTTCTTTAATGGTGACACGGCTCCATATTTTTCATACAGCAATAAAGCGGAAATAATATATGTTGTAACATACACACCAGGCACAACAGAAAAAACAAACTTGCTTAGCTTAGGATATGCCTTACATTTTTGGGGGGATACAGCACCCCCCCCCCCCCCCCCCCCTCAAACCCTAGTCCTATGCCACTGATTACAATTCACAGATATCTCTGTTCACCAGGAAGCTTGAAAGAGCCATAATGATGCACGCACATAATATATCCATGTTCACCAGGCAGGCTTAAAACAGCTTACTTACTTACGCCTGTCACCCCTACCCGGGTATAGGCCGTCGACGAGAGACCTCCAGCAACTCCTGTCCTGTGCTTCTCCTTCGATTCTACTCCAGGTGGTTCCCAGTCTCTTGATGTCTGCTTGGAGGTCTCGACGCCAGGAGTTTCTCGGCCTACCTCTTTTCCTCTTAAGTCTTCTAGTAGAAGAACCTTCCTCCTCCAGGAAAGGAATTACTGTTAGTCTTTTCGTCGGCGTTTTTGTAGCTATTTCCTTTTTTGCAGGGTGGGGAAGCTACCCCCACGCCCAACCCCCTTACTAGGAGGACCAGGGGTTTTCTGTCGGGGTCACCTTCCCTTAGACCATGTTGGTTCACGGCACCTTATTTCATTCGGTGCACCCCTCTCACGAGGGACCCCCTATCCACCACCCAGGGGACGCGCCTCAACGCCGTATGGTCCCAGCGCGAGGTTAAAACAGCTAACACAGTACAAAGATTTGAAAAATATATCCCTGTTTAAATGGTGTGCTTAAAGAAGCTCACAGATGTCACACATCAAAAATACATATATCTCTTTAAATGGTAGGCATGAAAGAGCTCTAATGATACACAGATATATATCTATACACATACTAGTTAAAGAAATGCCTATCATTGAACTTGGTCACAATTCTTCTGCACATCCGCATACATCTCTGGAAGATGATAAATAAATACATCTTTATCTCCATAGATTCAAGGCATGAGCGACGTTTTTTGTTTTTATTGATCACATGTTTTGGCGATTGTGTGGAGCCATGAAGTCCAGATCTGGGCCTGGAGGCACGATGCCAAAAGGGTTGATCGAAATGTGGCTCTCCTGTAATAAACAAAAATAACCTATGTTTTAAAAAAGTAAATGAATGTGTTAGCTTCAGGAAATAAACATTATGACTGTTCCAGTACAGCAGTATCAGCAACCATAAGGGTGGTCCTTGGTACAGTGCCTGCCGCCAGTGCCAAAGGTGTGAGGTTCAATACCTGGTTCTGGCACTGGACTTTTCTCTTCTAGTGTGTGGCACTGTTAATTCATTCAGCCTGACGCACGTATTTCCCAAATTTTGGAGGCGTTATCTAATGACTATGCAGCAGTTGCAGGAGATGGATCGACCATGATAATTCAAGGGCAGTGCCAGATTAGCTTGGCGCCGACAGGCGCCATGCTAATCTGGCACTACCCTTGAATTCTCATGGTCGACCCATCTCCTGCTTTAGTGCGTCAGGGCTGAATGGGTTGATTCAGGCGGAGTACTCCGGCTCTTCCTTCCCCTCCACTTTGGAATCCTGTTTCAGGCCACTTAAAAATGTCAAATAAAAGCGATCAGAATTTCCGGCACCTTAGCTGATCCTTCGCACCACATGAATATTCTGTTTGTCTTGTACTGTCTGTCTTCAGTGCGTTTCACGCGAGTGTGCATGTTGGTTCAGTCTGCGGCGCTTTGAGCAAAATCACATAAGGTCTTCAAAGACAGGTACTCTCTTAATCCATTACATCCTGAGGCCGATTTTTAAAAAGAAATTTGCTTATTGTCCAATGAAGACTCATTACAGATTAGAAGATATTCAACCATTTTAGTTCAAGGGTGGTGCCAGAATAGCTTGGCATCTCGGGTGCCAAGCTATTCTGGCACCACCCTGGAAATGTCATATACTGGTGCTCTCCATTTTGCCTTATTCATCTATTTTGAATGACTTGTTATATTATGTGCACATGTATGTTAGTAGCTTTGTACCTTTAGCAGAGTTGTACCTTAGTAGATTAGCAACAGCAAGCATGAAAAATGGCACAGGTGCTAACTGCTTCTTCCATTGAGAAATAAAGTTTCATTTCTTTTCATTTCATTTCATGGTCAAATTTATTTCAAGCAATGGATGTATCAGGATGAAAAAGGTTAAGAGAAGACTTAGTCGTAGTTGCAGCAATGGCAGGTGTGAAACATGACATTGTCACTGACTGTGTTAATACTTGCACCATTGTATACTAAAAGATTCATTGACCCTTTGATGGGCAAACGGTGTCACCTGTCAATAGAGACCATTTAAGTGGCAGCAGTTAAATAATGGCCTTTAACCCTTATCATTCGGAATGACTAAGTTGGACTAAAATAGTTCAAGGGTGGTGCCAGAATAGCTTGGCGCCTCTAGGCACCAAGCTATTTTGGCACCACCCTTGAACTAAAGCCATTGGTCTATATCCTTATCTGTAAGTACTATCATGTATGTAGCTTGCACATGGCAGTATGCAAAAATTTGAAGCTTTTAGCATCAGTATGACATGGGTTAATGACAGGTGATCTCTCCTAAGGTGGTCATAAAGCCATGAAGTCAGACCGCATTATTCACATTACTGGTGTGGAATTGAAGATTAGCCAATGTACCAGTAAAAGGTCCTTGGGCCCATTTCAGCCTTTGATGCGCTGTGCACAGCTGTGTGTAGGCTAACTAAAGCAGATATCAGCCTGAGTATTTTTTGCTCACAAGGCATCCACCTGGGCGTCTGTCAGCATTATATCCAATTCTGTGTTATACTGGCATGGTGCAAGTAATACTTTGACTGACCTCAACCCTTTGCTGTTGGTAGCCCTTTTTGCTGTAATGATTCTGACAAAAAGTGCTACCAACAGCCAAAGGGTTAAAGCCCATCGTATACTGTGTAATATGCCATTAAAGGACCTTTCAAGACCACTTTTACACAGATGGCATCCCAACACTATATTTTCTAGTCTTGCCACGCTAATTAAGCTTTCTGGGATATCCTAGCATACTGCGCCAATTTGTGGAGATTTGGTCTTTGTCCAAGTCATGAAAACAGATTCCAAACCAGATGATTTTCACTCGCTGTAAAAACATTTAACTTCAAACATTTTCCGATTTTCAAACACTCGGTGTTACGGGTTATTCCATGGTTGTCCAGAAGGTTTACCTTTTCATCGTTGCCCGTGAAATGTTTTAAACGAGCCAAAGCCCACAAACTTGACACTGTGTGTCCAAATGTCACCATGTGTGGACTGCACTCTGTGGACATTTTTGTTCTGGTGATGCAGTTTACTTGGCAAACCCTACATTCATAAAATTAACGTTATGGACTTCTCATATAATTTGACTCTGCACTCATTCGTTTTGTGTCCCAAACTTTAACGCCACACATGTATCCATTGTTGTGTGAATTCCCATGGTCCAGGGAATGGTTGTACAAGGTGCCATGTAGTTTCCATGGAGAATGTTGGTTAATGTCAGAAACAACTCCGCATTTTGCCAACTAAGGATGAATGAGTCATCCAAGAGATGTTAAACTATTCGGTAAGAGCATTTGTTTTCATATAATCTGTATCATTGTTATGAAGTGAATGAAAGGAGTGAGTTGGAAATGAAATCAAAGACTAGATATTGTAAGCTACAATCAGACAAATGCAATGGTCATTTCTTTACACCCTAACTTGGTTCTAACTGTTAAACTGTTATTAGTGTTGCTCAGAACAACTGTAACATGCCCATGCTAATTTAGCTGTTAAGCTACGGTTCCATAAGCACAAGTCTGATACGAATACGATCTGAACCAGATGCGGTGATGCAATTTTCCTGAAAAAATGACGTCATTTTTGTTTGAAGCTGGATGCAAATTCATTTCTGCATCAGCAGTGATGATTATTATGCAGAAATGTGCGTATGCACTAGTGTTCTGAACTCTGTGTCAGACAGATGTAAACATTTTTACTCTGACGCACTAAGCTTTATCTTTACGCACTGAAAAATGCACCTGTGCGTCATGAATACGTTTCACAGCCGCGTGTGCTGAGCAGAACAAAGCTTTTGTGAGAGTGCCCAACGCAAACGCAGCAACATTACCACACGCAGCAGAAATTTGAGTGTGTGTTACAAAGTATGTGATCATCTAAGACTTCATTTCTGTGAACCCCTGGGAAATACTGCTGACCCTCCGGCAACTGTATACTTAATCTGCTGCGCTAGATCTGACCCCTATATTTAAGAATAAAATCAACACTAATCAGTCATATGGAAACACACAAACATGAAAATAACTTTCACAAACGTTTCAAGTTCGTATAGGATTCGTGTTTATGGGTCACTCAACTTAGTCTAAAATGCGTCCGTGCAACTGTCAGTTAGACTATGTTGTTGCTAAGTTCAGATTTTAACTAACAGAGTCTGATGGCTAGAGGGGTAACTGCATGTTGTGCAACCGGCACCAGGTTTGTCCTCTTGCAGACATTGAATGAAAATTTTAGGACATAATGGTTGACCAGTATTGCTGATGTTGTGAAAGGTTCTATAAAACATAGAAGTGGAGTGCTCGTATACTATCATTTCTAGACAGACCAAGCAACTCCCATTCTCAAACTGTTAGATTCATAGTCACCTTGAGCTTCGTTCTCGGTGACCATGAATCAAACAGTTTGAGAATGGGAGTTTCTCGATCTGTCCAGAAATGATAGTATATGAACACTCCACTCCTATGCTATAATAGGTATATGGTGGGCCTTTACCTCTTTGGCTGTCGATAGCAGTTTTTGTGGAGGACATTCCTGCAGGAATTGCCTCCACAAAAAACTGCTAACAACAGCCAAAGGGTTAATGTTTGTTTACAAAGTGCACTACAGGATACACAGTTGGGATCAATGACAACATGACAACATTGCCCTTACATAGTAATGCCTCTTGATATGCTCCATATCCACTGTCTCAGCCACCCCAGGCAGCTGGTAGATTTCACGAGTGTACGCCCACATGTTGGGGTAGTCTATGATGCGACGTTTGTTGGTCTGCACACACACAAAAATTAACCTTTTCTTGCAACAAATGTAAATGGTATGAAACTGTGAAAGATAGAGGATAGTGCTGAGTGTCATATAGCAGAGGGCACAGACACAAGCTCCAAGCTAGATACACCACCCTTTGTGTACATGTATGCTCAGTATGTGAGTGAATGCAGGCATTTCACATGAGCAAGCATTCGGGGTTCAGTTCATGGTGCTTAACCCTTATCATTCGGAATACACCAGTGTGTGAAATAAGTTGGACTAAAATAGTTCAAGGGTAGTGCCAGAATAGCTTGGCGCCTCTAGGCGCCAAGCTATTCTGGCACCACCCTTGAACTAAAGCCATTAGTCTATATCCGTATCTGTAAGTACTATACATGTAATGTAGCTTGCATATGTACAAATTTGAAGCTTTCAGCCTCAGTGTGATATGGGTTAACACATCCACATGCCAACAGTGAACACAATCCATGTTCATAGTCTGACAACTGCTGGTTTATTGCCATTGGTCACAAACTGTGATTCAAAATATTTAGTTAATTCAACAGCAAAGAGCCCCAGCCTTCCACGGGACATGGACACAGTGTACTGGTAATGCCAGCAAGAGGTATAGATTCAAATGAACTCTCACAACTGTGGAGGCTCATGAGGATCTATGTCTCTTGCAGTTGGATTGTGCTTACTTATTCTCGGCAGTGAAAGAGAAGGAAAGCGCACCCTTACCTTGAAGTGTGTATGGTAGACTGCATCGAAGCGAACAAGTGTGGTGAAGAGACGGATGTCTGCCTCTGTCAACTGGTTACCCACCAGGTAGCGCTGTTTGGACAAGATGGCCTCCACCTGATACCAGAAAGATATACTAAACACCCTTGTATATGCAGTCACTGGTACTTATGCTCATTAGCACAGAAAGTACTGGCGGCTGCATACAAAATGGGGTTAGGTATAATACTTGCACACCTATATGAAAAAAATAGCAGAATCGGACAAGAACTGTACTGTGTTTTACCCCATTCACTGCTGAGGAAAACTGACCACAAACCAACTGCATGAGGTATAGATCCTCATGAGCCCCCATGAATGTGGGGGCTCATGGGAATCTATGCCTCTTGCTGACACCACAGGCTAACTCTTTTAGCCCGATGGGTGCTTTTCCCAAATTTTGGAAGTGTTACTGAATGACGAGATACCAGTTGCAGGAGGTGGTTTGACCATGATAATTCAAGGGTAGTACCAGATTAGCTTGGCGCCTTTAGGCACCAAGTTTAATCTAGCACTACCCTTGAATTATCATGGTCAATCAGTCTCCTGCTGTAGGGTGTTGAGGCTAACTAAAACACACTCCAGCACACGTATGGTTCTCCATGGAGAAGCATCAACACATTCGAGACGTTCTGTATCTCATAAAGCCACATATCTAAACGCAGCATCTCTCAAATGTGACAGCTGTGCACCTGATGTCTACATATGCAGCCTTGGACAGAGCAAGAGCAACTGACTCATCGAAGACTCAAGTTAAATGATGCTATTGCGTCAAAAAGGCTCATGCTGAAGTTTGACAGCAGCAAAATATTTGTCTTGCAACCACCTATTTGTAACAACACAGAAAAGGGAAAAAAAAGAAAAACGCACCTTGTCCAAACCATCAAACACATCTTTCACAGCTGTATCATATGCCTCCTGAGATTGAGCAAAGCCACAGCGGTACACGCCATTATTGATCTGACTGCAAAAGTTATGAAAATATGACAATTTTTGTTCATTTTAATGCAATAAATACAAAGCATGTTTGTTCTTGTTAATTATACCAAAATGATATCAAAATGAGTAGTTAAAAAAATTGGAAAAGTAAACCAATAAATGTTTAACATAATAACCTGGGAAAAAAAAAAGAAACATGCAAAAATGCCCAAAGAACAAGAATGACAAAGCCATTAAGGCTCACATGCATGAATGATCCAGTTCTAATGCAAGGGTCGGCTTTTGTACCTGCAATGTTTTCTGAAAATCGATGCATTTTTCAAACTTTTATCAATCTCCCATGGCCCTTAACCTTTGTGAGTAGCGAACCAAAACAGTATGCATAGAAAGTTCTTATCAGCTACATTTCTGATAAAATCTAAAATTCTACTTTTCACATCATTTGCCAATCTTTTGTGACCCTTGACTTTCCGAGGGGACACCAAAATTAGCATTTATACAACCGGTTTTATCATAAGGTATATCTGGACCAAGTTTCGGGTTTGAAGTTTTAAATAGTACTCGCGAAAAATCTTTTTTGGGTCAAGAAATACCTATTTGTGACCTATTTCCTGATCTCTTATGACCCTTGACCTTTCTGAGGGGTCATCCAAATTAGTATGCATAAGAAGGTCTTACCATGAGGTATTTCTGTACCAAATTTGGGTCTGAAGTTATGAATAGTATTTGAGAAAAAAACATCTTTTGTCAAAATATGGCTATTTTTGACCTATTTGCTGAGCTCTTGACCTTTCCAAGGGGTCAACCAAGTTAGTATACTTAGAAAGGGGAGGGGGGGGGGGGAGGGAGGGAAACATGTGTCAGGTTGAAGGTCCCAAAGCGTTGCCTCCCCCCCCCCCCCCCCTCCACCCCACCCCAGGTAACTGATCTGCCCCTGTTAAACAATGTACTTTATTTCCAAACCTGGCGGGTACTATTTGGGTCTAGACTTTATGAACTTACGGGTAGATCCATTCGTTGACAGCATCGATCTGTGGACGTAGTGACTCAGGGTAAAGGTTCAGTTTCTTCTGCTCCTCTGTCTTGCAGAAAGCGTTGAATTCTGTGTTGAACATGCGGATGATTTCACTCGACTCATTGTTAACAACAGTCTGCTTCTGCTTGTCCCACAGACAGGGCACGGTGATGCGGCCAGTGTACTCTGCAGAACAGTGTAGTCAAACAAAAGACTCAAAATAGAGATGATCCGCAAATCAGAATTAATTCAAAGACATTTAGAGGCTGAGTCCCTTGACCCGTTGAATGCCGAGAAAATGGGGACACCACCTAACTGGAAGAGATATAGATACTCATGAGCCCCCGCAGTTGCGGGGGCTCATGAAGATCTATGCCTCTTGCTGACACCACTTTCCTGGGACAATGTGTTTTTTTTGTCCTGAATTAATCAAGACTGCATAAACACAGTCTGCGTTAGCTGGCACTGAACAGGTCTTCTTCTTCTTCTTCAGCGTTCCCGAGTTTCTGCCTCAGATGTCAAGATTAATATCCACCTGAGGCATAATCCATGAGGGTTGCGCGTGTGCTCGTTTCCCTGACGGGTACGGGTTCAGTTTCCACACTATACCAGATGGCATAGTCAGCGACACTCCGACTTCGTTGGTCAATGGTTGGTTTTCTGTCAGGGTTTGTTCCCCTAGCCTTTGCCTCTCCCGAGGCACCCACAAGGCAGTGGGGCTATTTACCCATAGTTGGGAGTCAGGTTCATGGGCATCAGGGCCTATCCACATGCTGGTGGGCCTGCATGCCGCATGTCTGGGGGCCAGACCTACTCCGAGTCCCCTGTAGTTCAGCCCGAGTCCGTGAGGTGTTCAGTTACCGTGTGTCACCGCGAGGAGGCACTACATGAGGCTTGTTGTTGGAGAGGCTATGTACTGGCAGAGAGAGAGACTGACGCATTCTGCCCTCTTTTTCGCAATACTGCTAGCCAGCGGTGGAAGCTGAGAGCGAGAGGTGACAAGGACTACCACTGCACTACCGCACTAGACGCATCACAACAACCATTTTGACACACTGAACAGGTAAAAAATAAGCAAAGACAGTATATATATATATATATATATATATATATATATATATATATATATATATATATATATATATATATATATATATATATATATATATATATATGAAGGAAAAATCCATATACACCACGCAGTATAGTATAGTATTCCCCTGATGAAGCCTTCGCCGAGAGGGCAAAAATTTGTGAAAATAAAAGCGTAACTCCTACTATACTATGTGGTGTATATAATTTTTTTCTTCATATTCAAAGTATTTCACTGTCGCTTGAATCCAACTTTGGAGTATGTGGTGCCAGCATTCTTGGACAGATTTTATTTTATTCAAGCAGATGTGATTACAAAACCTGAATCAAAATGTCTGAGTCGTAAGACGAGGACATTTTGATTTGAGTCAAGTAATCACATCTGTCTGTTTATCTGCACTGTATCAAACAAAACTTGCTGAATATAATTTACGTGCCCAGTCCAAAACAAAACTATGCCTAGCGTCATTCATTTTGCGGCTGATTGTGGTGCTCAGACAAACACATGAATGGCAGACGACTGCATATCGCTGTCGGCTCAGTGCGCAGATTTCGACCGACTATGAAGACATATGAAGACATTGTATAACTGGGCATGTAAATTCTACTTGTAACTAGCTCACACATAATTGCAGAAAATGACAGCAGGTTTGTTTGTTTAGTTCTTTTCTCAGGTTGTCGATATCGCCAGCTGACATCTCGTCAGTTTCACTTGTCAATGTAGCGACTCGCACGTTTCCTGGTGTCTTTTTTCTGTACGTGTGTGTGTATAGGATATACATTTTGAAAGTTTATACATGCTAATAAGTATTTAATTACTACTAAACATAAAGAGCTTGTTAATGTTGCAGTGTGAGCAAATTTCGTGTTTCTGTTTTTAAAATGCAAGTATCATCAAGATCGAGTCTTCTTGACACGCAAGGGATTTTGGCAAGGAAAGTATATCAAGAAATTCATGAATATTACTTTGCTTGTTATACAATATATCAATACATGTGTCAAAGAAGGGAAAACTTTATGGAGTGGGTAAATGAAAAAAAAAAAAAAAAAAACATTATTGCTGGATCACCACAATCACTGTGACATGAGTCATAAAAACAGTCGCAATGTTTACAGTGGATAACCACCTCGAACTGGGGATGTAACTGAAGCAACTCCTTGTGAGCAGGAGGAGAATCTTGTAAGCCCCTGAAGCTGCAGGGGCACGTGTGAATATACGCTTCTTGCAGATGGTGTGGTTGGATGAATTCACTTAATTAAGAAGTCCATGCAATTTTTTGGCCCGATTTACAGACAACCTCCACTAGGGTGTATGGCGTTAGAATGTGATGTGTATAGTGTTTATATTCTTTATCAGTCTCATTTGTGTTCTTTTTTTTTATCATGTTTTTTACTAATCCTTTAACTTCTTACACCCTGAGGATGAAATTGTCAAATTTTTGTAGATATCCTCTGAGGTCTATATCACAGTTCTGGAGACGGATCGACCATGATATTTCAAGGTTGGTGTCAGAATAGCTTGGCGCCTAGAGGCGCCAAGCTATTCTGACACCAACCTTGAAATATTCATTTTTCTCTAAAAGGTATTTTTTCGAAAAATACTTACCGATGACATGACTTTGTGGAAGTGTCTACTACTTGCTCAATTTTAGCCTAAAAACCCGTTGTGTTATCACACAACCCGGGAGGCACTCGGGGAACCCCCAAAGGGGCCGAGAGTTGTCTCCCGTTCCTGCCCTACCGGTTCCCGTCACGAGACCAACCAGTCAGATACTTCGCCTGAAGCGGCAAGCGGGGCAGGTGGGAGGGTCCTCCGAGTCATGTCATCAGTAAGTATTTTTCGAAAAATACCTTTTAGAGAAAAATGAATTTATTTTCTCAAAAACATTACCGATGACATGACTTTGTGGAAGAATTGCGATGAGGAGGCGGGTGCCGCTTGTAAAACCCCCGAAGGTTAAAACAGCACTGTCCTCCCTGTCGCAAAACTCCCAACAATTTTAGCGAAGTGCATACCTACGGCGCCCGTGGCGCTGGGAGGGAGTGTTGCGCCGCGGCGATGTCCCCTACCAGAGCGAGATTCTCTCGCTGGCCTGCCAGGTCCCTGAGGTAGAAGCGGGCGAAGGTCGATTCAGTCTTCCAGCCCACGGCTGGCACGATGTCTTTGACAGCGCAGTTTCGATTGGACGCGATGCTCGTGGCCATGGCTCGTACCTCGTGTGCGCGTATGTTAAGCCTCTTAGCTCCCTGAGGGGAGAGGTCCTGATAGGCAGACCGTATGACCCAGCGGAGCCAGGAAGAGATCGTCTGGGCCGTAATGTCATTCCTGCTGGATCTCAAAGGTAGGAAGAGGCACGAACGTCCTCTCCAGAGGGCTTTAGATCGGCGAAGGTAAACCCGAAGGGCGCGCACGGGATCCTGTTGCCTGGTCTCCTGGGACAAGTTATTGCTTCTTAGTGGCCGTAAGGTGATCACCTGAGGCGCAGTCAGAGGAGACCTGTTCTTGGCAAGGAAGGCAGGGTCCGTGAGTACTTGGACGGAACCGTCCGCTCGGAACTGTAGGCAGGTAGGGCGTGCCGAAAGCGCGTGTAGCTCACTAACCCGGGAGGCAGTAGCAAGGGCCAGCAGGAAGCACGTCTTGCGTGTCACGTCTGCGAAGCGGGCCAAAGGTAAGGGTTCGAATTGGGCGGAATTCAACCACATCATTACCCAGGGTAGGTCCCATCGAGGGAGGAGTGAGCGGGGGACTGGGCGCTGGATGCCGAAGTGTCCCATAAGGTCGGCTAGGTCTTTGCAGGCACCCGGGTCTGGGTGGCCAAGATGTCGATACGTGTCGGCAATCATGGAAAGGTATCCCCTGATGGTGATGGGGGCCAAGCCTTGGACTCGAAAGAGCCAGAGGAAAAAGTCCGCGAGCTGAGGATTCGTCAGTTCCGTGGGGGCAAGGTCGTGGTCGCTGCACCAGGAACACAGGACTCGCCACTTTCCCTCGTAGACTCGAATGGTCGAGGGTCTGCGGGCAGAAGCAATCGCCTCCACTGCTGCACTCGAGAAGCCTCTAGCGAAGAGGGCTTGCCGCACAACCTCCAGGCGTGAAGGAGGAGCCGCTCCGGGCAAGGGTGGAACAACGGCTGGCGAGATTGCTTGAGCATGGTGCGCGGGGCGGGAAGCAGCTGAGGGGGGGCCGTGGCAAGGCTGAGGAGGTCGGTGGTCCAGGAGCGGTTCCAGGAGAACGGCGCCACTAACAGGAGGACCGCCGTGCAACCCCGAAGCTTCAGGAGAACTTTGGGCACGAGCACCGTTGGGGGGTAAGCGTAGGCCACCAGGCTGTCCCAAGGGATGGAGAGAGCATCGACAGCCCAGGCAAGGGGGTCGGGAATCGGGGAGACAAAAAGGGGAAGCTGGTGATTCCACCTTGTGGTGAACAAGTCGATCTGAGGGGTCTCCCAACGGGCGCAGATCATCCGAAAGATGTCCTGCCGGAGAGTCCATTCCATGCGTAAGAACTGGCCACGGCGAGAGAGCGAGTTGGCCAAGACATTCAGGCGTCCGGGAATGTGTCGGGCCCGAAGAGAGATGCCATGGTCCTCGCACCAACGCAACATCTGGTAGAGAAGCATGCACAGGTCGGGGGAGCGCGTGCCACCTTGTTTATGGATGTAGGACACCACCGTCGTGTTGTCCGAGAGGACGAGCAGCTCCTAGTGCCGGAGGTGAACTTCCCAGTACTGAAGGGCTTGCCAGACGGTTTGCATCTCTAGCCAGTTGATGTGAGTGTGCACTAGATCCGAGGGCCAGGGGCCGGATGTCGAGAGGAACCGTGGTAGAAGATGAGCACCCCACCCTGAGAGGCTTGCGTCGACACAGAGGGAGATCTGTGGGGGAGAAGAGGCAAGGGGAACTCCCCAGGCGAGCCAAGAGGTGTCGGTCCAACGACGCAGATGGGGACGCAGCATCTGAGACACCGGAACCAACGCCGCTAAGTCGCCGGAAGATGGGCGCCAATGCAGGAGGAGATGCAGCTGTAGCGGCCGGGAGTAGAGACGACCAAGGGGAATAAGGTCCGCAGCCACGTTCAACAAGCCGAGAAGCTGAAGCCAGACTCTGGCAGGGGCTGCGTCTTCCCGGGCTAACTGGCGCGCTAGGGCAGCAATCTTCAGTATACGAGGAGACAGCAGGCACCCCCGGTTGAGATCGGTAGCGAACTCCATGCCGAGGTGCCCAAAGTGGCGGGAAGGAGCGAGATCCGACTTGCCCTTGTTGATCAAGAAACCCAAGTGCGCCAGGAGGCGCAGCAGCGCATCCCTGTCCGTCGTCAGTTCGGCCTCCGACTGGTTGCGCAGGAGGAGGTCGTCTAGGTAGTTCGACGTCAGACTGGTAGAGGATTGACGGGCCTTGGCGACTACGGCGTCCATCAGGCGGGTGAAAACCCAAGGGCTGAGGTCGAGTCCAAAAGGGAGCGCGCGAAACTGGTAGACCACGCCGTCGATTGCGAACCGGAGGTACTTCCTGGAGGCCTGGTGCATCGGAACGTGTAGGTACGCATTGGACAGGTCCAGGCTGACCGCGAAGTCTTGAGGCTGGATAGCGGCTTTCAGGGCCCTGGCGGTCTCCATCCGAAAGGTCGGAGCCGTAATAAACTGGTTCAGCGCCGAGAGATCGATGACCGGGCGCCATCTCCCTCCAGGCTTCGGGATGACAAACAGGCGGCTGTAGAAGACCGGGGAGTCGGGGTGTCGAACAACCTCCGTGGTGGCTTTCCGCAGAAGGGAAGAGACTTCCCCACGCAAGGCCGAGGCCTTGAGCGGGTCGCTCGGAACCTCGGTCCAAAGGGGGGAGCGACACAATGGTGGAGGCTTGCGGAAGACAATCCGGAGGCCGTCGGTGATGGTGGAGCAAATCCAGGGGTCGTCGGGAAACAGCAAGAGCCAATTTCCACGAAACTCGGTAAGCCTCCCGCCGACAGGGGACCCCAAGGAGGTCGGCGGGGGCTGGGGCGGGGGGCAGTCAGGCAGCCGGGAGGGACAGGGCCAAGCAGGGGCACGGGACCTGGTCGGTCTAGGGTGGCCAAAGGCGGGGGCCCGCCTGGGAGCCGCGGTGGGCGCCGCGGGGGCAGCGGGTCTAGAAGTCCACGAGGCGCGAACCCCAGCCTGGCGGGCGGCCGGAAAGCGCTGGGGGGGAGCATTGCGGGGCCAGCAGTCGGGGTTGGAGTCCCTGACGGAGGACCAAGTGTCGCCAAAAAGGAGGGGATCACCAAGCAGGGCACGACGCAGTTGCGAGCGCAGGTCAGGAGGCATCCCCCGGCAGGCTAGGAGGAGGGCGTCTCGACGCATCAAGTCGCAGTTGGCGGCCGCCGCCATGGCGTTGACTGAGGAGTGGTAGGCGGCGCGGTTGACGACCTCCGCTAAGGCCAGTAAGTCACCCAGGAGGGGCGAGACCGAAGGATGCCAGGAGTCCTCCACACGACGGACCAGAGCTTGGGTGAGGAGTTCAAGGAATCCCGCGCAGGTTAAGGTGTTCCGGACCAAGGCCGCCGTCTTCTCCAGGTCGTGGGGGGAAGAACGCTGGAAGAGGGCGAGGCCACCTGCTTGAGACAACGCCGGGGGGTCCACCGCAGGTAGAGGGATGGAGAAAGCCTGGGAATGGCCGGCATACCAATCCTGACGGAAGGCAATGTCCAGGCCAGCCGGCCAGCGACGGTCGGAGAAAAACACGGGCTCGCGGTGCGTGGCGAGTTGGAGATGGGCCGAAAGGGCATCTCGCAGGTCCTTAAAGCCGGGCGGCTGGGGAAGTGACTTGAATCTCTTGACCTGATGCTCGGCATCCACAAAGGCAGAGACCTTCCTCTTCAGGGGGGGGGGGGGGGAGGCTGGACAAGCGTCAGCAGGCAAGGTGGCCGCGATGATCCTGGCGGCTTCGTCGAGGGCTAGGAGGGTTTCCGCATGGGAGGAAGATGGCAGGGCCGGGGGGGGGGGGGGGGGGGGGGGGGGGGGCCCGCTACATCAGAGGCAAAGGGCGAGGGGGAGCGGCTGTCCTGATCAAACAAGGCCGAAACGGAGTCTTCGGGCAGCAGACTGAGGGTCTCTTCTTCCAGAGGGCGGGTGTGTGGCCGGGGGGGCGCAGGGGAAGCCGAGGACCGTAGCACCGGGTGGGAACTGTCGCGGAAAGTACAGGCCTCGCGGGGATGGGCGGGCAGCGACAACGGAGGTGGCATGCGGCGTGGCGAACGCGGACCGGAGAGCGGCGGGATCCTATCACGAGGAGAGCGAGAATGAAGTCGGGAACGTGGGCGCCGATCCATGGCAGGGGAGCGTCCAGCGAGGGGCCGCCGAGGAGACGAGGGCCGGTGACGAGAGGAGCGAGGAGAGCGCGCCGAACGACGGGAAGGCGAGCGAGACGGGGCACGCGAAGACGAGGGCCGGGGGGAGCGGTGGCGATCCCGGCGGGAGGAATGGTCCTTCCGAGAGCGCTCGAGTGGCGAGCGAGAGCGTCTAGAGCTGGTGGTGGAACGGGCGTAGTCGGGGGCGTGACTGCGTCGCGAACGCTGTGGCTGACGTCTCTGCTGGCCGGGCTCAGTGAGGCGGGCGCTGTGCCGGCAAGGAGACCCCCCGGAGGGGTCAGCGGGCTTATCGGGAAGAGACAGGGGAGGACGGGCCGTCAACGTGGGACGGCTCGAGGCACACTGCTGCAGGCCGGGCTCAGTGAGGCGGGCGCTCTGCCGGCATTCAGATCCTCCGGAAGGATCCGCGGGCGTGGCAGCAGTGGCAGTCCTCTGGTCAGCAGTAACCGTAAACACCCGACGAGAGTTCCGTTCCGTGAGGCTAGGACGGGAAGTGGCGGTCGCTACGATAGGGGCGGTAGGGGAAGATACCGGTGCCAGGCGGAAGGCAGCTGGCTGTGGTCGCTCGCGCCGGTAAAAACTCCAGAGGTGAAACCACCGTAACTCCGGCCAGGATGCGCAGACATCACAAAGGCGGTCCGAGGAGCAGCCAGTACAAGGGAGGCAGACCACATGGTCATCCGTCGGCCACTGGAAGTCGCCACAACGGGAGCATGTAAGAACCTGGGCGCTGCAACATACAAAAGTCATGCTAGGACTGCAAGGCCGGGAGGGCTATCACCGGCAAGCTAAATGTGCCAAGGCGGCGTGACACCTACCCGATTGAACAGAGACTACACGCTCCGGGAGCCGACGGGCCTTTAAGCCAGGCGAAGAGGAGCGTAGGAGCAAAAGGGCACTAAACAGGCCTAACCACACAGTCAGCGTGGCTTTAAAAGGCAAACAGTCTACTCGTAAGCTAACGAGGCAAAAAGGAGCGGGCAGAAAAAAACCCGCGGGAGGCCCGCATGTCTACTCTGTTCACTAAGGCCTCAGTAAAGAGAGCTCGACAGCTAGCCCACTAGCCGTAACCCAAAACGAAAGCCCGAAACCAGCCGGCGCTCGGCCCAAGGGCCAGCCGAGGGCAGCTACCGCTACCTTACCTCCGAGACGAAGCGGGAACGGGGGAAGGGGCCTCCATACACCCGTCACAGCACCAGAGGGAAGCAGCGAAAGCAGCGGCGGGAGGCAGTAGCAGGTGGCGAGAAGAAAGGCTGGAGCGCTAGAAGGCCTAGAAGCGGAGGCTGAGCACATGAGAGGGGGCGGCAACGAGCGTCTGCGAAGAAGACCGGTGAAGGTACAGAGCGGGAGCAAGGCAAAACACGTCTACTCTGAGCGAGCGAAGTAGCAAGACTGGTTGGTCTCATGACAGGAACCGGTAGGGCAGTAATGGGAGACAACTCTCGGCCCCTCTGGGGGTTCCCCCGAGTGCCTCCCGCGTTGTGTGATAACACAACGGGTTCTTAGGCTAAAATTGAGCAAGTAGTAGACACTTCCACAAAGTCATGTCATCGGTAATGTTTTTGAGGAAATAAATCATGGTCAATCCACATCCTGTCGTAGTCTTTCAGGGCTTTATGGGTTAACCGCTTTCTTTTATAAGCTGTGATCTGCAACAAGAATATCCCTTTTGTGACAATAAATATCATGAGGCCTGCAGTCAAACTTCCCAAATTTGAGTTGTGGCCTCTGTGTCCTTGAAAGAAGACAGACTGACCATGATAGTTCAAGGTGGCCCCGGCATAGCTTAACCCTTTGGTTTTTGGTAGCATTTTTTCTCATGATGATTCCTGCAGGAATCATCACGACGAAAACCGCTCCCGTCAGCCAGATGGTTTAAATGGTGTCAAAATATTCTGGTGTCATCCTTGAAATATCACGGTCAATCTACACCTTGATGCAAGTGTCACAGATGAATAGGTTACCATACACAAGGGGGAAAAACAGAAAAATCTGTATGTTTGTCCACTGTGTGATTGTCCCTGCCGTGTTTACTGTATCCAACAGTAGGAATAAGAGGGGAACAGAGCTGTCAGTTTATCCATAATTACTGCAGAGTTCTAGTCTCATCATCTATTACTATTATATGGTAAATTAATCCTTTGTCTGTTGGTAGTGGTTTTTGTTGTGATGATTCCCACAGGAATCATCACTACAAAAACCGCTACCAACAGCCAAATGGTTAACCACTTGACTGCCACCGACGATACGGTTCCGTGGAAAAGATGCATGATGGTAGTTACGCATCTTTTCTACCAAATGGTGTTGTCAGTGGCAGTCACAGGGGCTCATGAAACTCTATTACCTCAAGACAGCATTTGCATCCTCAGACTGCAACAACAGTCTGCAAGTTTGAGAACTCACCGGGATCAGCCTTGAGGTAAACTTCTTTCAAAAATTTGCAATTGTTGACTGTGTCAAGGGTGCACTTAGATTTCTGAAATAAAAGCAAAATTACAGTTGCAATGGTGAAACATTCTGCAACACTTGACCTGTTCACTGCCAACATCTTTCACATGCAGGAGACAAAGAACCTCATGAGCCCTTGCAGATGTGGGGTCTCAAACGTTTTTTGCCTCTTGTACTTTCAAGGTGTTCACATTTCCCTTAACTCATTCAGCCCGATGGCCGTATTTCCCAAAATTTGTTGGCGTCATCTAATGACTATGCACCAGTTGCGGGAGATGGATCGACCATGATAATGCAAGGGTAGTGCCAGATTAGCTTGGAGCCGACAGGCGCCAAGCTAATCTGGCACTACGCTTGAATTATCACGGTCGACCCATCTCCTGCTGTAGTGCGTCAGGGCTGAATGGGTTAAATATTGTTCCCCCAAATGTGCTAGGGGACAACAGGAGTAAATCTTTGTCTCCTCCTTGCTGAGGTCTATTTTGTATAGATCTGTGTTTCTTGGACATATTCATGGCATTGTGTTTGTCATGGTTTTTTAAAGACAAACTCTGCTGACAGGGAACAAGTTACAGTTCGACACATCTGGCTGCAGATTCTGACAATTTGACATCAGTGACACATATACAAGCTTTCTGCATGGACTGCACTGCTGCTGAGTTCCCTACAAAACCATTTGGCTACCTAGTGAGGAAAAGGCCATCGGTCCAACAACTTTATAATAAACTTACACTGTCTGTGAAATTCCAGCCTTCTTCTCCCATAAACCAGTCTACAACATTGCAGGAGATTGCGTCGTCTAGACACTTCAGTTTTCGTACGATCAAGGTACGATGAGCCCATGGACAGGCAAGAGAAACATACAGGTGATAACGACCAGCTTCAGCAGGGAAACCTGTTGATCCATCCACTGGAAAAAATAGTAATAGTAATACAAACAATTTAGCAAAAGCGATCAGCACAGGAAAATTACTACTACATCAGATCACCAAGAGTTGCATCGCCTATCACCATACGGCCATGTACACACACTACTGGCAAAAACACATATATAGGACAGGAAAAATGCCATCTCAAATGCACAGAAGGTGACAGGGTTGTCTTGAAATGCATCTGTGTAAATGAAAAAAAAGGTGTCTTAAAAAGTCAAATGCTGGTTTTTTTTTTTAAAACTCCTGCATTACGATAGGATACACAACAGTTATTACCATGATTTCAATCTCTGCATAGGAGATTGAATCAAAAATGTTATGATTTGTCGATTTGAGACATGTTTTAAAGAACACAGAAGAAAATATTTTACCTGAAATTTGTTGATCACACTGAAGACTACCATGTCTCTGGTCTACTTTGTCCCCCATTTCTTTCCTTCGCTTTTCAATAAAGTTGGGACCTCAAGGCAAAACTGACTTCAACCATCTCCCTTCAATTCTGAACTAACTGCACAGGATTGCTCAAGCATGATAAATAGATTCAAAGCAGAAGGTAGTAAAAATAAATCCACGCCACATTAACTAAGGTCATGCTAAGAACAAAATGCTAAAGAGCAATAAAAACAGCTGAAGTTGGAATATTTGCTTGAAGCCTGTTGTTTATGGCTAGCAACCAGCTCCACATTGGATATCATGTACTTAACCCTTTTCATCCTGATACACTTTTGCTTAAAATAAATTTTACTATGAGAGTTCAAAGGTGTTGCCAGAATAAATTGGTGCCTTATGTGCCAAGCTATTCTGGCAGCATCCTTGAACTAAAACAGTTGATCAATCTCCTAATCTGTAATGTAGCTTTCATAAGACAATAAGTAAATTTTACAAAATCATCCTCAAGATGTAATGGGTTAAAGGGTATCCAAAATCAACAGAACAGAGTGACTTATTTTGTAGTCTAATACAAAGAATCTGCTGAAGAATATCTGAAATCAGAGAAGTAGTTTGGCCACAAAAGCATTAGTAGTAGTAGTATGTAATTTCTACCATTTCCAACAAGCATTTGTAATATTTAATTTCTACCATTTCCAATAGGCTGGTTGCCAGCGCGAGAATGCTCACTAGATTATGTGACTGACTTGGTGAGCCATAAAATGAGTTAACTCAGCTTGAGATTATGCATAGCCAATACTGTTTTGCTGTAAATCACATGCAGTGAATGGCAAACTTTAAGCTCCGATTGACAAAGAACTGTAGTAACGATTGCTTTCAGGTCACACTGTTGTGACAATACAACCATTTTTTAAAATAATCTGTGCAAACAATGCTGAGGAAAACAATCGCTCAACACATTAAAACTGCATATGGCGATAAAGTCAGAACTGCTTTGGAAACTGGTCTGCCATGCCCTTTCAATAGGCAGTAAAATTATTCAACTTTGTCATAACAACAGTAGATGCATTTTTTTCCATGTAAGCTAGCTATTACTGGGCGCTTTCATGGACATAGTTTATTTTTGTGTTTCTACTCGCACTGCTGATCATCCTTAGTGATGCACTCTCTTAAACATTTGCCCACAGCACTTTCTCACTGTTTGCATTAGACAGTGGTCTAGTTTGAGGGAGCTGGCAACCGCAGTATACCAACAACTAAAATACTAATTACTAAGATATTTATTACAGAACCCTAGAAATGATGTCACATTTTTTTTTTCAATGCCCCATTGTGGCTGAACTGCTCAAAAAAAAAAAAAATCCTTTCTCTTAGCCCATTCTGCTGTATTAGAAAACAAAACAAGCCCCTATGACTTTGGGTCCCTTTTAAAGACATACACTATCATGTTATCATTGGAACAAAGAGTCTTCCATGTAGAAAAACATAAGACCCAAATGTCCCAACAAACAGTCTGCCTGTCCATATGACAAGTGAAAACTATAGCAGGAGTATTTTATTTCTGGCTGGCCACAGCTGAACCCAGAGTGCATACCCAATGTGCAAAAGGCCATCAGGCCGATGTTGGCCGCCGTTGGCCCGCACACAGCTGTGCACGGGCTGACATCTGCGCGATGGCCTCTGTGCACTGGGTAGTCCACATACTTGAAGTTTGCATGCATTTATTTTCAATGCTTCTTGAAATGATTCATATAAACAATTCATAGCAAGACAACATTTAACAAACTCCCACCCCCAATATCATCATCTGCAGTGACTTATCGGAATCCACTCATTGCAAAAGGAATATGGCTAGCTGCATGACAGATTGCTTGTACACTGCAACCACCTAGCCGACTGTGAAAGAAGCATTTTGTACATGAATACACACACCTTATTATTTAGCCAAATGCAGCCAGAAGAACTTGTTTTTATTGGCAACTCTAATAAAAGCTAGGTTACCAGTACTCTCATGTAGTGGCTGTAGCCAGCTAAAATATTAATGACATGAGAAAGCAACTGTCTTTTAACCCTTTCACTGCCAGATTTTTAATTCAGCTTCAAAGAACTCAAGCCATCATAGGACCATAGATACAAAGTGGTTTCACCAAGAGGCAAAGATCCTCATAAGCCTCCGCAACTGTGGGGATTCATGAGGAATCCTTTGCAGTTGCGTGATGTTCTGTTTCCTTGGCAGTGAAGGGGTTCGACCATTTTTCCCTATAAAAAGGTAGTTGCTCAAACCAGGTTCTATACTTATATTTTACGTCAATTTATATTACAAATGCAGTCAAGTGAAAATGCTGTCACAGACCCATGACTCGCTCTCAAAAGGTGTCATGCAGACAACCCAAAAATAAACATAGGTTGAAAATAACCTGACAAGATTTTCTGCGTTTGTTTTCCATTTGTCTTCTCAGTTCTGTTGAGTATTTGAAATATTATGAGTGATTTATTAGAAATTAAGATTTTAAAACTAGAGGTTAAATATGTCTCTTGTGACACGTGACAACAGTTTTTTTCATTTGGCTTAAACTATAGGTTAGATGATACCTATAATTGATTAAAACCATTCCTCTAGGTAGCCCTCAATGAAATATCTCTGCGAAACAGGAAACAATGACCTAATTCTGTGCAAAATGAGAACCCATTTGTGTCCATTATAGATGACTCTTTTTAAGTCTCTTCTATAAAATTTATAGAAAAGACTTTTTCGGATGGGATGCGGTGGTGCGATTTCAAAAGAACACACACAACATCATAGGCGGGCTAGACTAAAACTGACAGTGAACTAACAAGATAAAATGATGTCATGTCTAGTTATGCAAACTTGCTGTAGAATGTACTTTTGGCATGAAGCCCTGTATGTGTGTGCGTGTGTATGTATGTAAACAAGAAAATCTCCGAAGTTTGCGTACATACAAGCTTGAAATTAGGGGAGGTGTTTCATTCAGGGGGTGCCTACCCCTCCGAGCATTTTGAAATTGGATGTCTCACTGACAAGTTATATGACCGTTTATGGGCAGTTGGTTGACCCACATTAGAGTCTGTTATTTTCATATATTCACTTGCAGTTTTGAAAATAACCAGATTGGAGAAAGACATTGGATGAGTTTGTTTGCCAGCCTTGTATCTTTTGCACTTTTTGAGTTTTTCAGTAAAAATTAATTCTATTAAGAACAATTTTAAAAAGTAAAAAACCTCGACTTCTGGAGAAAATCAGACAGTGATGGTGACGTCCAAGCAGAAATTTTGTCATCACACAGACATGACACAATACTCTAGATGTGACGTATTTCTCTCTCTCAAAACAATGACGCGCCATATGCACTGTGACCCTTACACGGTTACACAGCTCACTGATGCATCTAGGCAAATTGGCGAGGATTTTTCAAATATATTTCAAAATCAGAATCAGGTCAAAGACAACAGGTAGAGACCCTTGACAGCGAGTACAGCTTGCACATAAAAGGGACTTTGTGAGTTATGGCTCTTATATAGAAGAGACTTTGTGGGTTATGGTTCATCCCATCTTGTTTCACTCTCACACATTTGCTTTGACAAATGGAGCATCATCGACATTCAGATGATGACTTTGTCTACATTGATAAATCAGTGTAAACATAAAAATGGAACTCTGAAAACGAAATCAGCGAAACTTCTAAAGCGAACTTTTTCCACACGAGTATGTTACTTGTGACAAAAGATGATGTGTGACAAAAGCTGATTCATCACGTGTCACAAGTAACATGCAATACCCAACAAACCTGGATCAAACAAAATATTTTGAACTCATTGGAATGGATTCATTGTCCAATATGCTAATGCAAACTGATACAACAGTTTCAGCATATATGTAAATAAAATGATCATGAGCACAGAGCAGAGATGATATAGTAATGTCACTCGTGACTCATTTGAGCAGTGACACAAAAGTTAGTTTTTGCTCGTCACAGGAAACACAGCGTGTCTCAACTTGCTGGATTTTGTTTTCAAAATTTCTCTTTTAGCTGTTATCCAAAGGGCACTAAGTTATTCAGGATATAAGATTACTCACAGGTAGAAAACATGGTGAGAAATGACAGTACCACCACAAGAAGAAGAAAAAAGGCACAAGCTGAAATTGCTACATTTTATTTTATGATTAAAAAGGTGTTTTTTATACTGTATGTTCCAACGGTAGGCTGATGAAGACCGCAAGATTCAGTCTGAAAGTACCTTGTAATGTAAGTAAACCCTGGATCTCAAGTCAAAAATGTCTTACATGTTACAATGATAGTGTGAAATAAATTTCAGCAAACCATGATAAGTGTGAAAATGGCCAATTGTCACCAAAGGTAGTGTTAACCACACAAAAATATTGTTTTCTTTGCGCTCAGCTTCATCAGTGTCCAGCTGCACTGGTGGGTCCTTGACTAAGGCTGGTGGTTCCCAAGAAGGACTGGAAGGCCATCAATCCCTTACATGCAGCTGATTATTGTCAACCTGTCCAATATCTATGAGTGCAGTCTGACAGCTAACCATTGGAAAGCAACACTAATATTGTACTCTGTAAGTGTTAGCCCTGTTCACTGTGATTCCGTTTTGTTAGGAACACTTGTCAGGCTTTTTTTTAGAATCCTGAAAGATTAATTGACAATTCAGGACCCAAACTAGTCTGGCACTGTTCTTTTCATAGTGAACCATTATTCTACACAGAAATTACAGTGAATTCAAACAAGCTTGCCTTATTTAGTAGCGTATAATGGAAATTTATGAGATCATGGCAGGAGTGGCGCCACTGTACAGCACTGCACCTTCCAGGATCATAAGAGTTTAACAAAATCACCCACCTGACAATGGACACAACTGAAATTTGTGTCACATGTCAATTTTTTTTCTGCTCATGCCAGTCACCAAAAGCAACGTTCAAGAAAAACTGATTACTGCAAGAATCCTTCCGAAAAGAAAAGCAACTACTGCCATTTTGATCTAATAATGTAATTTTCATGTTTCACGCATCAGTATTGTGTTACTTGTGACAGAATTTGTTAGCATGATGCTGATAAAAAACTAATTACCACTGTGTAAAACTGCCATGACCTTCCTGGGAAAAAGCAATGTGGGTGTACGCCGCTGTCTTTCCAGATTGCAAAATGGAGATTTGGTGCAATGAAAGCCCATTATTATTTTTACACTGCCTCGGCGTTTTCCTTGTGACTTTGATACACTACGAAACCAGGTCAAAAATAATCAACACGACCTGTTTTCACTGAGACTGATTAATTTTTCTCTCTTTTCTTTAAATCATTTGTTTCGTGCCAATACCATTTTTTAGCCAGGGAGTAGTTTCGATAATGTCCAAATAGCAAGTGTGACTCCACACGTACCACATGACATGATATTTGCGTACACTGCAGCGGCATTAAACGCCCCGAGAGAGTCAGGCAGGTGTTGTAGTATTAAAGAGTGATTCCTCTTTTATCATTCTCGATCAAGTTTTGTTATAATATCAGATGCGAGTTGTATGCTGACAGTTGCACTGACAAGTGACCTACCCAATCAAAATGCATTTTTCACAGCTATTTTACCCTCGATTCTGCCACAAGAAAGAGTAAAAAAGATGGTTCATCATCCATTTAAGTATGAAAACCACTTTTATTTTTCAAATCAAACATTTTTACATTGATATCACACACTTGTTTGTTAGATATCGGTCATATAAAGTAGTTATGGTCTGTTATGTGAGTAGAGGGTCGTCCACGGCACCTTTTGAGAGTTAGCCACATACTTAATTGCATGGGTCATACCCTGTATTAAGCACACATTGAGATATTGCCCCTCACACTGTACACATTGAAGTCAGATTCACAAATTCATAAGAAGCACCCACCTGAAATCCAATCTCTGAAGGCAGACTGTTTCCGGACAAATTCTCCTTTGTCACCGACAGATGGGCGCCATGACTGTTTGATGTCTGTTGCAGCCATACTTGTACTTCTGTTGATAGCTTTCCTGATAAAAATAAATTGATCACTACCTGTACATACACCATAGGGCTATTCTATTAAAAAAAAAAATACATGTATATTATATGCATGTACCTCTTGGTTGCAGCTATAAGCTTAGTAAGTTTACACTGCAAATTGTGCAGAAAAACTTACTGGTACACGGTTTCTTTACTGCTGACCCGATTAAACTGTGCCGATCGTGACTTAGCACGTTTTGTTGCTCATGTGCATGTGCGTACACCTTGCAGACGAGGCAGACGAGTACGTACATGACAACCACTTTGATTGCATTGTATTTGTAAATTATTAGAAACTTGAAAGACACTGTTAAATAAACCTGCATAATATTTTAGAAAACTGTTGAAATGCCTTACAATCAATCAATCTTCAGCAGAACCATGAAAAATTAAATTTGATCAGCTTGGGACAAACCTCGGTATTTATATTTATATAGCAACTTTGGCTCGGCATTCTCATTTGAATCACGTGACTATTTGGTAGTCACATGATAGTCTCGAGACAAACAACGCGGTCAAGTCGAAGCTGTGAGAACTGCGACGCGACGCTCGACCCGTTTTGGAGGCCATTTCTAGACACACACACAGAGAAACTCCTGCAAGATGATGTGCGGTGGAACTTCCGAAGTCAAAGCCCCTGACCAGGAAATTCAAGACATCTGTGAAAAGGTATGCTTACAGGAGTATATAGATACAACCGCATGTTTTAACTCGGTCCGATTTGCTCAGCTTCCTGTTCCTGTTTCATTTACTAGGCCATAGCATCCTCTGTGAGTGTGATTACAAGGGACTCAGCGTAGTGCAGAGGGTAACATAAACTCTTCATTGCCCAGTGATAATAAGTACTGTTTTTGAACCGATGAATGAAATGCCTGCATATTAACACCCCTCTCTCCCCCCCCCCCCCCCTTACACACACACACCCCAATCACGTATCTGAGGAACACACTGACGCATTTACTAACAGTAGAGTAGATGCATATAGTTACCGTAACAGTTCCCATTTCCGTAGCGTTTGTTCATCATCGTTTTTTTTTTTTTTGTGGTTTGTTTTGTTTGTCAGGCTCCGTAAGCACCCTTTAAGTTTGTGTACAGATTGATTCAGCACTGAATGAGCATCCAAAACAAGAGTAGTCAGGCAGAAATATGTATGGGAAAAAAGGTTGAAGCTGAAAAGGTTGTTAGAAAACAAACTAGCTTTTGGTACAGAAATAAAACAATGGCTGTCCATGCTGGGTACGGAAATAAAACAAGGGATACTGTAATTAGCATTTCACACCTCTGCATAGACCATTGCCAATCGGCATGGCCTGCTAATCATGCAGCTTTTATAGTGGGTAATAATAATAGTAGTAGTCATTCGGAAATCAGAACATAAAATTGCATGTTGCGATGCAAACAGCTAGTGCATTAAATGCCTATTTGTCTGGACTAGCTATTAATCTATCCCTTGCAATTGCATCAAAAGTTTTGAATGTGCATTTTTTTTCTTCTCTTACTTAAAACTAATTTATTAAAGAGAATTGTGTTTTGTTTCTTTTCATGCATTTCACTCAGCTACGTGAGGCAGTTGAGGAAACGGTTGGGCGTAAGTTTACATCATACAAGGTTAAGGCGTACAAGACTCAAGTGGTGGCTGGGACCAATTACTTTGTGAAGGTATGAATTTAAAACAGATGCAGTGGAATTTAGGATAAAGAAACTTTGTGTGCTACTGCTAGGCTGAGCTGGTCTGTGATTTTGAGGCTTTATCATTGTCTAGTATAGATCTCCAATTCTCAGACCTGCATACTTTTCCATCCTAAGAAATATTTGTCAAAGAAACGTTTCAGGCATATAATGTTCTCATTCTTCTTACATTACAGTATGAGACAGGGATTGATCATAAAAGTTTATTGGCAGTGGCTAGCATACTCCTCCATAGGCATAAGTGGGTGTTGCTTGATTATGGTGGGTTTCTGCCAGTTGCCAAGAGAACATGGGCAGGTTCAAGTTTGGCTGTGGTGTGGTTTGGGTCTTATTAATTATCCTGTGGACATCTTTGTCATTAACATATTTGATCGCAGAGTTTGATAAATCCAATGTTTGAGCGTTGTTTCCTGGAGACAGGGTTCAGGAGAGAGAACTATGATAGTCCAAACTTCGAGGGTGGGGCCATGATAGCTTTGGGCTAATTAACCCTTATCATTCGGAATACACCAGTGTGTGAAATAAGTTTGACTAAAATAGTTGAAGGGTAGTGCCAGAATAGCTTGGCGCCTCTAGGTGCCAATCTATTCTGGCACTACCCTTGAACTAAAGTCATTGGTCTATATCCTTATCTGTAAGTACTATAATGTAGCTTGCATTATATGTGGCAGTGTACAAATTTGAAGCCTTTTAGCCTTAGTATGATAATGAGTTAAAGAACTTAACTATTGTGGCACTGCCCTTGAACAGTCATGGTTAATCCCTGAGCTTTATAGATATGTTCAACATTTTCAACTGTAGCACTTAATAACACTCAGGTTTCTTTTTTGTTTTGACAGATTGAGGTAGATGATGGCAAAGAATACTTGCATGTGCGAATCTTCAGACCTCTCCCTCATACTGGCGGAGAACCAGAATTTCACAGTCACCAGGAAGGAAAGACCATGGAAGATGACATTGAATACTTTTAGGTCAAAGTGCAATAATAATCACAAGCATTTCTCTGTTTATTTTGTTTGACTTGACTATATAATATGTATCTCACATACTCAGTGCTCTTCATACTTTATGTGGCACATAAGGCGTCATTCAGCTCCACATCTAGTCTTCACTTTTAAAGAGCTTTGATTATTCAGTGAGTAAATGTGGCAGGACATGAATTTACCATAAATCGAGGGAAGTGCCTGATCAGCTTGGCACCTCTCCAGGCACTAAGCATATCGGGCATTGCTTTTGAATGGCCCTTGACAATTCATGTCACACTATTTCAGGCAGTGCAGTACAAGTAACTGCAAACGTTATCTAAGTTTAGCTCCCTTGCACACAGACAGTACTGACGGCTGCATACACCAGTGGGTTAATGTGTACTGACGAGCAGTTGAAATGTGACATTTTTGGAATCATTGGAAACACTACTGTTTCGGATGATTCCCGGAATGGTGCATTTCTACTGCTCGTCAGTGTATTATGTCAGTGTCTGCTGCGTGACTCATTGAACTGAATGTATAGAGCACTATATCTTGGAATTCTGATAATGTACTTGCAATGCATGTTCATTTGTGTTGCAGCATATACTTATTTCTAACCATGTGCCGATGTGGGCACTGCTCATAAGTTATTTTGAAAGGTGCTGATGTAGAAGCTCAGAAGCAGAATTTCCACAAATATTGTGCATGTGTGTGGGTCATCTAACTAGTGTGATGACTACTGTGTTTGCTTGTTCATTCAGTGTATTTTTCCCTTCCAAACTTTTTGTCTCGGTGAAATAATGCTTTATGATCAATACAATAATTTGTTGTGCGTTGCTTTGAAGTAGAAGGGGTAACGTTTGTCTTGGTGCATGTTATCAGGCATTAGTTTAAAATGTGCCATTTTTTAATTTAACAGTTCAAGAGCTGTTTTTAATCGACTTGATGATGACCAAGAACATCTTGATCTTCCTGTAATTATGCTTTACTTTGTGTGTTAAGGTTACTTACACAAAAGATAACAAAATTTTCAGCATTTGTTTTATAGGTATACTTCAATGATAATGCAGACAACCTCGCAACCCTTTGAGAGTGAGATTATGTCAACATTTTAGTTGTGATTTATTTCAACAAAACCAGTATAAACAGCTTATAACCTACTTGTCCAGACACTGTTTACAGTTCCCATGGCTACATGCACAAGGGGGGTAATTTTTTATTCTATTTTAAGTTTTTCCCCTTCATATTTCAAGCCAACCTTTTGTTGTGATTTTCTCAGCAAAACAAAGGGACACCTCAGTTACCAGGTACTGTCATATTTTTGGTTACTATTCTTCATTGTCTGTATTTGCTGAATCTCGGCAAATAGCGCAGCTATCACATCTTTTCTTGTTGAATTCTTTGTTGGGGGAGAACAGCAGACCATCCAATAAAAACAATTGAAACGTCTACGAGAGTCATGAATTTGGGATCGTGAAAATGGTTTTGTGTACATCACTGCATCGGTGTGTGTGGTCTGCAACACTTCAGCAAATTCAAAGTTGGCAAAAAATGACTGCTAGGTCTGAAAATCCAATGATGTAGCTTGCATCGTAAGAAAGATACTGGTACAGTTTTGTGGAACAATACAAAATTGTACCGGATTAATTCTCCACTGTTGCAGTCTTTCAGAGGCACAGTTGCTCTGACCTAGCTAAAGTCATAATTTATTCACAAGATGGATACAGAAACAGCAGAGGCAGGTTAATTACAAATTTTACTCTTGTGCTATGTGTACTTCATCAAACTGTGTGAAACGTCTTCCAAAAGTTGACAAGTGGAAATAATTGGGTACCCCAATTAGATTCTGCGTTGAGGCCATCGCGGGCTTGAAACTGTATACCGATAGGTCTAATGTGCTTCTGAAGACCCCTATACGCACATCTGTTAAAATAAAACGAAGGTCATCCTCTACAATACTAGTCGAAGGTGGTGTACTTACTATAAGATGATTAAAATCCTTTCTGCTGGAAATAGTACGAGCCTGACGCATGATAAATATAATGTACAAGATTGTGTCTCGAGATTTTATTAGTTTGTCAAACACTATAATGTAATAAAGTGATGTATGTAACTTTATGGCATGATTTATACATACATCTCAACAGATCAGGCACACATTTAATTTGTAACTCTTTTCCACTTTTAAGTTGTGAATAGTGGAGAATATCTCGCCTGCTTGTTAAATCATGCAGACGGGTAGTCAAATACTTTGTCACACTCCCATCTATAAAACAAGATGAGGATTTCATCCCAAAGTCTACAGTATTTGGAGCTCGCAATAGTTTTTCTTTTAGGAACATCAGAGTTGTTCATATATTTTTAAGCTTATCCTTCTGATCAATTTCCTTCCTCTCTAACCCAACCTGTGATCAACACACATCGGAGCATGCAAATAAAGACGGACACACAGCGATTGCCGCCATTAGTACGGTCTCTGGATTGGTGTAGCGACAGGAATTCTGAAGTAGAAAAATAGCACAAGCAGCAAATTGATGTCGCTATAAGCTTCATGTCATGCCATCGCAGGTCCCACGACACCATGTAGTGATGTACACAGTGACGAATTTGACGTTTTACGTCGCTCATCCGAAGGGCACGCAGCCTCTTCCAGGGCTGGCTGTTTTGTTCCACACAGCCTCTTCCAGGGCTGGCTGTTTTGTTCTACACAGCCTCTTCCAGGGCTGACTGATGGAAGTTTATTGTGGCTCCAAAACTTATAAAAATGAATTATTATTTAAAAAAGTTGAAGAGGTACAACGCTGGATTATGAACTCATTCAGTATCTCCCTTTAGCTGTATACAAAGTATCGAGTAAGAATAATAAAAATTACAGACTCGAATGCGGATCAACCGGTTTTTGTGAAATCGCCATTTTCTTGTCAAGGCGTAACCTATTAAATTTTATTTTTAAAACTGCTTGGGGAGAATATGTCTGTCCACAAATGCGGGCTCTAGTTGCTGTCACATACACACACACACAGTGTTAGTTGCCAAATGTACGTTCTCTAACAAGGTAGACAAAAGAAAAGTAAGCAGGCTGTGGAAGAATGAAAGCAGTGCTTTGCCCTTATCCTGTTGGACATATTTTGTCCCCCCCCCCCCCCCCCATTTTCTTTCTTAAAAACCATTGTTGAATAAGGCATCAACATAAAAATTACATGACATCAGAGAGAGATACTAAGAGAGTACTAAGAATCAAATTTCAATAAGGCCGCACCGATCTATAAATCTCGCCTTTATTGAAATTAAAATCTGTGACGCACCATAGCCTCTCTATTATCACATAATTACCCTTTTGTTTTTTGAAAAAGTGGCGACCATTATTAGTGCGGCCTTATTGATTTTTGATACATTAGTACTCTCTTAGTATCTCTCTCTATAACTATTGTCTCTGACAACACTTAAACATGTACTGTTAATTTGTTTTAATGTTTATGAACTTTATCCCTAAAGCTCTAAACCCATAATGTTTATGAACTTTACCCTAAAGCTCTTTACCCTAAAGCTCTGAATACAATACCCCCCACCCGGGTCTGCCCTGGGGGACTTGGGTGGGGTTAGGTACTTTTTAGTTCCCAGGGTCACCCTGGTCAGCCCCACAGGGTGCGTTTTTCTCTCTATTCTGGGGCATGTGTTTCTGTCTACCCGAGGTCCATTCACCTGTATTTGCCTTTTTAAAACTCTCCCTACTGTCTGCACTGCCTGTAGCTCTTGATATTGGATGTGTGTTGCTAAATGGTCTTAGCTTTATTTAGGCCCCATGTGTTAGGTTTATTTAATGTATTTGACCGGCTGGCGACATACATTCAATGTTCTGTTTAGTTGTTTTTTTTCACAAGCAGTGCAGGCACGTCCTGAGAAAGCCTTGTTGCTGTCGGGACGTTAAGCAATGTACAATCAATCAATCAATCTGAATACAATACACACTGGACCAGGAAGTATAATTCGATTACAGACTAAAATCCCCAGTAGCTGACTGCCTTGCACCGAGTATATGGGATTTTACATAGTCAAAGATCCTCACGAGCCTAGATTTTTATAAGTGGACACAGGTCAGATCCTCAAGAGTCTTGGACTCCAGGCATAACCCGTGTTTACAAGTATTAGTCTACTTTTGTTTGTTAGCTCTCTCCTAGCGAGCAGGCCAACGGGTCTTATTTAATATTATTTTACTGCAAGTACAATTTCTGAAAGGTGACTGCCGTGTTTGTACACAGCCAGTACAAGGTCGACACTCTACCGTTCTATTATAAACAGTACTGACACACACACACACACGCACTGACACACACGTACACACACACAAACACATGAATAAACATACACGTACACACACACAAACACATGAACACACACATACACACACACACACACGCACACACACATGACACCCGACATCAAAAACACACGGTTTGTAAGTACGGTCTCGCGCCAGTGCAATATTATTTTAAGATTTTTATTCCGGGGTGTATACTGTCTTATACATGTCTGACGCGAGCCATTGAAACCCACCAGCCCGTGAGAGGATAATAACCCTTATTGAATTTCACGCCCTGTTGGGTTAGACGGTGTACATGACTGTAGGCTTTTAAGCTAAAAAGAGACGCACCTCAGAAAATCATACCTTGCTTTATACAGACAACCGACTGAGTACATATACAACATATCCTCAAGACCCCCCCCCCCCCCCCCCCACACATACACACAAACACATATATACACACTCACACATACATGTATAAACAAAACAAAACAACAACAACAAAAAAAATAATGCCTACCTTGCAACACATGAACACACACCATTTACACAAAGGTAAGATTCCATGGCGAATCACAAGTTTGAATGCTGTTGTCGTCTATACATAAAATTAAGTACGCTGTGTTACACATGGGCCCTTGCATGCGTAGGCTTTTGCTCAAAATTATGACGAGACTGTTTTTGGTGCAGGTGTTTATGACTCACTGTAGGCAAACAAACGACAGTTTTTCTATGTTAAATATACACAGACTTAAACAGGACAGGTATCACTTTAAATCACAGGTATACTGTTCTCTTTACATCTCTTTGTGAGTAGACTGTGGGTTTTTAGCGACATACGTTTTCCACGAGCCAGTCCAATACACTCCCGCACTCCCTAGGACTCCCTAAAATGTATGTCACGTTAACGTGAATGAGGACAAGTGAGGACTATTGTCTGCTGAATGATCTGTCCTGTCTGTTGCTCATGTTGCTAGGATTGTACATTGATTGTACATTGCTTAACGTCCCGACAGCAACAAGGCTTTCTCAGGACGTGCCTGCACTGCTTGTGAAAAAAAAAAAATAAACAGAACACTGAATGTATGTCGCCAGCCGGTCAAATACATTAAATAAACCTAACACATGGGGCCTAAATAAAGCTAAGACCATTTAGCAACACACATCCAATATCAACAGCTACAGGCAGTGCACACAGTAGGGAGAGTTTTAAAAAGGCAAATACAGGTGAATGGATTGATTTACTGATTTACATTGCTTAACGTCCCGACAGCAACAAGGCTTTCTCAGGACGTGCCTGCACTGCTTGTGAAAAAAACAACTAAACAGAACATTGAATGTATGTCGCCAGCCGGTCAAATACATTAAATAAACCTAACACATGGGGCCTAAAATAAAGCTAAGACCATTTAGCAACACACATCCAATATCAAGAGCTACAGGCAGTGCAGACAGTAGGGAGAGTTTTAAAAAGGCAAATACAGGTGAATGGACCTCGGGTAGACAGAAACACATGCCCCAGAATAGAGAGAAAAACTCACCCTGTGGGGCTGACCAGGGTGACCCTGGGAACTAAAATGTACCTAACCCCACCCAAGTCCCCCAGGGCAGACCCGGGTGGGGGACAGGTGAATGGACAAAGGGTAGACAGAAACACATGCCCCAGAATAGAGAGAAAAACCCACCCTGTGGGGCTGACCAGGGTGACCCTGGGAACTAAAAAAATACCTAACCCCACCCAAGTCCCCCAGGGCAGACCCGGGTGGGGGATGTTGCTAGGAACAGAAGTGACGCATTTATACATTCACATACATGTCTTCATAGTCACCTCACATAGAGAAAGAGGTCTGATTTAAAAGTTTATATAGATGTGCTATTACGTACCTGTCTCTTTAATCCTGTGTACAGTAACATAGAAAAGCTGACATCTTGTTTACCAGCAATGAGTCACGAACACCTGCCTGTTAGCACCAAAATCAATCTAGTCATAATTTTTCAGGAAAACCCGTGCCTATGCACGCAAGGGTTTATGTAGCATAGTGTACTGAAATTGTATGTGTGTGTGGGCACTGTAATGACGCAGCAGGAAGGCTTTTTGTCATACAAGACATATACTCGAGAAAGGATATTAGTCGTGTTCACACATGACTGAACCGTCTGCACTGAGAATTCTAAAGGTGTGCGATTACATGTGCGCAGTGATAACCAGGCTCAAATGTCTTTTCATTGCTTCAGCTTTTTTCAGACATAAGTGCGTAACTGCACTGTCTCCGCAGTTAGTGTAAGAAGTGTGTGTAATGCACAGGCTAGACAAGGGATCAACACTGACTGCGTAATTCTTAAAGACCCCACGACACCACCCCCCCCCCCTTTAATCCCCCGCCACCATTACCACCACATTAGGGGGGAACAAGTTGGTTAAAATGGTACGATTGCAACCACGTTTGCACCAGTTTCATCAGCCTAATTTTATTGGCTCAAAGAATTTGGCCAATCTATGCCTAGAGCTTTCTCATATATAACCCAGTGCACAGCAACGTGTTACCAATCATGACACAACCATTTGGAGAAAATGCGATATTGCAAGCTGGTATTCTTCGTAAGCGACTTACCGTTTGTAAGAAAAGAGACAGTCTTCTCAAAAATGTATTACAACTCCTGGAAAATAAAGTACAGGACTTTAAAAGTGATTTAACTGATATGGAAAATGAGATGGCAGCATCTACAGTTTTTTTGGTAAAGTACAAAGATGAATCAAATGAGGTGGCGTTTGCAAAAGAGCTGGTATTTCACGGCAAACTTGAGAACAAAATAGGGAAAATTAAAGTTCATATCAGTGGATTGGATCAAAAGATACGTCATCAAAAAAGTTCTATAGAGAGGAATGAAAAAAAAATCAAAGCTCTCAATGAAGAAATGACACGAATTGAATTGAGCCCCTCAGTTCAAAATGTGGTTGCATCTATGAATGAAATGAGAACAAAGCTACAACAGCAAAATTAACCAATGGATACAAAGTAGTTTTACAATGATAAGTTGCTTACGAAGAATTGAAATGTAATAGTTTTGCATTGCTCTCGGGTTTTTTGTACATACCATCAAATTTTGACACATCACAAGACATACTATTTAGTGTGGTGTGTTGGAAATTCACTTTCACAATGGTATGCCCCGGGTCTGCCCTGGGGGACTTGGGTGGGGTTAGGTATTTTTTAGTTCCCAGGGTCACCCTGGTCAGCCCCACAGGGTGGGTTTTTCTCTCTATTCTGGGGCACGTGTTTCTGTCTACCCTTTGTCCATTCACCTGTATTTGCCTTTTTAAAACTCTCCCTACTGTCTGCACTGCCTGTAGCTGTTGATATTGGATGTGTGTTGCTAAATGGTCTTAGCTTTATTTAGGCCCCATGTGTTAGGTTTATTTAATGTATTTGACCGGCTGGCGACATACATTCAATGTTCTGTTTATTTTTTTTTTTTCACAAGCAGTGCAGGCACGTCCTGAGAAAGCCTTGTTGCTGTCGGGACGTTAAGCAATGTACAATCAATCAATCACAATGGTATGCGTTTACACAACGCAGCCCGGGAGTGCCATGTTCAAGTGTTTTTCCTAGGGATGTACCACAGCTCAGCACACATTCACACACAAACCACATCCGAGAGCAACACCTGTTTGGCTTCGACATGTGGTCTTTGGTACAAAGTTAGGTGGCCACGAAAATTTTTCATCTACAACTGAGCTGTCAAGGGTTGATGACCCTTCTGATGAGACTAATTAAGTCGAAACAGCTCCCCCGACTTTGCTCAAAGGTAAGTGTTTTATTTTTATTTTACTTGTCTGTAACTGTGTATCCAGGCTTTTGGCTGGCGACATACATTCAATGTTCTGTTTATTTTTTTTTCACAAGCAGTGCAGGCACGTCCTGAGAAAGCCTTGTTGCTGTCGGGACGTTAAGCAATGTACAATCAATCAATCAATTTTGAAAACTTATCTCGGGCTGTATGTGGTGCGGCACAGACCGTGTGTGGTAACCAGTATGTTACTGTCTAGATGTTTCATTTGGCTCTCACTTGACCAGGGTGTGATTTATAATTTACTGCAAAGTCAATAATCACCAATACTGTGTCAGGTCTGTTCGCTTTAAAGGACAGGATTATTGTACATGACACCGCAATTGAAATCTGTGAATCATGATATTAATAAGCCCACTGAGAGAGAGATAATATGGGACAGGTAAGTCTTGTCTGGGGTAAACTCAAAAACTATTTGGCAATATTGCTGGAGTGATGCAAACGTAAAAGGTTACTGTTCAGTGTAATTTCCTAGAAACATGATTCTGCTTGATAACAATTTATACATTTGTTTGTCCAATAAAAATGACAGACGGACAAATCATACAAGTGCTTGATATCTCACACTGTTTCAAAGATGTTATGCATTTTACTGACTTAATATCACCCAAACAGACTAACATAAGCCTTTCAGCACCATCAGAAATATATGCTACATATAGTGTGACTTTGGATTATGTTGATGAGCATCCAGATGTGGAGCGCATGACAGTTGATTTAAAGACACCTACTTTTAAAGTTGATGATACCAACTATGGTTGGTTAGGGGAAGTTTGTTATAGCATATTTAAACAACTACGCAAACTAAATGTTTATATTGACAGTGTTACAATTAATAAAGTGGTATTACACAAGGTGAGCCAGCAGTAATATTTTTTTCATTTATTATTTTGTCGGACAAATAAAATGACGGACAATGTTCAAAACCCTGGCTCATCTAGTTTAAGAAACGTGTTTCACACAACAAACTTACCCATATCCAATACTAATAATGTTTATGAATCAATAGAAAACTCTTTTTCTGTCATACACCCCACCCGGGTCTGCCCTGGGGGACTTGGGTGGGGTTAGGTATTTTTTAGTTCCCAGGGTCACCCTGGTCAGCCCCACAGGGTGGGTTTTTCTCTCTATTCTGGGGCATGTGTTTCTGTCTACCCTTTGTCCATTCACCTGTATTTGCCTTTTTAAAACTCTCCCTACTGTCTGCACTGCCTGTAGCTCTTGATATTGGATGTGTGTTGCTAAATGGTCTTAGCTTTATTTACCCCACCCGGGTCTGCCCTGGGGGACTTGGGTGGGGTTAGGTATTTTTTAGTTCCCAGGGTCACCCTGGTCAGCCCCACAGGGTGGGTTTTTCTCACTATTCTGGGGCATGTGTTTCTGTCTACCCTTTGTCCATTCACCTGTATTTGCCTTTTTAAAACTCTCCCTACTGTCTGCACTGCCTGTAGCTCTTGATATTGGATGTGTGTTGCTAAATGGTCTTAGCTTTATTTAGGCCCCATGTGTTAGGTTTATTTAACGTATTTGACCGGCTGGCGACATACATTCAATGTTCTGTTTTGGTTTTTTTTCACAAGCAGTGCAGGCACGTCCTGAGAAAGCCTTGTTGCTGTCGGGACGTTAAGCAATGTACAATCAATCAATCTTAGCTTCATTTATGCCCCATGTTGTAGGTTTATTTAATGTATTTGACCGGCTGGCGACATACATTCAATTTTCTGTTTAGTTTTTTTTCACAAGCAGTGCAGGCACGTCCTGAGAAAGCCTTGTTGCTGTCGGGACGTTAAGCAATGTACAATCAATCAATTTTTCTGTCATACAGCAAAATCTTATCACAGGCACTGTTAAGATTCAGATTGTTGCAAAAATCGAATTCACTAGATTGGGCGGTGAGGTAATTGTATCGTATATATCAACAAGACAACACACTGTTAACACAAGAAGAGAATTGGAGAACGTGTTTAGAGACAGACTATTACCAGACTTCCTCCAGGCGATTGACAGTGCAAAAATGAAGGGGTCTGGTTGGCACGAAGGACATGTACATGAACTACAACTAAAGCAGTCTAGGTATCATCCTATATTAGGTAAATCATGGTTGCCACTACCAACTGAGGCTGTTGTTAATATTCAGAACAATGACAACTATTGTTTCATGTGGTGTGTGCTTGCTAAACTACACTTTGTAAAAGCAAAACCTGAACGTGTATCTAACTACACCAAATTTGTAAATGAACTCGATTTTAGTGGCATTGAGTTCCCTGTTAAAATAGAGGACATAGACTTGTTTGAAAAACTAAATCCTGGTATATCCGTAAATGTGTATGTGTGGGATAATGAATCTGAGAACAAGTTGCAACCAATTAGAGTATCACCACTGGCACCAACCTATGGGCAGTCAGAAGATAAACATGTTGACATGTTGCTAATCGGTCCTACCTGTGATAACAATAACTTTCACTACACAATTATCAGAAATATGTCACGTCTAATTCATGGACATACAACAAAACACAATGGGAAACAGGAAGTTTGTAAAAAATGTTTACAAAGATTCTCTTCTATTGCAGTGGCACACAAACATGTTTTACACTGCAGGTCACCTGATGATATACAGACTGTACTTAAGTACCCAGATCCTGGTAGTCAAGTGTATTTTAAGAACTATGGGAATCAGCAAAAGTTGCCGTTTGTAGTGTATGCAGATTTTGAATCATTAGTTGTTCAATATGAAGGTCCTGTTCCAGAATCATTACCAAAGACTATAAAACTAAGTGATCAAGTGGTGTGTTCTTTTGGATACATTCTTGTTAGGTCAGACGGTCTTCATTCAGAGCCTGTTATCTACAGGGGTGAAAATGCAGCATGTCTGTTTTTAACAGAAATGAGACACCTGTATAGTCAGGTAGTACAATATCTCACAACATGTCAGATGCCTCTGGTGATGACAGAAGAAGACAAACTAAAATTTGATACAGCTGAGACGTGTTGGATTTGTGAACAACCTCTGGGATGTGATAAAGTTCGTGACCACGATCACATAACTGGATGTTACAGAGGTGCTGCACATAACAATTGTAACTTGTTATTAAAAATAGATCCTAAGACATACAAGTTACCAATCTTTTTCCACAATCTGAAGGGATATGATTCACACATTATCATGCAAGCTGTAGACGAGTCGTACAAAAACATAAGTTGTAATGCCCAGACAACTGAGAAATACTTGACTTTTAGGTTAGATAAATTAGCATTTTATGACTCCATGCAACATTTGTCTTTAGGATTGGCTAGTCTTGCAGAAGAACTGACTGAGTATCCAATAACGAGTAAATATTTTGAACCAGACTTGATTAAGAAAGGTGTCTATCCGTATGAATACATTGATCACTGGGTTGTGTTTGAAGAAACAAGACTGCCACCAAAAGAGAAATTTTATTCTACACTAACTGGAAAAGGTATTTCTGACTCTGAATACCAGCATGCACTTGATGCGTGGGGGAAGTTGGGGTGTCAGACGATTGGTGACTACCATGACCAGTACTTGAAAGCTGACGTTTGCTTGCTAGCAGACGTATTTGAAAGTTACCGTGAAAAGGGTTTGTTACACTACAAACTTGACCCTGCTTGTTACATAACTAGTCCTGGCATGTCATGGGATGCATTTTTGAAATCCAGTAAGATATCTATAGACCTGTTGTCTGATCGGACGATGGGTGAAATGGTGGAACGTGGATTGAGAGGAGGGATAAGTATTGCAGCGAACAATTATGCCAAGGCCAACAACAAATATCTAGATGACCTTGACCAGGGTTTTGACCCCTCAAGGTCAAGGTCATTCATTACCTATGTAGACGCTAACAATTTGTATGGCTGGGCGATGTGTGAGTTATTGCCCTTGAAAAACTTTTGTCTGTATGATTTGTCACAGTATGATGTAACAGAGTCAGGGTTAACAAACTATATTATGACTCTTGACCGAAACGATGCGAAGGGTTGGATCTTTGAAGTCGACCTGGAGTACCCACACCATCTACATGATTACCATAATGATTATCCATTAGCTGTTGAGAAAATGAGTATGACAGGAAAAAAAAGAAGACACTAAACTTGTACCAAATCTAAATGACAAATTCAATTACGTTTGTCACTATTGATTGCTGCAGTTTTACATCAGACACGGGTTAGTACTAAAGAAAGTTCACAGAGGCATTCAATTTGATCAGAGTGCTTTCATGAAAGATTACATAATGAAGAACACAACATTGCGTGCCAGAGACGGCAACACTGCATTTGACAAAGACTTCTTTAAGCTTATGAACAATGCCTGTTTTGGCAAGACAATGGAAAATCCTCATCACCGCAAAGATGTGAGACTGGTCACAACTGAATTGGGCGCAATTAAACTTACAGGCAAGCCACAGTACACAGGGTACAAAGAATTTCATTCATCATTGTATGCAGTGTCACTCAAAAAAAAGATTGTCAAACTGGACAAGCCAGTATTCATTGGTATGGCAATTCTTGAGTTGTCAAAACTGTTGATGCTTGAATTTTATTATGATTACTTCAAACCAAAGTATCCTGAGTGTCGATTGTTATACACTGACACTGACTCTATGATCATTGATGTGTGTACTGAAGACTTTTATGAAGACATGAAAACAGAGTGACACATGTATGACACATCTGATTATCCTAAAGACCATCCACTGTTCAGCACACAAAACAAGAAAGTGCCTGGGAAGTTTAAAGATGAACTAAATGGTGTGCCAATAGTTGAGTATGTTGGACTGAGATCAAAAATGTATTCTATACTGCACCAAAAGGGTAGTCAGTCCAAAGCCAAAGGAATTAAAAAAACAGCAATAAAAAATAAAGACATACGTCATGAACATTACAAGCAAGTGTTAGATGGTGCATTGATGCCTGATTATCCAAACAAGTCACTGAGATCAAATAAACATAATCTTGAAATGATTCAAACACACAAAAAGTCACTGGCAGTTGGAGACACGAAACAAGTGTTTCACAGTAAGGAAAAGGCTTATGCACCCGGACATTACTGGCTCAAATTATCTGAAGACATTTGTGATGAACTGGTTGATGAATTAATTGATGACTTAGTTACTGAAATGAGTAACGGTGTCTGGGGGAATAATCTGTAATTCTTCTCTGACAAATGCCCTCTGTGGGGCAGGGTCATACAGGTAATATATTGTTGCATCAGCGCCAGGGACTATTTTTTTTATATTATGAACGGATGTGGACCAGATGGGGTCTGTCGCCCTGCGCTTTATGTCATTTTCAGCCTCCCCTGGCTGATATAAATATCTCACCTGTTTGGTAAATAAACTTGTGTCAGGTGCCGGGGTTGGGGTTGGGGTTGGTCCTGTTTTTGGCTCTGTAATTGTTTTCAATTTAATAGCATCAGCAGGTCCCAGGGTCACCCTGGTCAGCCCCACAGGGTGAGTTTTTCTCTCTATTCTGGGGCATGTGTTTCTGTCTACCCGAGGTCCATTCACCTGTATTTGCCTTTTTAAAACTCTCCCTACTGTCTGCACTGCCTGTAGCTCTTGATATTGGATGTGTGTTGCTAAATGGTCTTAGCTTTATTTAGGCCCCATGTGTTAGGGTTATTTAATGTATTTGACCGGCTGGCGACATACATTCAATGTTCTGTTTATTTTTTTTTTTTCACAAGCAGTGCAGGCACGTCCTGAGAAAGCCTTGTTGCTGTCGGGACGTTAAGCAATGTACAATCAGCATCAGCAGGCTTTGGGTGTCCTTCATTGTTCATTGCTTTTATCACATGTGGTAATCTCTTAACCCACTCAGTGTTACGGGTGTCATGCATGAGTTCCTTTGAATACTGGTAACTGAAAAGTCTTTCTGATAACTGTTTGTTAAAGTTCTCTACAATTGCCTGTGATCTGTGTACACCTGGAATACCGCGTCTGACCAGTACACCATGCTTAGCAAATAACTGATTAACTGCACCTTTGAATTCTGATCCATCATCAACTTGCACTAGTCTGGGGTATCTTAAAGGGCCTCTTTTATAGATACTAGATAAAGCAGTCGCAACAGTGTTAGCAGTTTTGTCAGATATGGGTTCAGCGTCTTTGTACCTTGAAGCAATGTCTACAACAGTCAGTGCATACTTGTATCGTTTCTTTCTTATTGTGTCATGTGGTAGGAACAGGAGGTCCATTTGGTGTGTGTCATTTGGGGTAGTGTTCTCAAAATGAGGTCTAGATATCTTTCTTGGAGCAGGGAGATATATCTGCCAAATTGCTTGTCTCTGTAACCATTGTTTGACTTGATTGAGTGTTATATCTCCGCCCACAGCGGCATGTAATTTTTCAATAGCTGTTGCTCCTTTCCAATAGCCTGATGGAGAGTAATATATTTTTGATAGTTTATTTTCGGCTGCCATTTTTTCTAGCAATGAAAACTCCAGTAAAATAAACAAATGTCATTCCCACTAAAACAAAAATTATCTCTCCATTTCTTTGTTGTGTGCTTGGTTTGTAATAGTCACTTAGTTTTGGTTTCGGGATAGACATGTCTTCACCTGTGACAAGAAAATATTCCCTGATTGCGTCGTCTGTATTTGAAAACGTATGTTGTGCGTGGCCTTCAAGCCTGAGTTTTTCATTGATGAAATCAAGTTTCTCAATTCTATTCTTTTCATAATCTTGCTGGGCTTGAGCAAGTTTTTCTGACACTTCATTATGACGCTTCAATTCTTCTGCAGATTCCTCTCTACCCATTTTAGAAAAGAGATAATTAGAGCCACTGAATGCGAGGGCGTTAACAACTGCCCCACCAATCATAATAGCTATCGTCGCCATATTATTTTTATTTACATAGAAACATTTTCAGGAATAATTCCTTGCTTAACAAGAAAATCTTTTGTCGCAATCGACGCTGTTACAACTACAATTAGCTTAGCACTGTCTTCAAAATCGAGTCTACTCAAGTCTGCTGATTTCATTTTGAGTAGACTTTTCCCAAGCATAGAATAAGCTACTGCTAATCCACTGATTACGGCAGAGTGATACACAAGGTTCATTAAATTTTTTGAGTCGTTCATTTCTTAGGCAAGAAAAAATTAAAATAATATTTTTATTTACTGCATATAAAATGGGTCAACGGCTTTGGATGTTACTGGTAATGTGGCGACTTCTGGTTTTGTTTTTGGAGTGTCTGATTTTTTGGTCACTGTACGAGTCTGTGGTTTGTATTTTTTGTATAATTGATAACCTACGTAACCAAATCCGACAACAAATCCGGCAACTATATATTTTGTTGTTTGAGGGCCGGGGTCAGGGTCAGACTTAGTTGTTTGTCTCTCACTTTGATGAGGGTGTGATGGTCCTGTCGGTCCTGACGGTGTTGACACTGGTCCTGACGGTCCTGAAGGTGTTGACGCCTGGTCAGTCACATGAGCCTTTTCTGTTTGTGTTTGAAGCTGTAATTTTTTTTTGCCTGTTCCATTCGGCTAATCTTTTTCCTGCATCAACGCGGCCTGGACTTTTAGCCTTAGTCACAGTTTGAACCTGCGTCAAAACTGGACTGGGGTTCGGTTGTGGAGTCGTCTGGGTTTCGTCCATTTTCTTCTGCAGTAAAATTTATTTTCGAAAAATCAATATGACTCCCAGTAACAAGCAATGTTACAACAGGTGCAAGGTAATTTCCAAACTTGTAAAACATGACACATGCTAATTTACCAATTGAACTTGAAACAATAGGATTGCTTTCAAGGTCGTGTGAAAGACTGTCACTATCCACAGGTAGAAAGTGACTCACTGCTTTTGTGTATAGGCATACTAGAGATCGACTTAAATCACGAGTCATTAGTGAAGCGATGTGGTTTTCATATTTTGAATGAAGCTTGATTAGTTCGTCAGCCGTAAGAGATTCAATATCCTCTGTCATGTATTGTTTTCCGAGATAAGTCTTTGATTTGCCTGAGACAATTACAGACAAAAGACGCTGTTTCTTAGAGTCTAAGTCTTTGTTCTCTACAGCATTGATATCATTCAATAGAAGGATTTCATCAGGGTTCATTTATATTGTTATTTAAAAAAAACAAAAATTAATTTACTAACTCATACCCTGTGGGCTGATCTGTCTTTAAAATGAGCTTTAGATGCTTAGTTGATTTCAGTTTATTTTTTACATCATCACGTTCATGTTTATTTGGTATGACATCATTCTCTCTGAGACAGTCTTCAAAGCTGTCACGATCCTTGCAGTAAAACAAACAGATAAACTTTAACTGTTCTCGAAAATCTTTCAGTACAGCATTATATTTTTGAGTGAGAATCCATACACTGACATTAGCATGTCTGCCACTGAAAGCAAGTTCTGCTAGAGTGTTTCTCTTCTTGACAATGTCTTTCTCTGCTGAACAGTCATCAACAATAAACAACGTTGACTGTCCTTCAAATTGCTTGTAAAAATATTGTAGGTAGTCATTCAGTTTCTTTTCAGGGTCAACTAAGTATATGTTACTGTCAGTCCAAATGAATAAACGATTGTGATAAGCTTTGTTGTGTTTGATTGTAGGACAAAATATTACAATGTTTTCAAAGTGGTGTATGTATCTTGTTTGTAAGAGGTTAAGAACAAATTCAGTTTTCCCACACCCTGTGGCACCACAAAACAATCCACAGTGTGGGTCGAGTGTCATTAAGCTCAGGTTCATTTTAATACACAATATAATTTTAATATATGTGTCCACTCAGTCTACTGTCTTGTATATTGAGTTGTGCGTCATATATCAGGTACAAATATATATTTATGGCTTCGGCTTTTTCAACCTTCTTTTGTATCTGAATTGTTATTCCATCACTACCATTCTCGACAGTTCGTCCTGACCCATGAAGATAATCATCATCTGTACTACGAAGGTCTAGCCACAGTGCATACTTGTTTGTAAGGTATTGTCCGATCCTAACATCATACAGATGTAGATCTTTGCACGCAATGTTTGCAGGTTTATCTCTAATCCTTCCACCCGCAAAATACTTTGTGATCTCATCGTAGTGTTGATAAGGTAACAAACCTGAAGCGTACACTTGATTAGGGCGGCCTTCAATTGTACAGGACAAATGTGTAATCTTAGGATTGTAGAATTTTTCTGAATCCCGTTTATATGGATCTGCTGGTTCAACAAACAACATAAGAATACCTTTCAGTGACCTAGCTGGTGTGTTCAAGTTTATGTTCCACATTGGGTCACTCTTGTCTTTTTGCATTAAACTATGTCTAATCACCCTGTCATAATAAATTGGCAGTCTTGACTGATACTGATTTTGAATGAGTCTGGCTAGATCAGTGTGTGTGACAATTTCATATTCCAAGGAAATGTTAGAGATCTTGTATGTTGCATCTGTGGCAGATGATTTAATAACTTTGGAGTAGTCATTGAAAGTTAGTTCAAAGCTCAGACGGTCATTCAGTGCCCCTTGATAATAAGGCAGATGAGCTGTGAGGATTTCAAACTCGAGTGGAATGTAAAATCTAGTTCCATATGTTTCAGCTATAATAACTTCCTTTGGTACCCCAGTAGTTGTTTTGTCTCCGGCATTGATTTTCCCCCACCCGGGTCTGCCCTGGGGGACCTGGGTGGGGTTAGGTACTTTTTAGTTCCCAGGGTCACCCTGGTCAGCCCCACAGGGTGAGTTTTTCTCTCTATTCTGGGGCATGTGTTTCTGTCTACCCGAGGTCCATTCACCTGTATTTGCCTTTTTAAAATTCTCCCTACTGTCTGCACTGCCTGTAGCTCTTGATATTGGATGTGTGTTGCTAAATGGTCTTAGCTTTATTTAGGCCCCATGTGTTAGGTTTATTTAACGTATTTGACCGGATGGCGACATACATTCAATGTTCTGTTTATTTTATTTTTTCACAAGCAGTGCAGGCACGTCCTGAGAAAGCCTTGTTGCTGTCGGGACGTTAAGCAATGTACAATCAATCAATCCGGCATTGATTCGAAGTTTACCAACATTATCTGGCTGTATGCCTTGATAAATACGATCTTCTCGTTCTTCTCTTGTGAGCCAAAGGTCTTTGTAACAGTAAAACACATCTGCATCGTCAAGACTAAACACTTCTTGTCCTTCAAGTTTTACTTTAATAGTTCTAACAATTGCTCTGCCAAGATTGTCAACCAGTGTTCTGTTTACATCTGCGTCTGATGATAGTTCAATATTAAATGCTAGGCGTGCAGTGCCAGGAACAATAACGTCACTGGGACCTAGGTTTGGAAACTTGACTGTAAGTGTTTGGTTCTGGTCTATAGTACTTGGATTGTTTGTGATGACGATTGATTGTCGAATGGCCTTAACACCCAGAGGCTCACGTAGTTTTCTGTATGGGTCTAACTTTGATCCGTAAGACTGTGTCATTTTTATTATGCACAATAAAAAATAATAAATTAATAAAACAATGGCTGCGGGAGGATTTAATCATGAAGATTTTGAAATGGATGACACGTATGATTTTGGTAATACAACAGATATGACAGATATGGCAGATATGACTGGTACAAGAAATATTTACAGTTTACGTCACGAACTTTTAGAAACCAAAGTGAACTCATTTTATGATCATGTTGGTGGCCGCCCAGACAACGTAGACCCTAACCAGTTTGAACTTGATGGCAAGGGTCATTT
>BTPG01000006.1:141746473-141856473 GCA_036245525.1 Semisulcospira habei
TCAACTTGGAATTGGAGGGTCTCCTGTCACGCCAAGACTGGTTAGTGTTCTTCACGACACACAAACAAAGTTGCCAACAGGGCAACAAATTGAAATGGCACCAGTAACAAGCCTACCAGAAATAGCAAACACAGTGATACAAGAAACTTCATTTACTGAAGGACAAATAAATGACGCTTTGAAAACAATAAACGACCCACCTTTGTCAATGCGGGAGATAATTGGTTTGGATAAATCACTGCAGACAATAAGAGGTGAGATGGTTAATAATCTTGCCAAACTGGGAGAGCTTGATAAACACATAGAACGTGAAAAAGAGAAACTGGCTACCGCAGACACAGAAATGAAAGAAAGAATCCAACACAGATTAAATGATTTGCAGATAGAAAGATCAGGACGGTTAGAAGTGATTAGTATTGGAAGACAAAAACTAAAATCACAGGTCAACAGAATTAGAGAAACTATTCAAAAAATACTTCACGAAGACACTACTCTGGCTGAGAGACTTAAACACTTTTCAGAGAACAAGGTATTACAATTGCTAGTTTAATTACAGCTCTTGGATTTATTATTAGTACTGTTGTGTTGGCTGTCTCTGGTGCTGGTGTTACACTATAAGTGTATACGACCAATATCACGGTCGGGTAATTTTATAATTTCCCTTGATATGAAAATAACGAGAATATAATTAGTACCACGGGCTGAGCACGGAGAGGGTTATGACACGGCCCACTTTGGCTACCACGGGCTCACGTGAAGTTGACAAGTGGCCGGCCCTACTAAGCTCGGACTAATGAATGATAATTTCGAGTGGAAATACATCAATCTCACTCTAGCGGTCCCAATGCGGGCAGTACCGAACTGGGAGCTGGGACTAATGAATAAATAATGGGTTACTGGTCAGCGAGGATCAGAGGACGCTGGCCACCATAATAGATGTGGGATAATTAGGAGAGACAGTAATAGGTCCCTGGTCAGCTAGGATCAGAGGACGCTGGCCACCATAATAGATGTGGAAATAATTATGAGAGACAGTAATGGGGGTGGGGTTAGGTATTTTTTAGTTCCCAGGGTCACCCTGGTCAGCCCCACAGGGTGGGTTTTTCTCTCTATTCTGGGGCATGTGTTTCTGTCTACCCGAGGTCCATTCACCTGTATTTGCCTTTTTAAAACTCTCCCTACTGTCTGCACTGCCTGTAGCTCTTGATATTGGATGTGTGTTGCTAAATGGTCTTAGCTTTATTTAGGCCCCATGTGTTAGGTTTATTTAATGTATTTGACCGGCTGGCGACATATATTCAATGTTCTGTTTGTTTATTTTTTTTTCACAAGCAGTGCAGGCACGTCCTGAGAAAGCCTTGTTGCTGTCGGGACGTTAAGCAATGTACAATCAATCAATCAATCCTTTGATAGCGAGGATCAGAGACGCCGACCACCATAATAGATGTGGAATAATTAAGGGAGACAGTAATGAGTTCCTTTGATAGCTAGGATCAGAGGACGCTGACCAGCATAATAGATGTAGAATAATTATGAGAGACAGTAATGGGTCCCTGGTCAGCTAGGATCAGAGGGCGCTATCCACCAGAGCAGATGGGGGATAGATTATGGGCGACAGTAATAGCTCCTTTGACAGATAGGGTCAGGGGACGCTGGCCACCATGATAGATGTGGAATAATATGGGTGACAGTAATAGCCCCTTTGACTGGTTGAGACAAAGGGGCGATGCCCTCGGCCAGAACGGGGATATATAGTGGGGGGGAAACACCAGAAGGAGAGAGCTCACAACGAAGGGAACGAGATAGAAAGAGAGCTCACAACGAAGGGAACGAGATAGAGAGAGAGCTCGCACAATGAAGAGAACGAGGTAGATAGAGAGCACACAACGAAGAGAGAGAGAGAGAGATAGATACAGGGAGCTGAGAAGCGAGAGACCGAGCTCCGGTATTTTCGCCATTTTAGTATGCCATGCTAGTAGGTTGGTTGTGCCCAACCTATTAGACCCACGATGACCAAGAAATAAAAGACTCTTCTGGAAACACTCTTGTCTGGCTGCGTCTTCCATCTACAACACCTTGCGTGTGGCTGCGGTAGTGTAACACTACCTTATCTTCTTATTTGGTGCCGTGAAGCAGGATCTCGGAACGGGAAGAAACAGAGGAACGAAGAAACAGAAAAAAACTAGACTATCAGCACCAAATCGACAGCCAACGACGCAAGGGTGGAAGAGCAGACCAGAAAGAGAAGAGAAGAGTGCAAGCCAACAACCCGAAGAGAAGAGAAGAGTTCGAGCCCACTTCAAGAAAAGCAGAGTTCGAGCCCACGTCAAGGAAAAGCAGAGTTCGAGCACACGTCAAGGAAAAGCAGAGTTCGAGCCCACGTCAAGGAAAAGCAGAGTTCGAGCCCACTTCAAGAAAAGCAGAGTTCGAGCCCACTTCAAGAAGAAAGCAGAGTTCGAGCCCACGTCAAGGAAAAAAACAGAGTTCGAGCCCACGGGACGTCAGCGACTCATTCAAGACCAACAGCCGAAAGGATCACGGGGTAAGTGACTTTTTTCGTTTAACCCTTGTTGAGTCTTATCAGTAGAGGAGCCAGACCAGTTAGCTAGAGTTGTGTTGTTGTTACATTTAAAAAGAAACAAAAATGGCAGAGGAAGTGTTTAGGATTTTAGGCGAAAAAGTAGAGGAAATGAGTCAGGCGATTAACGCCCAGAGTATAGGGCAGATGGTAGGAACGTTTGACGGAAAGCCTACTAAATTTAGGGAGTGGATAAAAGAAATTGACAAATATGCAGTGCTAATAAAAGCCCTCAACAGGCGCCCGGTCATTGCTTATCAAGCAAGCTCGGGGGTGGTGAGTGATTTTATCCATCGATTCTTACAAACGGAAGCGGCAGGGGATTGGGATGAACTGAACTCAGCTAACCGTAAGGTTCGGCGAAATCGCCGATGAAAATCATGCTTTTGCGTTGCTACAGCGGGTGAAACAAAACCCGAGGGAAAGCGTGCCTCTGTACGCAGAGCGACTAATGACTCTGGCCGGCGAAGCCTTCCCGAGTCAGATGGGCGCTGCTGTGGTACAACGGCAACTAACAAATTTCTTTGTTGACGGATTGGCGCACGACTTTCTTAAGATGAAAGTCCTGAGGGACAACTCAAATACGTTAGATAGGGCCGTGCAGGTGGCCATGCAGGAGGAAAACCTTCGCCATAGGTTTGAGCTACGCACGATAAACAATCGGCCATTTAGTCAGCCGAGAGCGACAGCTAGGGGTGGAGAAGAGGCTATGGAAGTAGACCATGCTCGATCGTCACCGTAATTGTTTTAAATGCGGAAGAGTAGGGCACCAGGCAAGAAATTGCCGAGTGATAGGGGCGGTTGGTCAGCAAACCATGCGTCCCCCGATTCAATGCTGGAAGTGTGGGGAACGAGGTCACATTCAGCGGGAATGTAGAAAGGCCGGAAACAGACGGCCACAAGGTAAAAGAAGGTTTCCGCCGAGGCAGGAAAACTAGAAGGTTCTGTGGCACACGAAGCCGTTACGCAGGACCGGAAAAGTAGAAAGAGTCAGTTGTTTAGCATTAATGTAGCGGGTAGCCCTAAGTGCATAGTGTTCAAAATTGGGAAGCAATGATTTCGTAGCTTGATCGATACAGGAGCAGAGGTGTCTTTGATTAGCAAGGGGGCTTACGATAAACTCAGTCATAAGCCAAAGTTAGGAAAGGGAGATGTGTCGTTACAGTCCGTTAGTGGAGAAGCTTCACAAGTATTGGGGAGTTCAGAATTAGAATTTACGGTAGCGGGGCAAAAGTTTAAACATAAGTTCTACGTGGTATCAGGGCTCAACAGGAACTTTATTTTGGGAAATGACTGGTTAGACAAAAACGGGGTGAGGATTTATTTTGACTTGAAGAAACTCAGAGTCGGAAGTGTTTATGTGCCCTATGAACAGGACATCCACATTTCGTCTTTGGTCAGAGTGACTAAGACGAAAGTGATAAAACCTCAGACGGCAGAAGTACTCCAGGTACGGATGAAGAATGCTCCGTATTTTGCAAGAGAGACACTCTTAGAGATTTCGGAAACAGACAAGGGATTTATAGCACAAGAACCGGGACTGTTAGTGACAAGCACGGTAGTCAGGCAAAATAAGCACCAGACGTATCCCATACTGATAGTAAACAACACAAACAAGACGTATAGAGTTAGAAGGGGTTGTGTTGTAGGGAAGGTAACAGCAGTTCAGGAAGTACATGAAGTACAAATAGGGTCGGTTGATCGGCAGGTATCGGCAGTCGACTTGACGGAAGTCACTGCGCCGGAGAAGATGAAAGATGTAGTGTCAGAGCTCATTACGAACAATCAAGACTTGTTCGCGAATAGCGACCTTGATTTAGGGGCTACTGACACTGTCACGATGAAACTAGATACCGGCGATCATCCTCCCATTAGGATAAAACCGTATAGAATCCCGCTTCAAGATAGGGAAATTGTTGACAAGGCTCTAGAAGAGATGTTACAGGCAGGTGTGATAAGACGTTCTCAGTCCCCATGGTCTTTTAGTTTAGTGATTGTATCCAAGAAGGATGGGTCGAAACGTTTATGTGTTGACTTTAGAAAACTGAATGAGGTTACAAAGAAAACATCGTACCCACTACCGCTGATAGATGACATTTTGTCACTGCTTGGAAAGGCCAAGTATTTTACCAGTCTGGACCTTAAGTCGGGATACTGGCAGGTCAAGATGGCGGATCAGGAGAGTAGGGATAGAGTAGCATTTGCATGCCACAAGGGATTATTCGAATTCACAAAAATGCCTTTTGGTTTGGTGGGAGCACCGGGATTGTTCATGATGCTTATGAATATCGTGCTAGCCGGTTTAGAAAGCTTTACCTGTGCCTATCTCGATGACATTTTGATCTTCTCAGAAACAATAGAAGACCATCTGTGTCACCTTCAGACAGTCTTTGATCGATTGAGACAGCATGACCTGAAGCTGAAACTCAAGAAGTGTCAGTTCTTTGAGGAAGAAACCAAATACTTAGGGTTTGTCATTAGTAGCCAGGGGATAAAACCGGATGAGGAAAAGGTAAAAGTCATTAGGGCTATGGCGGCTCCGACCTGTGTCAGAGAGTGCCGTTCGTTCATTGGTATGATTGGGTTTTACAGGAAAATGATTCCTAATTTCTCCCAGATGGCTGAACCAATCATAGCACTGACACGAAAGTATGCGAGATTCAGTTGGACAGAGGAATGCCAGAAAGCGTTTGATTTGATGAAGGAAACGTTAGCTGTAGCACCAGTGTTAGCCTATCCAGATACACGGCGTCCGTACATCCTTTACACGGATGCCAGCGACACATGCGTGGGGGCATGTCTCGCGCAAAAATGCGATGAGGATTCAGACATTTCCCCAGGCTCGAAGGTAGAAAGACCTATTTACTTTCTATCCCATAAACTTAGTACCAGTCAGAGGAAATGGTCGACAATAGAGAAAGAGGCTTTTGCGATCCATTATGCGCTTCAAAAGCTAAATCACTACTTGCATAATGCGGAGTTTGTAATCCGCACGGATCACATGCCTCTTAAGTATTTGCTTAATTCACCAATGCAAAATAAGAAGGTGCAGATGTGGGCCCTAGGCATTTCGGGATATAATTGTACGATTGAATATATCCCAGGTCCCCAAAATGTTTTGGCAGACTTACTGTCCAGAATGCCGAGTGGTACTCACATGCCAGAGCATGAGGAAGAAGTAGAGGTAACCAGAGAGGTCAATGACAATGCTTTTGTCATTGGAGTCATAAACTCCAACCAATTCACACCCAAGCAGTTTGCTAGTTGTACAGTAAGGGCAGGGTTTGACGAGAAGCTGGAAAAAGTTGATCTTCCAGGGTTTGATATTATTGAGGAACAGGAGAAGGATCCTGAAATAGTGCGCTTAAAGGACTTATTGATTAGTGAACAAGGAACCATGACAGTCAATAGGAGGTACATGCTGATAGAGGATGTTCTATATTTCTTGTCTCATCCTGATGATGAACCAGTAGCCAGATTGTATGTTCCGTCTCACTTGGTAGAGTACGTAGTCAGACAGTACCATGACGAAAATGGTCACTTAGGAATAGACAAGACTCATGACACAGTCAGTAGAAAGTATTACTGGCCTAACATGTACAAACAACTGTATGAATATGTTAGTGGGTGTGTCATCTGTCAGTCTAGAGTGTTACAAAAGAAAAGGGCCCCCGTACAGAAATGGACATTCCTCCATACCCATTCGCTAAGTTGTCATTGGACTTGGCAGGTCCGTTTGACCGCTCCCTTAGCGGGAATCGCTATGTCATAGCATTCATCTGTCATCTGACAGGTTGGGTAGAGGCATTCCCTGTACCAGATAAAACGCCGCAGTCAGTGGTACAGCTGCTCGTAGCTACCCAGACATGGCTGTCCATTGCAGATAGTATCAGACAATGGATCTGAGAATGTGAATAGGGTTATGGCAGAAACGCTGGCAGAACTGAACATAGATCATGTCACGACCAGTCTTTATCATCCACAGTCCAATGCTAAGGTCGAACGTTTTCACAGAACTTTTAACGACATTCTGTCCAAAAAGATACAAGAGGATTTTTTCGACCTGGGACGTGCATATTAACCAGGTACTAGCAGCTTATAGGGTTTGTGTTTCGGAAACTACGCAGGAATCTCCTTTCTTCTTACTGTATGGTCGCAATCCAGTGCTACCGTTAGATAACATCCTTAGACCCCAAAGAAAATACGCTGGTGAAGATTTTCACAAGATAGCGCTTGAGCAGCAACACAAGGCCTTCACCCAGGTGTATCGGCGAATTAAGAAAGCACAGAAGAAGGGGGCTAAGTATGCTAATAGAGGTGTACAGCCTGTCGAAATTAAGGTCGGTGATCCAGTGTACCTTCGTAATCACCGTAGACACAATAAGTTAGACAGTAAGTGGAGGTCGCACTATAGAGTGGTGGAACAATTGTCGCCTGTCACATTCAGGGTACGACATCAACTAGATGGCACTGAGGTCAGTTCACATGCTGAACACTTGCGGATAGCCAAAATTAGCGAGTGGCCTATTCCAAAAGCCAGGGGGAGAACATTACGTAAAGCCACACAGGTTGTAGCTCCAGAATCATCCGATAGCGACAGTGACGATGCAGTAGGACAAGAGAACGCACGAGACAGACTGACTAGGGGGGTGCGAAAAGAGCGTGAGAATTCTTCATCCGAGGAGGACGTTCCGTTAATGGAGTTAAGAAAGCGCCTAAAGACAAGAGAGAAAAGATCTCTCTCAGCAGTAAACGTTAGTTGTAGCAAGGGCACATCAGACAGTTCTGATGATGGGGAGATCGACGACAATCGTTCGATTCAGCCTAATGGGGTTAGGGAAATTCTTGAAGCGATACTGACTCTTCTGCCAAAGAAGGCTTCAAATTAGAAATGCGACTCTCAGACGGTATCTGAGAGAGGACTATTGTAATGTGTAAATCATGAAGCATGATATGAGTTTGGTCAGAGACAGTGGTGTAAGTCTCTGGTGATATCTTGTACTGCAGACAACAACAAGATGAAGTTTTTCTTGAGTCTGATAGTATTTGGGGCTAGCGCAGGGTTTAAATATTAATCACAATGTCGTATTTAAAAAACTTGATGAAGTTACCACTAGTAACTGGAGATTCAGGTCGGCCTGCGCCAGAATCAATGACGGCTCAGTATGACTTAGAATCAACAACAATAGCAGTAGACGCGCAACGTACGCGGTTCGCGCTCCTTACGGAAGCTGAACTTGAAGCTTGTTCCAAACCCTTGATAGGATTCTGTGCGATTCGAAGTGCAATATATCCTATGAACATTAATCAGTTTTGTGTTACGGCGCTGTTTTTAAACAATTCAGACGTAATTGCAACACACTGCCAAACAAAGGTCAAGTTGGGTACAGTGTTACCTATGGCACGGTATATAATGGACGGGCTATGGGTCATTAGTAATCATAGTCCACTAAAGATGAGTATTAGTTGTCACGGTAAAGGGGTCACGTACCAACAAATCAACCCACCATTATCGCTAATCCGCCTCAATGAATCATGTACGGCTATTAGTGATAGATTGATGTTAACCCCTTACTACCAACAAGAGAGCCAGTATCAGGTGGAAGACAAATTGATAGGATGGATGGAAAACTATGCATTTTCCAATATAACGTTATAAAAACCATTTCATAGCGCTTTACCAGACTACGATCCCATCTCTTTGTCCAAAGAGTTAGGTGAAATTAAGGGAATGCCAATGGATCATCTAATTGCTCGACTTCAGAGCATGCGAGTCGTTAAGCCAAAACAAGAATGGGTGATATGGAAACAGATCATCATTGGTTCTATCGTAGGGACAGTTGTAGTGATCATAATTGGGGTAGGGTGTAAACGATATAAAAAGAAAACTAGCGCATGGTTTGGCTCCATGCTATCACGACTCAGGAAGGGTGAACGTGAGGTCACTGTGCCTACGTTGATTTCGGCGGCTGTGCAATCAGCAGACGTGAATGACGTCGCAAGAGCGAAGGACTCTAGGCCGATGATGGAGGGAGGAGTTACTCCCCGCCTCGAACGTTGTCAAGTTTTACCCGTCGTTGGGGTAACCAAGGATCAACGCTGTTGCGATCCAGGAAGGATCGTGAAGAATAACGAACACATGTGCAAAGACATAACTGAGTCGACGATTTTGATGTGAACATTTATTGGCGTGATTACGCCGGACAATAATAATTTTTAATAAGGAGTGATCGATTTAAATAAGCGGGCATTCCGAAAAATGATGTATTTTGTGGATAACATGTTTAATTGTTTGAAATGATTTTGTGGTCTGAATATTGTGTAATGAAAAAAAAAAAAAACGAATCTTGTGAATTAAGATTCCTTTTTTTTTCGGGTAGGTTTGGGAGGAGATGTTACACTATAAGTGTATACGACCAATATCACGGTCGGGTAATTTTATAATTTCCCTTGATATGAAAATAACGAGAATATAATTAGTACCACGGGCTGAGCACGGAGAGGGTTATGACACGGCCCACTTTGGCTACCACGGGCTCACGTGAAGTTGACAAGTGGCCGGCCCTACTAAGCTCGGACTAATGAATGATAATTTCGAGTGGAAATACATCAATCTCACTCTAGCGGTCCCAATGCGGGCAGTACCAAACTGGGAGCTGGGACTAATGAATAAATAATGGGTTACTGGTCAGCGAGGATCAGAGGACGCTGGCCACCATAATAGATGTGGGATAATTAGGAGAGACAGTAATAGGTCCCTGGTCAGCTAGGATCAGAGGACGCTGGCCACCATAATAGATGTGGAATAATTATGAGAGACAGTAATGGGTTCCTTTGATAGCGAGGATCAGAGGACGCCGACCACCATAATAGATGTGGAATAATTAAGGGAGACAGTAATGAGTTCCTTTGATAGCTAGGATCAGAGGACGCTGACCAGCATAATAGATGTAGAATAATTATGAGAGACAGTAATGGGTCCCTGGTCAGCTAGGATCAGAGGGCGCTATCCACCAGAGCAGATGGGGGATAGATTATGGGCGACAGTAATAGCTCCTTTGACAGATAGGGTCAGGGGACGCTGGCCACCATGATAGATGTGGAATAATATGGGTGACAGTAATAGCCCCTTTGACTGGTTGAGACAAAGGGGCGATGCCCTCGGCCAGAACGGGGATATATAGTGGGGGGGAAACACCAGAAGGAGAGAGCTCACAACGAAGAGAACGAGATAGAAAGAGAGCTCACAACGAAGGGAACGAGATAGAGAGAGAGCTCGCACAATGAAGAGAACGAGGTAGATAGAGAGCACACAACGAAGAGAGAGAGAGAGAGATAGATACAGGGAGCTGAGAAGCGAGAGACCGAGCTCCGGTATTTTCGCCATTTTAGTATGCCATGCTAGTAGGTTGGTTGTGCCCAACCTATTAGACCCACGATGACCAAGAAATAAAAGACTCTTCTGGAAACACTCTTGTCTGGCTGCGTCTTCCATCTACAACACCTTGCGTGTGGCTGCGGTAGTGTAACACTGGCGGACCCGGTGGTTCTCCACCTCCAGCACCACCAACCCCTGGCCCCCTGGCTCCAACAGACCCAAAAGATTTACAGTCATGGGTAAAGAAACAACTGTCTCACATATCAGACTTGCTTAAAAAATTGGCTGTGAAAGCAGTGGACGCGTTGCCTGGCATAATTGGCACTGTTGTCAGTTGGCTGATTACTACTACAGCAAAGGCAGTAGGGTTTATGGCAGAGCATGTGTGGGTCTTTTTGGTTACAGTAGGAGGGTTGATGGTGGGTTATTTAATGAAACAGATAAAGAAGTAATACCCCTAACCCTGTTAGACCTATTACCAATGCAGTTCTTTCTGACTCATGTGTGTCAGGGGTTGACTGTACTGGTTGTATGAGTGCCGGTGTTGGGGCCGGGGCCGGGGTCGGGGCTGGGGGTGTTACTGTCTGTAATGGTTTTAACAACTGTACGTGTGTGGTTGTGGCCCCCAAGTTTACAGATTGATTGAGTCCTAATTTCTGACCAACACCTGCAACAATGATTTCATTATTATAATTTGTTATTGTCCCCATTTGGAGTTGAAGGTCAGATGGTAACATGTATAACCCGATGCCAACTACAAAGTCAACTTTTGATCTGGCATATCTTAAAACGTCTTGGTAACGCTGTATGCTTGATGGGAGATCGACTGTTGAATTAAATGAATCTTCAAGATTTGCAAGAAATTGTTTTTGTGCTTCAAATTTACCACTTCCATTCAAAATGTTTGATTTTGTTAGTGATTGTGCTCCTAGTAAACACCAGACATATGTTCTGATAGACTCATTGACGCGCTCGACTCCTGCTTGAGTAAACCCGTCAGTTTTATCTAAAATAAATGTAGTCCACGCATTAGTCTGCTTCTGCTCTATTGATCCTATCCAGACTTGTGATTTTGATGAGAATGAAGTGTAACCAGGGTAATAATCTTGAGGGTATTGTCTGTGACTCAAAGCATAATACAGTGTACCCATACCATTGTGATCATCAAGTTTTTGTGTGAAGTCATACTTAGTGCTTATGTTAAATTCATTACAGATGCGTTTCAATGCTTTCATATCCATGGGGTTGTTATACCTGTTGAAACTGGATTCAGTGGGCAGTGGTGTATGAAGTTCTGACAGAATACGTCTAAGCTGGTAATATGTGTGAAAACGATACACAGATCTAATCAGTTTGTTTGAGTGATTCAAATGGTCTGTAAATGAAACACCACAGCCTGTAGTTGAACACAGTATGGCAAAGTTAAGTTGGTTTTGAAACATCTGTAGTGGACTTGAAGACCACTTTCTTGCAGTAGAGTCATCTGTTATTGGAGGGTTTAGGTAATGGTCAAACGGATTTGGTACTTTGACTTGGAATAGATCTTGTTCAGACACAGCTATGTCAAGCTGATTTAGTTGAATTATTTTCTGTTCATAAGTAGGTGCAACATTGTATTTGGCATCCACATTAAATTGAAATGCGTTTGTAGTGGTAATGGTTGGTGATTTAAATTCCATCCTTTTTTATATGAGATAATAAAAATGTTTATTACCTTAACAAATCTTGACACAAGCAAACCAGTGTGGTTAACTAATGGGATTGATAATCGGGATGGTAGCAAGTATGTAGCTATCCATGAATTGTTCTATACAGTAAAATGGTTTAATGTAGAAGATGATATATATAATAAAGTAAATTTAGATGGAAGGACTGAAGCTTTACCACCCGGGTATTATGACTTTTGTACTATAGCTGAATGGTTTCAAAGTAATTTTAAAATTAAAGCAACTTTAAATCCAGCTAACCTACTTGTTACATTAGAATTTCCGACACAAAATTGGTTAAAAATTTCAGATAGATTTGCATATTTACTTGGATTTTATATTGACGAAGATTGGTATAGAACAGATGATTTAGATGAATTAAAGTTTGGTATTATAACAATGAAGACAAAAAAACTTAAAATAACTGGAAAACGCCCTGTTTATTTGGCAGTACACACAGTATTTAATGTTTATTTGAAAGAACTAAACACTACTGAAAATGTACACAATGGAAAGCCTTCAACTTTGTTGAGATGTGTGCCAGCTGGAACTGCTCCTTATTGTGAAAGTGTAGTTGTTAGATTTCCTAATTTGCAGTTTAAGAAATTAGGTTCTAGTTTCTTTGAGTCACTGTGTTTATCTGTAACTAATCAAGATGACAAACCAGTTGTTATGCATGATTTTAGTGTTGTGTTGGAAATTAAATAATTTTATTTTTGTTTATAAAAAATGAGTGGTGGTCCAAAGCCGAGAATCATACCAGTTGCATGTCCAGTAACAGAGTTGAAAGATTTGGCTGATGTACAGGATTTTGAGAAGGAAGGGGATGTTGGAGAAATATATGGTTTTGAACTTGATTCAAATGGCATGTACAAGAGGAAAGTAATTGTCGACATGAAAGACGGTGAAAGACAGATTCCTAAACTTGGTCAGCTTCGTGATGTTACTGTACCTACTCCACCTGTAAATAATGTGCCCTACAACTTAATACATGTAGGTAGTAAGTGGGTGGTTTCACCTGTGCCTGTTCCATCACCCACAATTGACTGGGACATAAAGTTGGAATTTATTAGTCCTTATGTATACACTGATGATGAAGGTGCCTTAGTGTTTAGGAAGGTTGTTAATTCTGGGCCGCTTATTGTAAGTCTTGTTCCAAGTTTTGCTTCAGACGACAATAGCAGAGAAAAACTGAAAGTTGAAAATTATGAGAGACGGAGATATCTTCTTACACATAGGAAGGGTAGGTCTGATGCGAAGGTCGTGTTTGCACCAATAAACTTTCCCATCGCAAGAGAAGCGACAATAGTATTTGAAATTATCATGAGATCAGTAACTACTGCTAAAGAGGCTCAAATTGCACAAGGAATTAAACTTACATGGAATGACACAGTAACAGAATCATCAAAGGTCTTTATTGCCATTACAAAAAATAATGATGTTATTAGTGTTTCAAGCAGTATTCCCGCTGTCAAGGTGGTGGTTGACAAAACAACTTTTGTTCGTCTAACTTACATAAACCTTGAACACATTGATCTTGTTTCGTTTTATTATGCTAGCAAATTGTATACTTTTGAAGAGTTGCAAAATGTAATTGCTGATTAAATAAAAAATATTTGTCAATAAAAAAAATGGTAAACTTCTATCCGCAACTACCAACGCTTGAGCCGACTGAAACGAATGTGACGACTAAAACAACACTTGCGCCTGATCCACAGGTGACAGCTGTGCCAATTGCATCAGATAAAACATTACAGGCAGACGCATTCAGATTAAATAATATTACAGAAGCTTTGAAATATTTGGAAAGTGAAGAGGCTAAGTACTCACGGTGCAAAAGGAGGTATAAGTCAGTATTTAATTCTGTTCAAAACACTTCTATGGCTATTGGTGCAGTTTCAGCTTCATGTTCTGTAGGGGGTATAGTTCTGTTTGCCACAGGAATTGGAAGTTTGGCTGGAATAGCAATTGAGGGTGTTAGCGTTGCTACATACCTGGCTTGCTTTGGTTTGGAAGCCTTGAACAAGAGGTTTCACACGAAATTACAGAAACATGAAGCATTGAGTACGCTTGCTGGTGCAAAGCTGAGCAGTATGAAACTTATTATCAGTAAGGAATTGAATGATAATTTTATTGATGATGAAGAATTTAAGCGAGTCCAGGATGATTTAAATAATTACAAGAAACAGAAGTCTGAAATACAGAATAAAATGCGTAGTCAGTCTCCCGTGAATGTTGAAGAACTGAAGGCCAGTTTTTTAGCAGAGGGAAAAAGGATAGGGGTACAGGAAACCACAGAAAAACTACACAATCTTTTAAACAAATAAAAATCAGATTTGGTAATCGTTTATTAATGTCATACACTTTACAGAAAAATGCCATGCCACTTACAACACTTGTGCCTGATTATTTAACCCCATCTGCACCACCACCAGAGTACTACTGAGAAAAAAAGTTTTTTTATTGTCCTTGTGTCTTGACAAATCTGACCGAGTAAGTTGTGACTTAAGTCAAGTTGTTGTAAGAACTTATAAGAACTTACAGTAAGTAATTAATAAGTTCTTATGATAAGTAATTAATAAGTTCTTATAGCAACTCACTTAAAGGTTACCTCTGCAGGTTCCTAAAAGTTAGTTGTAACTTGTTAATAAGTATAAAATCACTTAGTCAGGTAAATAATTAGGTGTTCATAGAGACAATAGTTATAGAGATAGATACTAAGAGATTTAAAAGATAATTAAATCAATAATGACGCATCGGTCATGCTCGTCTCTTTTTAAAATCAAAGGGTTGATTCGGAATAACGGAGGGTGTAATGGAGTCAAAAATTTTAATATTAAAAATGACGTAAATTAATGCCCGATGCGTCATTATTGAATTCATTGTCTTTTAAATCTCTTAGTATCTATCTCTGACATCAAGATCCATGTTCATAAAAGTTTATTCCACCAAAGTAAAAGATGAGAGGTTTATGGCTATTAATTATCGCATAATCACTAAATACATTTGTATAGAGATTAAAAAAATGTTCAATGTATAACCAGGTACAAGATCACTAACTTGTCCCTGTTGGAGGAAAGTAAAAATGCATTGTAACTTCATTACAAAATAGACAAAGTAACCCATTATGCATGCAATCACCAGAACCAGTACTGGTGTCTGCATGGACTACGGGCTTAATTTAAGATGTGCTGCCTGTATCGTAACAAAGTTACTGATCACTCAAAAGATGTCACACTGCTTTTGCTCATCAGCATACATTTTGTACTAAAAAATGTCAACCAGTGCTGAACCTTTTTCATCCTGCTACTCTACTGCATGAAATTACTTTGATAGTTCAAGGGTGGAGCCAGAATAACTTGGCGCCTAAGGCGCCAAGCTATTCTGGCACCACCCTTGAACTAAAATGATTATCTCCTAATCTGTAACCCCCACCAGGGTCTGCCCTGGGGGACTTGGGTGGGGTTAACTACTTTTTAGTTCCCAGGGTCTCTGGTCAGCCCCGCAGGGTGGGTTTTCCCCTATAAAAGTATTATTCTGGGGCATGTGTTAACTTTCTGTCTGCCATTGGTCCATTCACCTGTGTTTTCCTTTTTTTAAACTCTCCCTACTGTCTGCTCTGTCTGTAGCTCTTGATATTGGATGTGTGTTGCTAAATGGTCTTAGGTTTATTTAGCATATTAGACCGGCTGGCGACATACATTGATTCAATTCTGGTTTTTTTCACAAGCAGTGCAGGTACATCCTGAGAAAGTCTTGTTGCTGTTGGGATGTTAAGCAATGTACAACCAGTCCTAATCTGTAATGTGGTCTTCATAGGACAATATGCAAATTAAACAAAATCAGCCTCAGGATGCAATGGGTTAACCCTTATCATCCTGATACACCCATTGCTTAAAATGAATTTGACTGATAGTTCAAGGGTGATGCCAGAATAGCTATTCTGACACCACCCTTGAACTAAAACAGTTGATCTATCTCCTAATCTGTAATGTAGCCTTCATAGGATGATAAACAAATTTTACAAAATCAGCCTCAGGATGTAATGGGTTAAACAAAAAAAAAGTGAGTAAAAGAGAATCGGGTGTATTACTGCTATGCATAGTACCCATTAAATACAATCTCTTGCTCCAAGACAAAAGAATCGCATGCCTGGCAACAACTACACCTTTATTACACAGGAAATTCTCCAATACATGTAGCAGGCTTTTGAATAGGAAGTTCAACACATTCAGACCTGAAATACGATATGGCCAGCAAAGGTTGTTGGGAAAGTTAATACTTATATAATAACGGTATTATATTATTATTATTATTATTAAGTTCATGAATATCAATTTGCTCAATATAGAATATCTCAGTATGTGTGTCAAAGGAGAAAAAAAACTTGATGGAGTCGGTAAATACATTTATTATATACATATGCATAATTTTGCCCAATCCAAAATTAGTCCACAAGCTAGGAAGGTCTACCGTGCACCCCCCCCCCCCCCCCAGTACTCAATAAGATGGGTTTCAAAGTGTTCCTTAGTTTGTCCTGAGATGTTTAAGCCATGTTCCCCGAAAATCCTTAGGAACACACCAGAGATATAGCCGATGGCGCAAGGGTACCCCCATTCACGCTCTTCGCAGGTGCTAAAATGAGGTTGAGAAACATTTTCCTCTAAATAAATCAGAATTCATTTCAGAAACCCAAATCAGGCAATATTATGTCAAGGCACACCTTCTGCATCCTCTGCAAAAAACAGAATGAAAACATATTGAATCTCTGGCTCACAGTGAAGGTATTTGTGCACCCATTAAACGACCATTTCCGCGAAATCGCAAAAAAAGACAAAAATAATGTGTCAGATGCCTTCAGACATTTTCTATAGCACTGACAGTCCATTTTCAGGTTTACATCATTAAAACAGGATGTCACAATTATTATAAACTTTACTAGGTGATGCTGTGATCCCTGTGAGTGCCACAGTGGTTGATTTTGTATCCCTACCCCCAAGTTGTAAAAATACACAAAATTAATTAGAAAAAATTGCTTAAGTTATTCCATTTTATTTTGACCTCTTTTTACCTATTAAGTTTCAATAATGTGAGCATAAAGTGCAAGAAAATAAGTTAAGTCGTCATCCTTTACGGTACATTCGTGGTGAATGATAACTTTTTCCCATTTAAAATTGCCGAATTGGGAAACGTACGTCGTTTCCGGTGCCCTCAGAAATTTTGTATACAACTGATAGGTCTTTGTTAGGTTTTATTGGTTAGGATAGAGTACCACAGTTACTCCCAACCTGATTTTGTGATGCTATGATGCATTTAGGGGCCACAGTGGCTGAATCTGCTGCCCTACCCCCATTTTACCAGTACACAAAGTAACACAAAATAATCATAAAAATTGCTTACGTCATACTCTGTTTAAATATTTTTTGTTGCCAGTTTTTTTTTAAGTATACATATTGAGCATAACAAGTTGTGATCATTTCATTAATTTCAATGAAACCCATCAATTTAATTGTAACTATTTTTAACTGGCTGGTCTTTTAGGTGATATTTTACTTAGCGTAAGGCAGGTCTAGTAAGGTCTCCCCTTTTCCTTTCATTTATTTTCATCTAGAAATGTGTAAATATGAATGCGTAATAAAGTTTCATGGTTCCTAATAGCCAAAACAATGTTATCAAAAATACTTAGTTTCCACATGTCGACTACGAGATCTCCACTTCCACCTTCTGCAACGTTCAATTTTGTATGGCCGTCTTTAAATCTTATATTGCTCTGGCTGCCAATAAGTGAGCTGTCAAGAGCTAGGCAGCATTTTTTCAGAGTTTGGTGTATAGGGGCGTGTCTTCTGGTCAGAACTGCCAGCAGACCGCTTCTGTGTATGGACATGTTTGGAGAATGTGCTAAGGAGACTGATTTTCTACGCCAAATTCGCATAGGGCTGTTTCCGCATGACGAGGTGAGTCCAGCAGGGTCCTTACGGTCTGTGAACATTTGTGAAAGTTGTTAAAAAATGACAAGGCTTTTTCAGGGCCCTGGAAAGTCTGTCAATTTCAGTCCTTTTTCTTAAAGTCTGTGAAAGTTTGTACAAAATTACAACGTGCTGGCAGACTTTTGTCTACTTCTTTTTTTTTTCTCCCCCAATTTGTGACTATTCCATTGCGAACGATCATGCTGACGCTTGTTGCAAGTGATCTTATTTAGCTCTGATCATAAAGTGACTGTATGGCCTTTCTGCCGAACATTCTGATTGGTTGTTTACGCTTCTACTGAAGTCCGCCATTCGCTAAGCGTTCTTTTATTTTGGTATCTCTTCATGCATTAGGCACGGAAGCTTCAAATAATTGCTGATACAGAGTGATCTGATTAAAGTGTGTAAACCTTCAGGCTTCATTTTGGGTTTGTGAAACGTTCCTGCTTTTCTGTACGGACCCAGTCCAGAGTAAGCAGTGCATAGATGAAAGATGGTGGCCTGGCTCTCCCTGTTCAGCTTGTTGATGTCATCTGCCCACAGGCTGCAGCCGCCATTCTGCTGTTGCCAATCACTTTGTTGTTGTAGTGTCTCCATTCCCAGCTAGTCCAGAATGCACTGGAATCCACTGCAGCACTATTTTGTGGACAGGGCATCCAGTCTATCTTGAAGCTTCCTGGTGAGATCAGTGGATCAAGCTGCTGCCTTTCCCTAGCTAGTGCTCTGCTGCTGTGTTGAGCACCTGCAGATCTGTACGATAGTTGGAGCTGCTGCCACCAGCTGGTAAGGAGAGGGAGGTAGTAGTGCGGTCTGCACAACAGATGTACACACCACTTCCTTCATTCCGCACGGCATCTTATGTGGTATCACAGCTGCTGTGAGGGTAGCGCTTGTGCACAACCTCCAGCAAGATGGCTTTGTGCAGTGCCGCGTCCTTTGGTAAAGAGTCCTGGAACATTGTTTATGTTGTCTTGAAGGCTCTTTCGAGATGTCCAGGTATCTGAAGGGAGCTGTTCACACATCTTTGGGCTTGGTTCCAGGACGTCAGTGTTAGCCCTTTGCAGGACCTTCAGTTGGCGGTTCAGATTTGGGCGGTTCAGATTTGGACATTTCTGACGGTTCTTGGTCTGCTCCTGTAGTCTCCCATGCTGTCGGTGTTTAGTAAGTTTCTTCATCGTGTGTGCTGTTCTGTATTCCAGTGGCTCCAATGTCCTCCATTTCCTAAATTGGGGTACTCCAGATGGCTCTAAGAATGTCACTGCATCATGAGAATGATCCATGTTCTGCATCTTGTCAAGCCTGGCTTTTTGGGTTTTGCAGGCAGTGTTTCATGTTGTCGATGTATCTTGGTACCGCACAACTGGTCTGACCGAGCAGGTGTTTGCTTGTGCCAGGATGCTGTAATCTGAGCCAATGTGGTCCCCACCAGTTTCTTCATCAGAGACTTTTTTTTTTGCAGCTCTAGCTTCCATGGCTTCAATATGAGGCCTCCACGTGAATCCAGTAATTTATTTGTTGCCAGTAAAGTTGGCCTGTCTGTCTTTGGTACTCGAAGGTCTCCAGTTTTGAGGTGACCTCTTCCGTCTGATTGAAAGAGATGGTCTAGCTCAGTTTGAGTGGCCTCTTTCAGTCCAGCTGCTGACTCTATTGGCAACATCCTGGATTCTGGAGGATGCTATTTCTTTATGTTTTCTGGAGGATGCTATTTCTTTATGTTCTGCTGCGCTCCACACTGCAAAGTCATCCGCATGGAGGATGTTCGAGACGAACCTAGGTACTGTTGTACTGATGTCATTAATGTAGACCAAAAACAGCATCAGACACAACATCTCCCTGAGGAACACCTTCCCCGAGTTTGACAAGAGTGCTGAATGTGCAGACGATAGAAGCTTCAGCGGGAGCCCCTGTTAAGCATGCCTTAAATAAAAAAAATTTACAATTAAATTGATGGGTCACATTGAAATTAATGAAATGATCACAAATGTTTATGCTCAATATGCATATTTTGTTAAGAAAACTGGCAACAAACATATTTAATCAGAGGAGCAATTGTTATGATCATTTTTCGTTCCTTTGCATACAGGTAAAATGGGGGTAGGGCAGCAGATTCAGTCACTGTGGCCCCTAAATGCATCACAGCATCACAAAATCAGGTTGGGAGTAACTGTGGTACTCTTTCCTAAACAATAAAACCTAAAAAAGACCTATCAGTTGTATACAAAATTTCTGAGGGCATCAGAAACAACGTACGTTTCCCAATTCGGCAATTTTAAATGGGAAAAAGCTATCATTCACCATGAACATACCGTAAAGGATGCCGACTTTCCTTATTTTCTTGCACTTTATGCTCACATTATTCAAACTTAATAGGTAAAGAGAGGTCAAAATAAAATGGAATAACTTAAGCAATTTTTTCTAATTAATTTTGTGTATTTTTAAACTTGGGGGTAGGGATACAAAATCAACCACTGTGGCACTCACAGTAATCACAGCATCACATAGTCAAGTTTATAATAATTGTGACATCCTGTTTTAATGATGTAAACCTGAAAATGGACTGTCAGTGCTATAGAAAATGTCTGAAGGCATCTGACACATTATTTTTGTCTTTTTTTGCGATTTCGCGGAAATGGTCGTTTAATGGGTGCACAAATACCTTCACTGTGAGCCAGAGATTCAATATTTTTTCATTCTGTTTTTTGCAGAGGATGCAGAAGGTGTGCCTTGACATAATATTGCCTGATTTGGGTTTCTGAAATGAATTCTGATTTATTTAGAGGAAAATGTTTCTCAACCTCATTTTAGCACCTGCGAAGAGCGTGAATGGGGGTACCCTTGCGCCATCGGCTATATCTCTGGTGTGTTCCTAAGGATTTTCGGGGAACATGGCTTAAACATCTCAGGACATACTAAGGAACACTTTGAAACCCATCTTATTGAGTACTGGGGGGGGGGGGGGGGAGGGGGGGGGGGGGTGCACGGTAGACCTTCCTAGCTTATGGACTAAAATGTCCCAATAGATAAGACATGATTGAAAACATGTGAACAGTTGGTCTCGAATGCTAAAACCATTCAAAGGTAAAAGAATCGCTAAAGAATGCAATTATAAAGCAATGCAACAAAATTTGCGCTGAATTACTTGCTAGTTACCCCTTCACTACGAGTGGACTCAGATTGTGTTATGAAATTCCTGTAAATTCACATCAAAGATCCCCAGTCATAGGAACATGGCTACACAGTGGTTTCAGCAATAGGAATATCATAGATCTTCACGAGGCCCCACAACTGTGGGGTCTCTTAAAAATCTATACCTCTTGGAAGTTGGGTGCAGTTCAATTTCTCTTGGCAGTGAAAGGGTTACATACAAAATAAAATTTAAAAAGCCTCTCAACATAGTTCAACTAAAAAGTGATCTGTAAAAACGTGATAATAGCATTATATGGTGATACCCGTACTACCAAGTCTACAGCAAGTCGAGATGTGGCCACCAAATAGTAATATAAAATGAGGTCAGTATATGTGACTTGTATTCCTTTGTCAACTATCCATAAAACTGAGCAGATCTCACCCATAATAATATCCACATATATATATAGCCCAAAAGCAGCTCCTTGAGTGATATGGCAACTATGACACTGGTTGAATAAATATTCACCCAAATGAAGGGAGATCGCATGATAAATCTTGAAAATGTTCATACCAGTATGACTGGCAATGCATAATACTAACCCTTTGGCTGTCGGTAGTGGTTTATGTTGAGGTGTTTCCTGCAGGAATCGCCTCAACATTAACCGCTACTGACAGCCAAAGGGGTTAACTCGCATACTGGCTTGATTCACGATTGCAGCAGCGGTAGCAAATTGAGGGAGACAACCTTTGTGATTAACCCCTATTTGACTGCAGTCACTTGTCTTAAACAGACACTGCACTGTTTTACTTTTAGAGGACCATAGATTTCACCAATACATATACTAATGGTCAAAACTTAAGGGCCACCCCACTTTTTTGTGTCATACTCATTATCGTCGCAAGTACGCTAATAAAATACAATATTCTTTAAATCCAAATGGGTTAAAAGTTGACCTTAGACAGTCCACTGTACAGGGAACAATAGACAACAATTCATTAATTTCCACGAACGTGTCAAATGCACGTGAAACATCGTCAGTTTTTGTGAAAAGCTGTGCGATATTGGCAAGCGTACCAAAGGCAGGCAGGTGGAAAAACTCGGTAAAGTCGTGATGCACGTGCTAAAGGGGTCGGTCGTAAACACTGAGCACTTCTGTTTCGCTTCAAATACTGGTACAGTAGGGGCATAATTGTCACTTAACTAACCATGCCACCACGACGAAGCCTAACGCCAGTAGATCAAGGCCGGGCGCTAGCATGGCTGCAGGATGGGATTTCCGGACGAGAAGTTGGGAGACGTCTTGAGGTGTCCAATTCAGTGATCCAGAGGCTGCTGGCACGATTCCAAGAAATTGGAAAAGCAGAAAGACAACCCTGCTCAGAATGCCCGCACTGCACCAGCAGAAGGGAGGACAGATACCTCTGTGTGGCGGCTCTGCGTGACCGAACTGTCACGTCGACCACTCTGCGACGTCCGCTGATGCAAGCTGCAAATGTTAATAGCAGCAGAAGCACAGTCTGCCGACGTCTGCGTGAAATTGGCCTGGCTTCATGCAGAGCAGCGTGAGAATATCCCTCACTCCAGCTCATCGCAGAGCCCGGGTTGCCTGGTGTCGTCAACATGTGAGGTGGAACAGACTCCAGTGGACTCGGGTTCTTTTTACTGATGAGTCACGGTTCACTGTGTCCTTCAACAACAGCAGGGTGAGGGTCTCGAGACGCCAGGGCGAGTGATTCACGGATGGATGCGTCCAAGAGGTGGATCGCTACGGAGGAGGCTCTGTCATGGTCTGGGCAGACTTCAGCAGGGAAGGCAAGAACCCCCTACACGTCATCCGAGGCACTCTGCCTGGACTGCGCTAACAGGTCGAGATTGTGCAGCTCTCCAAGCCATAGGCGACAATGCTGTTTTGCAGGACAACAACGCTCGACCTCATCGCGCCCGTGTGGTGGATGAGTACCTTGAGCAACGGGGCATCATGAGGATGGAGTGGCCATCTCGTTCATCTGATCTGGCTCCTATTGAGCACCTCTGGGACGTGCTGGGGCAATGTGTAGTCAGCAACCATCCCCCACCTCAAGGCGTCCCCCAGCTGACTCCGTTCCTGCATCAAGAGTGGAAAGCGATCCCACATGTTCTCCGAACCCTGGTGAACTCCATACGTCAACGCTGCTTTGATTGCTTGGCTGCAAACGGTGGGTACACTTGCTAATGACTGGACCAATCTTGTGTGACTTTTCAAATGAGGGGTGGGTGAACATTCTAACGGTCTGCTTTTGTTACTATTGATTGAATGCAAGTGACGTCACCCAGCCAGCGTCGTCTGCAGTCGGCCATTTTGTGCAGTAGACACGGTGAACACTAGTAACAGCGAAGTTAGAACTCGGCGAAAGTGTGCCTGGATGCGCAATTTTCGGATGTGATAACAGGCCAGTGAAATACAGATAATGTCCCCAAAAGGTGTAATAGTGAGATATTTTCATACACCTGCTGTCCGTTTATCAATGAATCTTTATTTTACAACGGTGAAGATATTAACACAGTCAGTGACTATGTCATTTTTCGTACCTGCCGTTGCTACAAGTACTACTAAGTACAAAATGTACATAAAACAGGGACATCAAAGCACAGTGATACAAATATATAGTCCACTAAACACAAACGCACGCATACATGCATTTGCGCGCGTGCATCCACACACACACACACACACCGGCACACACACGCGCGCACATACACATGAGCGTTAGAATATACACGTATTTTCGTGCGTCTATGTATAACTAGATGTTGTTATTTGAGTGATGTCAGGTATCTATAAAGACTTGTCTTGAAACGAGACAAGGGAAGGAGAAAAAAGTTGCGCAAAGAGAGAAGACGACCATCGCCAGATATCCAGCACTACAGATGTACTAGACTAGATGCACAGCACGATTGTAAATTAAAACAGGATTAATTTAAAAAAAAAATGTTCTATATAAAAGATGCTTGAGAACATTTTCAAACTGCGGCACGACACGCTTATAAAAAAACAGAAATTGTTGTTTAAACCCTTCTATCGCTCTATGGCATCGATTAAATGGAATGGAGAGGGGTTCCCCAAACTCTTCATTTCGCAAAGACATATAAAAGAATATGACTAAAGTTAACAATGCTGAATTGTTGTCTTGAAATAATATCTAGGTGCCAGTGGAAACGAAAATCAGACATGGAGGCAAACGGGTTCTTTCAGTGGGAATTCATGATGATTATATTTAAGAAATAAAAGAAATAAGTATGAAAGAATAGGACAGGCTAGTCAGTACCGCGTGCAGAAAAAAAAACAAAAACCAAACAACCAGCAAGAGCAACACGATAAATATACAAAGAAAAAGACAATAAATACAAAATAAATAATAATAAAAAGCAAATAACACCTCGGAGATTGCGGGGGGGGGGGGGGGGGGGGGGGGGGGGGGTGTTGAATTCGTGTCGGTGACGGCAACGGTCAAATCCTGCATGAGATTTAAGTCTGCGTGTAGTACCTACTGAGCTAAGGGGAAATATGAATAAACTGAGGTTATTATAATTATATGCAAATCACGATGTTCTTGGTGTCTATTGGTTATCATCGTTTTGGACTGGTGCAATGATTTAACGTCGGAGGATGGATTCCTTCATAACTGTGTACTCAGTATGTCTTTTCCCCAAATCACTTGTTCTGTTGGAGTCACAGAGATCGCCTCAGTTTCGCCGACATTAAATTCAAGGTGACCTCCGATCTCTCCCAAAATGCAGCGGTTTTATTCTAGTTATGTAGTTCTTTGACGTCTTTATCTTGTAAAAACCATCCAAGTTCATGATCGCTACTCTTTACCGAGGCCACCTCTGCTGCACAAAATGGCGGCTGCAGCAGACGAACCCAGTTGCATATCACGTGATCGCTTTGTCTTGCATCAATCAATTGCTTGATTTACTCAAAACTTAAATGAAATTGTTACTGAATAAATTATTAAAGTACTGACCCCAAGTAATGTTACATTATTTGTGTGGTGTTGTCGGTGCGCCTGCGATAAAAAGTAGCCCTTAAGTTTTGACCATTAGTATAGTATTGATTCTTGCGGCTGTAAAAGTGACATAAAGTAGTAGCAGATTATCAGCTTCCACAGTTTCAGACTTGAAACCTGCACAGTCATGACAACCTCTGATCAACAGATGGATGCAAGCAGCAAGGTAGTGAATCAAGGGAGATAACCAATGTGATTAACCCCGTCTGCATGCAGCCACTGGTCCTGTAAACATTATCGGTGGCTACACATGCACAGGGGATTAATAAAAAAAAAAAAGACATTGCATAGTTTGAGAGAATCACATATTTCACCAACACATAGTATTGGCCGTACAGCACAGAAGTAAAAGTGAGGTGAAGGTTTTGCATGTGTATATAAAGTGCTTAGTAACAGATCCAGCCAACGTTCACAGTTACACATTAAAAACCAGCACAGTCATGATGATCTGATGGATGCTAGACACTACCATAAAAACTCGTGATGCAGTGATGATTATTACACAGAAATGTGCGTATCTGACCCTCTAAAGCCACCTCTGACGCACTAGTGTTCCGAGCTCTGCGTCAGACTGACGTATGAAAAATGTTACTCTGACGCACTAAGCTTTATCTTTACGCACTGAAAAACGCACCAGTGCATCATCGTGAACATGTTTCACAGCCGTGCGTGCCGAGCAAAACAAGCTTTTGTGAGGGCGCTGAACGCCAACGCAGCAACAGTATCGCATGCACAGCAACAGAAAGTTGTATGCGTGTTACAAAGTATGTGATCATCTAAGACTTCATCGTTTCTGTGACCCCCTGGGAAATTCTGCTGACTCTCTGGCAACTGTAAACTTAATCTGCTGCGCTAGATCTGACCCCCTATATTTAAGGAAAAAAATCAACACTGTGATGACATCTCTGACTTGCTGAAATGAATAGAATAAACTTGTTTCTTCAAATGTCAAAAGCATAGGACTCTAATCTACATGAGCGACTACAAAGTTCATGAGCACTGTAGTCCAACTGAGCTCTGTTTCAGTGCTGACACAGATGCATAAGCTGCATCGAGACTACTGCCATCCTTTACAAGAATCAATTTTACCTGCACAGAAAGAAAGTACAGCAATATGTCTATTTCAAGAGCCAATAAACAAAATTTAGTAAAATCAAGACACCGTTGTTTGCAGAGAGCATATGTAAAATCATCAGTTTTACCTTAAGTTGTGATGGAGTTTCTGATCAGCCTAGCACCTCTCCTGGTGTAAAGCTAATCATTTTCTGTTGATCAGACTAGAAATGCAAAGAAGTACCCAACGGAGAAAGAAATGACTAGAAATGATTACACACCAAAAATAGTAGAAGCACAGGAACCACTGTACATGTATATAATTATATCTGAACTTGGGTCTCCTGAGTCAGTTTAAGCATCAAACTTTGAACTCTTTTTTTTTTTTAAACATGCAAACTGAGGAAACAATATTCTTAAAACAGCAATTGATGTTCTACAACAAAAGAGAACACAAACACAAAAACGACTTACAGTTGAGTGTGGGCAGAAGTTCGAGAGAATGTACATCATGTGGGCATGAAATTTGCGGTGACACAGGTACAGGGACCCATCAATTGCCACAGTAACCTCCTCCAGTTCAGTGTGATTCACCAGGGCTGCAATAGCTGTACAATGAGAAAAAAGAATGCAAGCATAAGTTTGTGTTTGTGCCTCTATTTGTGTGTATGTGCAGAATTATTCACATACACGTCTCTGAAAAAATGTATTTTTCTTTAATATATATTTTTTTGAAAAATACTAACCGATGACTTTACTGTTAGGAATACTGATCTAGCTAGCCTAATTTTAGCCAAAATTGTTGCGTGCCTACATGGCAGGGGAGGTAACAAGGGGCGCTATAAGCTAGGCAGTGCCCTGGGTAGCCTCCCTTCCATCCTCATCCGGTCATACAGCTACCGGAATCGCCATTCTGTTTCATAGCGAGCCAGCGGCAGTGGGGCAGGCGGGAGGGTTCTCCGAGTAATGTCATCAGTAAGTATTTTTCAAAAAAAAAATATTTTAAAGAAAAATACATTTGTTTTCTCAAAACAACATTACCGATGACATTACTGTTAGGAAGAATATCGAAGAGGAGGTGGGTGCCGCTTAGAATACCCCTAACCCCTGGGTAATATGGAGACCCGCCCTTACTGGTACAACCTCCCGATAATTTTAGCTAAGATACCTGGGGTGCCGGGAGGGAGTGTTGTGCCGCCGTACTGTCTCCCACCAGCGACAGGTTCTCGCGTTGGCTGGAGAGGTCCCTCAGGTAGAATTGGGCGAAGGTCGCCTCTGATCGCCAGCCCTCCGCTGGCACAAGTCCTGACTGTGCAGTTGCGATCGAATGCGAGCTTGTGGTCATGGCTCCTGACCTCAAGTGCAAGGACGTTCATGCATCTGGTTGAACCAGGGCTGAGGTCCTGGTAGGCGGGGCGTATCAGCTATGGAGCCCAGAGGTCGACTGTGCTCACCATTCCCCGGCCGTCATGATATTTGTGACCGCGTCGATGCGGCGAGCACTAGGCTAGCGGTCATGGCTCTGATCTCGGGTGCCCTGGTGTTCAATCGTTTGGCTGCAGCAGGGGCGAGATCTTGGTAGGCGGAGTGAACACTCAACGTAGCCAGTAGGATATCGTCTAGGCCGAGCCGTGATGCCTACCTGGGGACAGAGAGAGGGAAATGCGGGTACGCCCCCTGCGTGGCGGCTTGGTCCGCCGCAAGGACGCGTGTAAGGCTCCCACCTGGTCCTGTCGTCTGGATTCTCGGGTAGAGCCCGGAACCCTCCAGAGCTGGAAGGAGACCACCTGCGGGGCAGCCAAGGAGAAGGGTCATGGCTAGGAAGCCGGGTCGGACAGCAGTTGCCAGCGTCGTCCGTACGGAACTGTAGGCATGGTGGGCGTGAGGAAAGGCGTGTATCCCACTGACCCCGGCCACACGGCGAGAGCCAGTAGGAAGCCTGTCTCCGCGTCACGTCCGATGCCAGCGGCAACTGAAGTGGTTTTAAGCGGGTAGGGTTGGTCCGCGTCCAGGGTAGGTCCCATAGCGGTACGAGTGAGTGGAGGGGCGGCCACCCTCGATCGAAGCGCGCCCTAAGGTCAGCCAACTCCTTGCAGCTGTCAAGGTCGGGCTGTCCCACATGCCGGTACGTCTCATCGGACACCGCTAGGTAGCTGCAAAGGTGATAGGTGCCTGAAGCTGGACAGTGAGGAACTAAGCACTTGGCCAGCCTTAACCGTCCACTCCGTGGGAGGGAGACGCACCTCGTCACACAGGACTCGTCACTTCATCGTAACTCCCCCAGTCGAGGGTCTGCGGGCTGTAGCCGTAGCGTCCCCCGCTGAAGCGAGAAGCGTCTAGTGGTGAGGGCTTGTTGCACCACTCCAGGCATGGAGATGAAGTCGCTCGGGGCACGGGTAGGGCAGAGCCCGCCGAGCTGCTTGAGCATCGTGCGGGGGGTGGTAAGCCTCCGCGGGGCTGTGGCGAGGATCAGGAGGTCCAAGACCTGGTCCAGGCGAAGGAATTGTGTACAAACCAAGGGGAATCACAGCGCTGGACAGACAAACAGTTAGATCCCCTGCCCCCGCCTATCAGGCACCCAATCGCCAGCCCACAGAGAAATACGCAGGTATAGAACAAGACGATCATTTCCATCCTCTAGGATGCGTCACGCACGGACACACTTCTCGACTTTGATGCCGCAGCTCGGCGCATCTCGGCTGCACTACCCAAGGACGCGTGTCCCCCTCCCCCCCCCCCCCCCCCCCCGCTTCAGAAGAAGGTGTTCTCATTTGTCGACGCTGGCCGTCAACAGAAGAGATTCAGGATCGACATCCGGGGGAGCACCCCAGGATCGACCTCTCAGGATCAGGCGTACGCGATGAGTCTGTCCCAGGAAAGGAAGGGTGTCGACTGCCCAGGCTAGTATTCAGATTTAGAGGATGGAAATGATTGTCTTGTTTTATACCTGCGTATTTCTCTGTGGGCTGGCGATTGGGTGCCTGATAGGCGGGGGCAGGGGATCTGTTTGTCTGTCCAGCGCTGTGATTTCCCTTGGTTTGTATACAATTCTGCCAGCGCTAGCCTCACCTATCTGGTTTGTGAGACAGGTGAAGGAAGCCACTATGTTGCAATCTGTGCGCTTGAGCAATGAGTCCGTCCCAGGAAAGGAAGGGTGTCGACTGCCCAGGCTAGTGGATCTGGCATGGGGGAGACGAAGAGGGAGGAAGTTGGAGAACCCACCTCGTCGTGAAGAGGTCGATCCTGGGGTGCTCCCCCGGATGTCGATCCGTCGAAGATGTCCGGCCAGAGGGTCCACATGGAGTGTAGAAGCTGACCGTGTCGCGTGAGGGAAAGAGTAGGACATAGGGATGACCCGGGATGCCTGGCTCCGAGAGTAAAGTTGGGAACATCACACCACCGGAACCGCTGGTAGAAAGGATATCGACGGGTGGGGAGTGTCCCGCCCCGCTTCTGGCAGTAGGCGATCACCGTGGGGTTGTCCGAAGGACGAGCAGCTCCAGGTGACATAGACGTCCCCCGCGTTGAGTGCCTGCCAGACAGCCGTCCGTACTAACCAGTAGGAGTGCTGGACCGCGAGGTCTAGGGGCCAGGAGCCAGAGGCCGCAACAAACATCCAAAGAAGGTGAGCGCCCTAACCGTGAAGGGTGGGTCGACGCCCCGGGACAGCCGGTGAGGAGGCGAGTAGAGGGGAACTCCCGACGCGCCAGCACCGGTCCCGCCCAACGAAGTAGCATCAGAAGCCCGGCGCAGGAGCCACAAGGTCGCCCATCACTGGTGGCCATAGTAGGAGACGGTGCAGCTGAAGCGGGCGGTAGGAGAGACGGCCAAGGGGGAGTAAGTCCGCTTCACAACATCAGGTCCAGAGGCTGAGGCCACTCCCTGGCGGAAAAGTCACCATCCGAGGGCAGGATCGCCAACCTTGACACTTGGCACTGTGAACTTCCCTTGTTGAGCTTGGTGCAAGCCATCCCCAGAACGAAGTGGTGGGACGGCACAAGGTCGGATGTATCCACGTCGAGCAGAGTCTGGCGCCCATTCTAGTAGCGCATCTCGAACCGCTGCCCATCTGGCCTCCGCCTGGTTCCGCGAGCGAAGACCTGGTCCAGGGAGTCCGACGTAGGGCTCGCGGGCGTCGTCCGGCCCTGGCTACGGCGGCGGGCAAGAAGCGGGTGAACCCCAGGGCTGAGGCCGCGGCCGATGGGTAGAAGCGCGATCTGGTTGACCAGTCCACGGCAGGCGAAGCGCAGGTAAATTCCAGATTTGGGGTACATGGAGACGTGGAGAGAAGCATCGGACAGGCCAAGCTGACAGCGAGTCCATAGGCTGCACAGGACCCGAGGCGCTCCTGAGTTGCTGCAACGAAACCACTGTCGTCGCCGAGAAGCCTTTAGGTGCGAGTGAAGACTGTGACTGAACCAAGAGCTGCCAGGGTTGCGATCGTCTCGGCCGTGGAGCAGAGGCAGGGACGAGGTACCTGTCGTGAGGGGGGGGGGGGGGCGCTGCCGCATCTTAATTCCCAACCACCTGAGGCAACCGCGACCAAGTGCCACGCTAGAAGAAAGAACACCGCCCAAGGCCTTAAGGGCGGCTAGCCAGAATAGCGTGAAGCCTAGCGGCGCCAAGCCACTCCGGCGCTACCTAGAACTATTCTTAATCGAACGTAAGTCAGCGTCTGGTGGACCGGACACGAGTGAAGAAGACTTCCACCAACTTGTCGTTCCCAGGCGGTTATCCAACCAAGGAAAACCTGCCGCCGAAGGCTACCTTCGGTGAACAGGGCAACCAGGGCCAAGCAATGATGTAGTCTATGCGAGGGGTCCGTTCCTCGACGAAGCCCATCCCCGGTCGAGGCTTGAGGTCGAACCCAGCGGTGACAGGGGAAGCCGCTCCTGTGCCATTAGAGGAGAACTGGCCGATCATCGGAGTCGCCGCACACGCGTATTGTAGTAGGAAGGCCGCCGGGCGTAGTAACCGTCTTGGCGATGATACGCATCTGCCACACCGCCAACAACTGCAGCCAAGGGTGTATCCGCCTGCGAGTTCACTCGTAGCTATCCTGCTGGTATCTGTCCGGGACTCCCTGCCGAGGAGGGAACGGGGAGCTGGTCCCGCGCCTGGCCGCTTCGGAGATGTCGTCGCGAAGCAACACCGCACTAGAGCCCTCCGGGTCCGGCTGGGAGCAACTACCCGCGCCACTCTGACGGGCGCGCGGTGGAACCGCCACTTCACGGTCACAGTACTGACGTCCGTAACAACAGCTTGTGCTTAGCTGGGATGGGCACAAGGGCGTAGATGCGTGGCGGTCCAAGGACATCGTAAACCAGACCAGAAGGTAATCAGCGAGTTGATGAATCCTGTAGACGTCCGGTGCTGGCCCAGCTTGGCGTACAGCTTACCAGTCAGCTGACGAAAAATGTAGTCGGAGTCCTAAGATGGAGGAGCGTCGCTAATGAGTCCCGTCAAGTAACCAGCGCGTTGTGAGCTTGCGTGCATGTCTGCCCGCACGTGTACTAGTGTGTGTGTGCCAAATGTTGTTACGCAATGCGAGCCTATCACTGCTCGCCTACTAAGTGACATACTTTGACCGGGAGTCTAACCGACTGCGCTATTGAGGCATTAACCTATACTTGGCGGTGATCGTCCGCGCACGAACACAAGCACACGCCCGCGCTGCCACACGTATCAAAGCATCATGTACTGTAGTTGTACTAGAAGAGAGCAAGTCTAACCCCTAACTGCTGGGTCCCAACGCTGAGAACGGAGGCGCAGGGAGAGAGCCGAAAGTGAGTCCCGTGCCGAAGGCAGCGACGAATGCGCTTCGAAGGCATCCTGGTCTCTGGAAGCAGACTGCGAGCGTGGAGACCTGTCGAGAATAGTGAACGAGAACGCTCGTCCTCCTCTAACTTACGTACGTTAGGACGGCCGTCGGGCACCTAATCGCCGAAAACTAGCTGAACAGGAGCTCCGTTCGTGCGATGCCTGACGCCGCAAGCTGGACTTGTTACTAAGCACCTGTGCCGAGGGGGCAGTTATTAGCCTAGTAAGTAATAATTTTACTGATTTTGCTTGGACTGCCTCATGGGCGTAGACGCGTGGCGGTCCATCGGACATAGTTGACCAGACCCGGTGGAATTCAGCGAGCTGACGAACCCTGTAGCCGTCCGGTGCTGGCCAAGCTCGGTGTACCGTTTTACCAGCGAGCTGACGAACACTGTTGTCGGAGAAGCAAGTTGGCCAGACTGGGTGTCTCCACTGCAGCGAGCTGACGAACCCTCCGACTGTAGCGGCCCTAGGCTCCGGATCCGCGCGTGCGTCCCGATTCGTGAGTGTCCGAAGCGTCACCTCCACTGAAGGGGTCGAGACAGCAGTAGGCGTCCGCTCCCAGACTGGGGTCGGTCGTTCCCGCCAACATAACGCCAAGCTGTGACCGCTGCCCTGCCCACCGGGGTTGCGGTCGCCGCACAGGAGAGTAGAGCGCAGGCCCAGCACGATAAGCAGACATCCTGTGAGCAGTCACCAGCCACTGGAAGTCCCTACATCTCGTGCCGGTGCGAACTTGACCACTGCAAAACATACACAGAGACCAGTGAACGAGCGTGGCTCCCGAAGCCACGCACCAATGCTAACGCGTGTACGAGTTTCGAAAACAAATCCGCAGCACGACCAGTGCCGACGCCCGGCGCTATCCATCCCCTCTGAGCGCCGGTCGTGGGCACTAACCGAGGTTAAGGTAATACTTAGTCCAGCCAGAGAGGTGGGCGAGGCAGCGCTGCATGGACCAACGAGAAGTAGAGCCACCCAAGTCGACCGGTCGCTCGTCGGTAAGTCCCAGGAACAGTACAAGGCCCAGTGAACTCAGAACCCGTCGCTAGTGAGCCCCAGCCCGAAGCAGAGCTCAAGTCACAAGTCGCCAGTCCCAACCGGTCACATTATACAAAGTCCAGACGCAGAGAGTAGGCACGTAACCTTCCTACGGCTCGGCTAAGAACAGAATGGCGATTCCGGTAGCTGTATGACCGGATAAGGATGGAAGGGAGGCTACCCAGGGGACTGCCTAGCTTATAGCGCCCCTTGTTACCTGCCCTGCCATGTAGACACGCAACAATTTTGGCTAAAATTAGGCTAGCTAGATCAGTATTCCTAACAGTAATGTCATCGGTAATGTTGTTTTGAGAAAACAAACTAATGGTTAAAAAAAAAGTCATTTGTCAGAGTCAAAAGTGACCATGTTCATCAAATGCACTTTAACCAGTTCACTGTCAAGAGAAAATGATCACCACCCAACTGCAAGAAGTATAAGCTCTACAGTTTTGGGGGCTCATTAGATATATGGCCTCTTGCTGAAACCACTTTGTATCCATGTTCCTGTGACAACTGTGGATCTTTGTTGAATTTACAAGAATTTTTAAAACACAATCTGCGTACACTGACAGTGAGGGGGATAAATATGTCGTACGCATACTGATTGCAGTTCTTTAAACATCAGAGGGCAATGTAGCTAAATGAACTGCTAATTATTACAGGATTACAATTATTGCATTTATTGTGAATCATGAGGATATACTCAGTTCACTTACAAAACATTTTGCAGACAGTAAGCATGCTTACAAAACATTTTTGCAGACAGTAAGCATGCGCATGCAAAATTAAAAAAAAAATCATTACTGGAACACCTTTGCACACATCCACACACAAACCACCAGCCATTACCTTCATTTTGACAACATACACCTGTAAGTATAACTCAACAATTATCATGTAAAATTAAATCCCTTGTGCATTCTTACATCAGTACTGTTACCCCATTCAAGGCACCCCACATCATTAGCTGTGGAAGTGTCATATAGCGTTGCCAGTGGAAATGCAATATGACACTTTCACGGCTAATGATGCAGGGCGCCTTGAATGAGGTAACAGTACTGATACATGCCGCATCCGCAGCATATAAAGTCACATATCCAGATGCCACGCATCTTGAATGCGTTCACAGTATTGGCTGAATGCACAAAAAGGGGGATACACCTACGTGTAGGATCCAACATGGTTTGACCTGCGGTCGATATCTCTCTCATATTCTATGTGATAGAAATCCAGACATCCGTTGTCCCCTGCTGCTCCCCATTCTGTGTTCACAATCACCTGCATGCAAGTAATAATAAATGATAATAATAAAATATATATAAGTGATGATAAAAGAATGATAATAATAAAGTAATAAATACTAAGATAATAAAATAATAATTTAATAAAACTAATAATAGTGTGAAAGTCAAACAATAGAGGTGTGCTATAAATCAGAAGCAGGCAAAAACTGCATGTGTTTCACAAAATCAGTGGATTAAACGCCCAGACAAAATGTGATATGTTTGGGCTTTTATTTTAATCCACTGTTTGTGTCAAACGTGTGCAACTCTTGACCTACTTCTGATCTCCAAACAACCTCTATTCCTTCAGCCTGTAACTTATATCTGCAAGAAGCATACAGATTAGTGTGAGAGTTGCAGTGGCTCATAGCAATCTTTGCATCTTGCTATAAGACACTGCACTGGTTCAAAAGATGCATTACCCCATGGCAGAGATCCTGATAAGGGATTCATCTCTGAAATTATTTTATTCTGCCCCTAACATTATAATAATGTCTGTTTTGAGCAACCATCTTTTTAGTAAACAAGAAAGGCAAAGCCCTTATGGTTCACATGTATGACCGATCCACACATGTCTGACAATAAGTAAAGGGATGGCTTCTATAGTTGCAATGTTGGAGAATATTTATGCATTAACCTGTTGGCTATTGGCAGCACTTTTGTCATTATGGTTCCTGCATGAATTAATAATAATAATAATAATAATGGGCCTCTGTCAGTCTGAATCGACCATAGATAATGCATCCTAGTTGTTCTGATCTGATTGCCTGCTCAGCTGGATTTGAACCAGCATCTTTTGTGACATGTGTTTCTGTCTACCCTTGGTTCATTCACCTGCATTTTCCTTTTTTAAACTCTCCTTATTGTTTGCCCTGCATGTAGCTCTTGATATTGGGTGTGTGTTGCTAAATGGTCTTAGTTTTATTTAGCGTGTTAGACCGGCTGGCGACATACATTCAATATTCTGTTTAGTTTTGTTTTTTTTTCACAAGCAGTGCAGGCATGTCCTGAGAAAGTCTTGTTGCTGTTGGGACGAAGCAATGTACAACCATGGTGACTGTAGAGGCCAATGCGGGAGTGGCAGTCCCTGCTGCAAAGATCACAAATGTACATGGTCGTTGGTCTGATGGAGTTGTTGCACTCCTTTCTGCCGCTGCTTTTGACATATTCTTTTCCCCTGAGTGGAGGATAATTCTCCACTTTGCACGGTCATCCGCAAGGCGTTTCCAGGACCCAGTGTCAATGTCCAGTGATCTCATGTCCATCCTGCAGACATCTACAAATCGTAGCTTGGGGCGACCAGTGTTTCTTCTCCCAGCTGCCAGTTCTCAGTAGAGGATATCTTTTGGGATGCAGCCATCTTCCATGCGGTGAACGTGGCCGAGCCACCGCAGTCTGCGTTGTCTGAGTAAGGTGTACATATTGGAAAGGCCAGTTCGGGGCAGGACTTAGGCATTGGTCACTCTATCTTGCCAAGATATGCCCAGGATACGGCAAATGCTTCTCAGGTGGAAGGTGTTGAGTCTTCTCTCCTGTCAAGCATATGTGGCCCATGTCTCACTGCCGTATAGAAGTGTGCTGATGATGCAGGCGTTGTACACAGCCATCTTTGTTTTCACAGTCAGCTTGGGATTTGTCCCACACTTGAGTTGTGAGGCGTGCAAGAGTTGCACCAGCCTTCCTAATCCTCTTGTTGATCTCGATGTCCAGAGAGAGGTTATCGGTGAGGGTGGACCCAAGGGACGTGAACTGGTGGACGACGTCAAGCTTGTAGTTGTCAATGGTGATGAATGGTGGTGCCTCTGTGTCATCTTTTTTAGACTGATAGCCCGTCCGAAGTCCTTGCAAGCCTGGGAGAATCGGTCCATCAGTGACTGCAGTTCCTGCTATTTATGGGTCGAAACTGCTGCATCGCCAGCAAACAGCATGTCCCTGATGAGGGCTTTGCGTATCCTTGTCTTTGCTTTGAGGCGGGCAAGGTTGAAAAGACTACCATCTGATCTGATTCGCAGGTAGATTCCTTCTGTTGCATTACCAAAGGCGTGCTTGAGCAGGGCAGTGAAGAGGATCCCAAAGAGAGTAGGGGCCAGGACGCAGCCTTGTTTGATTCCGCTGCATACATCAAAGGGTTCGGATGTGCTGCCGCTGAACTGTACTGTCCCCTTCATGTTGGTGTTTAAGGATTCTATCATACTCTGCAGTTTGGGCGGACATCTAATCTTTGAGAGGATCTTGAACAGGCTGTCTCTACTGACCAGGTCGAAGGCTTTGGTGAGGTCAATAAAAGCGACATACATAGGCATGTGTAACAACACCTGCACTTCTCCTGGAGTTGACGGAGGGAGAAGACCATGTCTACCGTTGACTGTTCAGCTCGGAAGCCACGCTGTGATTCGGGATAGACACGTTCTGCCAGCTTCCGCAAACGGATAAAGATGACCTGGGCAAAGACTTTGCGGACAATGCTGAGAAGGGAGATGCCTCTGTAGTTATTACAGTCGCTTCTCTTGCCCTTGTTCTTGTAGAGGGTGATGACCTTGGCATCCCTCATGCCTTGTGGTACCTTTCCTTCCTGCCAGCACTGGACTAGGACCTCATGCAAGGGGAGAAGGATGGTGGCATTGCAGTTCTTGATCAGTTCTCAGTAGCTGAACTGACCCTTTGCACCACGTGAATGTCCTGTGCTTGTCATGTACTGTGTTTGTCTTCAGAGTGAATGCGTATGTGTCACGTGAGCGTGCGTGTTGGGTGCAGTTCGCGGCGCTTTGAGCCTATTCGCAGAATTGGGAGAAAGCGCCTATATAATAACCGGTATTATTATTATTATTGATCAAATCTGAGGCTTTGCCTGAAGCCAAGCTCTCAATGGCTTTGCTGAGCTCCTCTATTGTTGGCACTGCATCTAGCTCATCTAATACAGGCAGGCGCTCGATGGCATCAAGAGCTGATGTGGTCATGACGTTCTGTCTGAAGTAGAGGTCAGAATAGTGTTCCACCCATCTCTCCAGCTGTTGGCCTTATCCATAATAACTTCCCCAGTGGAGGATTTGAGGGGGGCTGTCTTGTTTGGGGTTGGTCCTAATACCTTCTTAATGCCGTTGTACATTCCTCTGATGCTACCTGTAATGAGAGCACAAATTGGTAAAGCCAGAGCAGCCTTTCTCGGGCTGAAAAAAGTGTGGAGTTCCAGAGAGCTGTCACAACACACCAAAGTCTGGATTTTCAACTCAAACGTAAAAGCAGTTCTCCTATATGGAGCAGAGACTTGGAGGTTGACAAAAACCACAGTCAACAGAGTACAGATCTTCATAAACAGTTGCCTTAGAAGAATCTTGAAAATCCACTGGCCAGAGAAGATCAGTCACAGTCTGAGAAAGCCAGTTTCCAGTATCACTAGGCAGGCATTGTCATGGAACCCCCAGGGAAAGAGGAAAAGAGGCAGGCCGAGAAACACCTGGCGTCGAAACCTCGAAGCAGATATCAAGAGACTGGGAACCACCTGGAGTAAAATCGAAGGAAAAGCACAGGACAGGAGTCGCTGGAGGTCTCTCGTCGACGGCCTATACCCTGGTAGGGGTGACAGGCGTAAGTAAGTAAGTACCTGTAATGGCTGCCATCTGGATGTTCTCACTGAGCTCTGTCCAGGAATCGTTGGCGCAGTGCCTGGCAGTCTGTTTGACCTTGCTCCTGGCAGCCCTGAGAACCTGCAGGTTCTTTTTGCTGGATGACCGTTTGTACTCAGCAAGGGCAGTTCGCTTGGCTACATCTCGGTTGACTTGACCTCGTACCAGTCTTGTGTCTTCGAGGTCCTCTTCCTAAAGGTGGCCAAGGCTGTGCGGTGCATGGTGTCCTGCAGGGTTTCCCACTTCTCTGTGGCAGAGTTAGAGTCACCGGGCTGTGAGGCTTACGTTCCTTCTGGAAGGCCTCTGCGAACTGCTCCATGAGGTCGGCTGGGACATTTTGCTGACATTGATGCGAGGTTTTCCTAGTTGCTTGGTGCGATGGAACTTCTTCAGTTGCAGCCTGATCTTGCAACATACCAAAGAATGGTCTGCGTTGCAGTCCACGCTATGGTAGGAGCGTGTGGAGAACGTTTGTCAAGTTGGCGTGCCTGACCAGTATCAGATCCAGTTGGTGCCAGTGCTTGGAGCGCAGGTGTCTCCAGGAGACCTTGTGCTGAGTCTTGGTTTTGAAGTAGGAGTTGGATGAATTATCATGACAAAGACTGAAGTAGGAGTTGCATGAATTATTATGACAAAAACTGCCACCTAAAGCCAAAGGGCTAATTTTTCAATGCACCACCCTAAATTTTTGACAACCTCTATAACCCCTTGTTCAAGCAGCCACTGGTACTGTTCACAGTACCACTGACTGTATAAGGGGTCACCATGTGTTTTTGACAATTCTAAATGTTCAACCTGTGCTGAAAGACACACTGCATGTTGTATGACTTGGAAAACTCGTTGAATAAACTTACTCCTTTGACAGGCCCACACAAGACATCTGCAGGTATTGTGTAGTTTTCCAAAGATGTCTCTGCAACGGCCATTTGTCAGCTTGATCAACACCACACGAAAATTGGTTCCACCAGGGTCAAGGCCAAGAAACTCTCCATTTTCTGTACAACAACAACAACAAATTGTTGTTGGATCAGCCCCTTTCATTACATTTTCTAGCAAGGAAATATGAAGGAGACACAACCACAGAAACACATCCAGAAGTGCACACACACATCGTCTGCAGAATGTTAATTTCCTCCCTTGTGCATGCAGCCACCAGTAATATACAGCATCAATGGCTGCATGTACAAAGGGGGATAAATAGAAAACAACAGTCTGGTGTTTGATCATGATTTGTCCCTGTGTATAGTACTATACACTTACATCAATGTTCAAGACATAATCGATCACTTCAGGGGGAGCAGAAATAGGAAACAGAGAATAAGAAACAAAGAGGGAGGGGGAAGCGGTAGGGTGACGTTAACCCTTAACCATCAGTAGCTGGAAATGATGACTCCAAGACCATCGAAGACGACTGCTGGATCTGACTGTGACACAGTATGATTGAGGCCAGCAAGAAAAAAGAGGCACAGATCTGCATGAGCCCCCGCAGATGCTGGAGCTCATAAGGATCAATGCCTTTTGCATTTATGTATTGTTACATGTACTCTGGCAGTCAAAGGGTTAAAACACAAACCTGTTCCATCCATTAGAATGCGGATGTGAGTGTTTTCCATCAGGAGGTTGGACTTCTGGCGATTGCTCTCTTCAGCGCTGTTTGCAAGGTCCATCTGTTGTGTAAAGACCTGCATGATTTGCTCCACACCATCAGCTGTTATCACCAGTTCTCTGAGAACTCCAGAAATCTGTACAAAAATGGTAAGCATAAAATTACCAACACCAGCAGTCAAGCTGCACTTAGTGTAGGATGGCATCAGTATCAATATACATATAATAGATGATTATGTGTACACTGTGAAATCAGACACAATGTGGACTGATCTCTGTATAGTCACCAGCAGTGAAACTACATTCAGTACAGGTCAATCTCAGTATAATGCACACATGCGTATATGGCTAAATTGGAGTAGGACAAATCAAAGACAAATAAAACTGAAATGTGGACACCCAGAGAGCTAAATATCTTTGGGCTGAAATAAGCCTCTAGCTGTGGGCCCAGTACAGCCATAAGCAAGATCTTCAGGGTAACAACCGCTTCACTGAGTTGGCCCACCCACTGCATACCATTACTAAACAAGAAAACAACCGAAACACCCCTAAAAAACAACAAATTACAAAAATTAAAACAACACAATTCGAACAACAAAAATTGAAACAAACGGAGGTACGGAGCAGATAACACAAGGGACATCACTCGTGTCATACTACTCGCAACCAGGTAACAGTGTAACTTGGGCAGGTCGGGCAGCAAGGACCAGTGTTAAAAAAAAAAAAAAAACCCACCCCTTTGAAATTTTATATAGTGGCAGTATGTTGAAATTTGCTTTGAAATCTCTTGATAGATGAGAAAAGACATGTCTGGTGCTTTTGTATTAATTTTTGGACTCTTTTTGGCCTAGTTTGAGTTGCCATGCGTATATCATTTGAGGTGCATACCAGTTTTGGCTGCGCTTGAGTCAGTTGGGGTGGTACAGAATCAGATTCATAGCCAGGAAATAAGATGGCTAATGTCCTGATTTTTTAAAATATTGTGTGCATGGTAAATGTGCAGCTGGTGGGCAGTACTGTTATTTAGGGGATTGAAAAATTAGGGGATGACTGGGACAGACTAAGGCTGAAGTGGTCACTATCAAATAATTTTTAGGACGCTGTATGTCACATACACTGTCTTGTGTTACACACACACACACATATATATTCTTTACTTTTCTTTCTTCTTCTTTACTTTTAACAAAGGCGTCGCCCAAAGCCAAAAAATGCACTCAATCAGAGTAGCTCCAAGGGACATAATTTTTCAATAAATTCTGAGAATGCTGTGCTAATGCCATGGATTTCCATGGCATTAGCACAGCATTCTCAGAATTTATTGAAAAATTATATATATATATATATATATATATATATATATATATATATATATATATATATATATATATATATATATATATATATATATATATATATATATGTATATATGGCTATATATGTGTGTGTGTGACCTATAGTGTTGTTAACTGAGTTACAATGTATATTTACGACTTTTCTATTCTCATGCTGTGGCAACATGATCACAGGATTGTGAGGTGGGATACTGATTGAATGCAAGATAAAGCGATCATGACATACATGCAAATAGGCTTGTCTGCTAGTGCTACAGCCACCAATTCAGCAGATAGTAGCAATCATGACCGCGGAAGGTTTTTAAAAGACAAAGACGCTAAAAACCTATATAGACATTATTTCCAGACAAATTTCAGACAAACTCACTGTTCTCACGTTTGTCATACTTTTTTTAATAAGACTTGTTTCATTGCGAAATAAAGTATTCTGGGAACCCACTCTCCATAAAGACTTCTGAGGATTCACACTTTTGCACAAGACCATGATGGTATCTCAGATTGCAGGGGCTCATGAGGATCAGAAGCACAAGCTGGGCTGATGAGAATCTCTCAATGTGCGCAAACAAAGACGCACTCCTTCCGAGTAACTCCAGTAAGTGCCTTTGACTGGGAGTTCATGTGTAGACTGCCGTTCACTTTGCTATCTCATCGTCTGGTCACATGGCCTTCCTAGCGAGGTTGAAAGAATGCCCCAGAATAGAGAGAAAAACTCACCCTGTGGGGCTGACCAGGGTGACCCTGGGAACTAAAAAGTACCTAACCCCACCCAAGTCCCCCAGGGCAGACCCGGGTGGGGTGAGGTTGAAAGAAGCCAAACGTAGTGTAATACAAGACACTGTAAGCCACATACAATCACAACAATGTCCTAAAAAATGTATGACCTGACCACTCCAGCCGGATTTTTTTAAAATGCCGGCTTATTGTCCGATGAAGGCTACATTGCTGATTAGTGGACTGATCAAGCTCCGATTCTCCTGCCACGGTCAACCAATTGTGCTGGGTTGCTGGTGGTGCGTAGCCCCCCCCCCCCCCCCCCCCCCCCACCAAAAAAACGCAACAAAAAACCCCCAAAAACCAAACTTACGTTTTTAACTGGGGCCGGACTGAGGTGTCAAGGGTTGGTTTGTGTGTGTGTGTGTGGGGTTATAGTAGTTCAAGGGTGGTGCCAGAATAGCTTGGCGCCCATATCATCACAAGCTCCTATATAGCGTCCCAGTAGCCCTTTTGTTGACAGACAACCTTTTAATAGGGACGGCACGCGCCGCCTCCCATCTGGTTTCAGTTGACTAAATGCCGGGCAGGGGAGGGGGGGGGGGGCGGTGGGGGTGGGTGGGTTTACGACCTATCCGGCCAACACTGACCTGTAAATTGATACACCCAGAGCAGTGGCCCAGATCTTTAGTTCACGGCTGCAAAGTCTGGTAACTACTGACTCCGAGACCTTTTGTCAGTTTCCCAAAATTTCAGCCTTTCCACGTCGGTAATGCCGACTCAGTACTGGCTCTATTGCTAATGACGCAGTCTGACATCTTTGTTTTTAAATGTTAGTCTTCTTGTAATGTTTTTTGTGTTTTTTTTTATCTATCCAACATTTAGCCGCCGTTTCACATCGGTATTGCCGACTACTGGCTCCATTGCTAACGACGCAGTCCGACATCTTTGTTTTTAACTCTCGTCAAATGTTTTTCTTTTTGTAATGGTTTATTTGTGAGTTTCTTTTTAATCCATTGCCATTTCATTCAAAATGTGAGTTTGCAAAATATGCTAAAGTGATAAAATTTGATTAAAATATTCTTGAAAGGACATCAATTAATGAAATAGTTTTGTTGTGAGTGTATTTTGGGTGTCCTTGATATCTCAATGGTTGCCACTTGTGACCGATTGATAGTTTCACAGTAATTTATGCATAGGGCAAGCCCACACACAATTTAAACTTTGCCATGCCACTAGACAGATACGCGCAATCGAAAATCCACCACCGGCTTTCGGCCACGCTGGCTGAAACTGACACTGTAGCAAACCTGAGAGAGCAAGAAATGTGGTGCCGGCATTCGGCATCGACAGAGTTAAATATAACATAACCAGAGATGGGGACCACTAAACGTTGTGTTGACTACAGAGACTGATGAAAATCTGTGCACTGACAAAGGAGGCTGTATCAAATCACAGCCTACTTGACTTTGTCAGACTGAATTTATTCTGTTTGTGGGGAGTAACGAGATATAAGCTCCGCCCGGCAAGACTAAAGATGATGAATCTTAAAGTAAAGTGTTGGAGAGATCATTTAGGTCTATGCTGCTTGATCAACAGGCTGATTAAGTTTGCCATGTGGCACTGCCGGGGTTTATGGGGCCCCTAAACACCATCCACCTAAAACAAAGAAAGCATGGTTTTCGACTGCCGGCTTAGTTGTACAGCCCTTGTACAGCACTGAGGTGATCATGGACGGCCCTGACGGGCGGGTTACCCTAGTGTATATGAATAAATAAATGAATGGATGGATGAATGAATAGATGAATAAATGAATGAATGACTGCCGGAATGAATGAATTAGTGGATGGATGGATGGATGGATGGATGGATGGATGGATGGATGAATGAATGAATGAATATATGTGTTGTACACGTTTCTAGGTTGGCCATATTAATACTGCTACCTGTATTGGGATAAAACGCGATCTGGCTGTTGTCAATATCAGTTTAAGCAGCTGATGAAACTGCATCCGATGGACATACTTAAAACATTGTTAACTCTATATTTGATAGAAACCCTAGGGGTGTAAGTGTATATAGAAATATGACTCATACACCAAATGTCACTAAAAAAATTAAAATAAAAAAAACTAATCTTAAAAAAGATGCGGTATTTAGACCACATGGTTTGTGAGGTCTTGCGGTATATTTCTAATAAAGAAAACCGACTCAAAACGCAGAAACTAAAAAATTTCCTTCTTAGGACAAATTTCAACACTATATGTTATGACTTGGGTATGAAAACACATCTTACTTCTACAGTTTCTGTCCGATTTTCCTGTTTTGATGATCGTTTAAGTCAGTCAGTCACGTGAAAGATGCTCACCAATTTTCAAGTCCATCACATGAAAAATACAAAAATTTCAGTGTACAAAAGTTGAAAAACTCCAAAAATCACTAAAAAAATTATAATAAATTAACCAACCGTTTAAAACTTGCGCTTGTTTCACACCATGGTTTGTGAGGAGATTTCGTATATATCTGAATAAGAAAATCGACGGAAAACGCTGAAACTGAAAAATTTTCTTCATAGCATGAAAATTTTCACTATATATTATGACTTGCAGAGGGAAATGCATTTAACTTGTACAGTTTCCATGCGATCTGGCTGTTGTCAATATCAGTTTAAGCAGCTGATGAAACTGCATCCGATGGACATACTTAAAACATTGTTAACTCTATATTTGATAGAAACCCTAGGGGTGTAAGTGTATATAGAAATATGACTCATACACCAAATGTCACTAAAAAAATTAAAATAAAAAAAACTAATCTTAAAAAAGATGCGGTATTTAGACCACATGGTTTGTGAGGTCTTGCGGTATATTTCTAATAAAGAAAACCGACTCAAAACGCAGAAACTAAAAAATTTCCTTCTTAGGACAAATTTCAACACTATATGTTATGACTTGGGTATGAAAACACATCTTACTTCTACAGTTTCTGTCCGATTTTCCTGTTTTGATGATCGTTTAAGTCAGTCAGTCACGTGAAAGATGCTCACCAATTTTCAAGTCCATCACATGAAAAATACAAAAATTTCAGTGTACAAAAGTTGAAAAACTCCAAAAATCACTAAAAAAATTATAATAAATTAACCAACCGTTTAAAACTTGCGCTTGTTTCACACCATGGTTTGTGAGGAGATTTCGTATATATCTGAATAAGAAAATCGATGGAAAACGCTGAAACTGAAAAATTTTCTTCATAGCATGAAAATTTTCACTATATATTATGACTTGCAGAGGGAAATGCATTTAACTTGTACAGTTTCCATGCGATCTGGCTGTTGTCAATATCAGTTTAAGCAGCTGATGAAACTGCATCCGATGGACATACTTAAAACATTGTTAACTCTATATTTGATAGAAACCCTAGGGGTGTAAGTGTATATAGAAATATGACTCATACACCAAATGTCACTAAAAAAATTAAAATAAAAAAAACTAATCTTAAAAAAGATGCGGTATTTAGACCACATGGTTTGTGAGGTCTTGCGGTAGCCAAACGTAGTGTAATACAAGACACTGTAAGCCACATACAATCACAACAATGTCCTAAAAAATGTATGACCTGACCACTCCAGCCGGATTTTTTTAAAATGCCGGCTTATTGTCCGATGAAGGCTACATTGCTGATTAGTGGACTGATCAAGCTCCGATTCTCCTGCCACGGTCAACCAATTGTGCTGGGTTGCTGGTGGTGCGTAGCCCCCCCCCCCCCCCCCCCCCCCACCAAAAAAACGCAACAAAAAAACCCCAAAAACCAAACTTACGTTTTTAACTGGGGCCGGACTGAGGTGTCAAGGGTTGGTTTGTGTGTGTGTGTGTGGGGGTTATAGTAGTTCAAGGGTGGTGCCAGAATAGCTTGGCGCCTCAGGCGCCAAGCCCGTCTGGCACCACCCTTGAACTATCACAGTTAGATTCATTTCAAGCAATGGATGTATCAGGATGAAAAGGGTTAACAGATGGCGGACAATAGGGAAGATCTAATGCTGCCTAGCGGCTCAAGCAGACGCCACAAGGGAATCAAGTTCGGTTGTTCAGTTTTTGCCCTTGACTCACGACAAAGGGGACTCCCCAAAAAACAACAAACGAACAGAAAACAACAACAAAAAAAAAAAACAAAAAAAAAAAACGGCACAACACGGCCAGAACAAACAAACAGCCCCAAACTATTGTACTACTTTTCCAATGGTGAAATCGGAAACTACTTTTGGGGGGCATGATATAACTTGACTCAATTATAAGTAAACGCCGTGCGCGCCATACTACTGACTACACGTCCTATAGCTGCAAGTATTGTGTTGTTATTGTTGCTTTGTTTGCCAAACACTTCCACAACCAGGTCAAAGATCAAAATTAAAAGTGTAGACGTATATATTTTCATAACGTTTATGGATTATTCATGGCATGCTGAAGCCGCACAACTTGCGCAAAAACTGAAACAAAGAAATCTTACCTTCTCTCTCCTTTCCTCGTCCAGGGTACCGCAAAACTGACCCGCCCAGTTTTTATTGATAGGCTCCATTTCTTATAATCAACAGAATCTCTGCTGACGAAAATAACTTGAGTTTGCGCTTTTGCACTGAAAAGCAAATGATTGTCAAGCCGGCCTCAGAACGAGCTAGTTTCAGCGTGGCCTTGCAAGTATGATTTTTTTCAACCTCAGGCGCCAGTGGTCAGTTGGAATAACAACGAGGCGGCCACGCGTCTCAACGCGGCCTGACCGAGGTCCAAGGACGTTTGTTTTGGGGTCAATCCTACGTTTGCGCATGCGTGCGGTTACATTCCTAACTGCTAGCTGACCTACTTGGCTTGACTTCGCGAACGAAGATACTATAGGAAAAGTCTATGGGGGTTGCCCACGACGTCTGCAGGCATGCTCGTGACTGCGGAGGCCAATCCGGGACAGGCAGGTTCGACCGCAGTGGCTGCAGAGGGAGGTCTGGCCAGGGTTCTGAGTTGCGGCATCTCTGTTTTTTCTCCTGAGCCGCTTGTCTTTAAGGCTAGCTCTGCGCGAGTCCTCAAAGGAGACAGCTGCCTTGTAAATGGTGGAGCGCCAGGTGTCACGGTCCGCAGCGAGTAAAGACCACTGACGGTGGTCGATTTGACAGGCACTAAGTGACTTCTTGAGACAGTCTTTGTATCTCTTCTTTGGTGCCCCTCTGTCCCTGTGTCCAGTGGCGAGCTCGCCGAACAGGGTGATCTTGGGTAGGCGATGATCCTCCATCCTGGAAACGTGCCCCGCCCAGCGGAGCTGTGTCCGCAGCAGCAAAGCCTCGATGCTCACAGTTTTTGCCTGTTCAAGGACCTCGACGTTGGTGACATAGTCACTCCAGTGAATGCCCAGGATTGTACGCAGGCAGCGCTGGTGGAAGCGTTCGAGGAGTCGTAGTTGGCTGCGGTAGAGGGCCCAGGACTCGGAACCATGCAGCAGGCTTGTGAGGACGACAGCTCTGTACACGCTGATCTTGGTGCCTGTTTTCAGCTGTTGATTGTGCCACATCCGCTTATATAGACGCCCGAAAGCACTGTTCGCTTTTGCCAGCCTGCTGTCCAGCTCCTTGTCCAGCTTGGCGTCTGATGTGATGATGCAGCCAAGGTAGGTAAACTGGTGCACTGACTTCAGTTTAGAATCGCCGATGGTGATGTGAGGAAGGCGATGCTCTACCTTGGGTGCCGGCTGATGGAGGACCTCTGTCTTTTTCAGACTGACCTCGAGTCCAAAGAGCTGGGCAGCGTCTGCGAAGCAGGATGTGATACGCTGCAGGGCTCTCTCTGTGCGTGCAACGAGGGCAGCGTCGTCAGCAAAGAGCAGCTCACGAATCAGTTGGTCTAGGGTTTTGGTGTGGGCTTGCAGTCGTCTGAGGTTGAACAGACTGCCATCGAGACGATACCTGATGTACACTGCATCGTCATCGTCGAGGTCCACTGTGGCCTGCTTCAACATCATGCTAAAAAAGATGGTGAAGAGGGTCGGTGCCAGCACACAGCCCTGTTTCACACCGTTGAGAATGGGGAATGGTTCTGAGAGGTCATTGTTGAGTCTGACCTGGCCTTGCTGGTCCTCGTGCAGCTGGACGATCATGCTGAGGAACTTTGGGGGACAGCCAAGTCGCTCCAAGATCTGCCACATGCCTTGCCTGCTCACAGTGTCGAACGCTTTTGTTAGGTCGACAAACGTTACATACAACCCTTTGTTCTGCTCGCGGCACTTCTCCTGAAGCTGTCTCAGCACAAAGACCATGTCGGTGGTGCTCCTGTTGGCTCTGAAGCCACACTGGCCCTCTGGGAGGTGGTCTTCTGCAATGGCAGGTACCAGCCGATTCAGGAGCAGCCTTGCAAGAATTTTCCCAGCAATGGACAGCAGGGTAATTCCACGATAGTTGGAGCAGGCGGACTTCTCTCCTTTGTTCTTGTACAGGGTGATGATGACTGCATCGCGGAGATCCTTTGGCAGTGTTCCTTCCTCCCAGCAGCAGAGAAAGAGGTCATGGAGCTTGTTGTGCAGTGCTGGGCCTCCATGTTTCCAGATCTCTGGTGGGATTCCATCAATGCCTGCTGCTTTGCCACTTTTGAGCTGGTGGATGGCTGTGAGGGTCTCTTCAGCAGTGGGCGGTTCATCCAATTCAACCTTTACTGGGAGGTGTGGGATTTGGAGGATGACTGCTTCTTGAACAGTGCGCTCAGCACTGAAGAGGTCCTGAAAGTATTCCGACCAGCGGTTCAAGATGGAGTTATTATCTGTGAGGAGTGCCTGTCTATCAGCGCTTCGCAGGGGACTTAGTATCAGGTGCCTAGGGCCATACACTGCTTTCAGTGCTTCGTAGAAGCCCCTGTAGTCACCGTTCAGTTGTCAGCGCAAAGTTGGGTCCTCTGTGCGAGTCTGGTCCACCACTCGTTCTGGAGATCTCTGAGCTTGCGCTGGAGACTGCTGCAGGCGAGGCGGAAGGCAGACTTCTTCACATGGCAGGAAGGCTGGGCTGGGTGGGCCTGATGGGCGGCTCTTTTTTTTTTTTGGCTAAAAGCTGCCTTTCAGACAGATTTACAGCGCAGGCTCACCAGACACAGCTGACCCAGCAGACTCCTCCCCTGAAACACTCTGGGAACAACTGAAAACGGCTATCGCAACATCCTCTGCAGAAGTCTTGGGTTTCGCTAGAAAGAGGAACAAAGACTGGTTTGACGAAAACGACGTAGAGCTAGCTGACCACTGTGGCAGGGAAAGAACAGTGTCAAGATGACACGGCTAGTCCGGCTCGGCCATAGGGGCCTGACGATTTGCATTTAGTTATCCGGCGTCAGGCCCCTATGGCCGGGTCCAGCATGGGGAGGGGAGGCCGGGGGGGGGGGGGGGATGTGAGGTTGCATGTAGCGATCTTCAATAGTGAACCTTAAGTTCTCTGCCTTAGCACTTTCAGTGCTTAGTAAAGAAATTCTTATTGCGCGAAAGTTGTGTGTTGCATGGGGCGGCGTAGCATAAAACTTTGCTATGGCCCAAAGTCAGTCAGACCGTGACCTCTTAGGCACGGTTATTTTTAGCCTCTGCGGGGTTCCCACATACGCGGTAACAACTGACCAATGAAAATGCACTATTTTAGTTTCTCAGCCTGCGACCGTCTGCATACACACACGCAGTGCGTGTGCCGTAGGGCCGAGGCATGGGGTAATAGGGCTGGGGAAGTTCCCCGCGTTGCCTAGCAGCGTCGGCGCATCCGCCGCCATCTTATGAGGATAACATAGTCACTCAGATAGTAGCGAAATAGTGTTTCAACACGTTTATCTTCACTGATGTTTCTTCCTCTTTGGAAACAAACAAAAACAGATTCTGTGAGCGGTGATGGCAAGACTTGCTGTTATTGCTTATAGCACAACGGGACTTTCCTGTCATTACAAAAACAGCGATTTCCCTATGAGCGCTTAGTCCCGTATCCTCACAAGATGGCCGCCACAACTGGTGTGATGACTTCACGTCAGCTTCCCGAGCCCTATGGCGACTCAAAGCATAGTTCAGCCTTGGGCAGCAACAGTAGACTGAAATTGGAGAGTCAGATTAGAAAATCTATATTTTTTTCAGACACAAAGTCGCACTCGGCTCTCACTGAACAGGTGACATGCAGAACATACACAACCGGTATCAGAATTGTTATTGTAGTCTCCGGTCATGACTACACAGTGTTAGTAAACGGCCACGAGATTTTGCAATCGGCGATGGCACATTGTCTGCGTGTATGAAGTATCGTGGCATTTTGTTGAACGAACTGAAAATAATGACTGTGGGGAAAATGGTCAGTGTGAAAGATATCCTACTCTGTACCGGTCGCAAAACTATGAGCATTTTGCATCCTCATACTGTCAGCCACTGCAAAATCGGCGTTGTACACAACAGAGATACTCTTGTGCGTGGAGTGGCCGGTGCGCCTAAGCTCGATCGCTAGCCTAAGAACGGCCCTAGCCAAGAAGGGGGGGGGGGGGGGGGGGGGGGGGGGCGGGGGGCGGGGGCTTAAATTTAAGCTCGAAACTAAGCTCGCCCGGCAGGATAAGAACGCCCATGGAACCCAAGTTTTCGGCTAAGTCAGCCATCTTTACCCTAGCGCTAAGTCGGGATGCATCCCGCACCGGCTCCAGCAGGTGTTGAGGATCCAGAGCCAGAGGTGTAGTAAGGCCTTCCTTTCGAAGTCATGAGCTCCTTTGAAAGCCGGCCGTACTGAAACTTCATTTTATATGGGGCGGAAGTAGTACTGCTTACCTTCGGGGGACAGCGAGGAAGTAAACGGCGGAATTTACTACAGCGGGAGACCATGAATACACAGGCTCACCGTCTTCGGCACTGAGTTAGCATGTATGAGATGTGTTTAGATTCATGAGGTTTTGCACGGGTAATTCATGGTGCTATTGTTATTGTCTATCACAAACCTTGAACGCTCGTGTGATTACGTTTTTTTTTTTTTTTTTTTTTTTTTTTTTTTTTTTTTTTTTTAAAATCAGTTTGAAACTTGCGGCTTTCGGTGTTTTTGTTGTTGTTGTTTTATTATAATTTTTTTTAAATAACGGAGTAGCTGCAAATTTCAGTCACAGAAGCAGTCCGCTCAGTCTCGTGTCGTATTTCTGTAAGCAAAACAGCGACTTTAACTTATATGCGGCAGCGCGCACAGTCAAAGTGACTGAGGTTATCGTGTCTTACAATGCAGAAAAGCGAGTGTGTTGCTATGGACTTCGTTACACACGAACTCTGACATAAACGCTTTCTTTATAGCGTTTTCTTTTTCTTTTTCTCAGATCGTACACTTGTCGTTTCTTACTCTTTACTGCAAGTTTTTTTTTGTGTGTTTCTTTTTGTTCTTTGTGTGTGCTGTAACTGTTTCTGGCGTAAACCGTTCAGCTTATTTACTGAAACTAAAGTAGACTTAGTTGGGTTTTTTTCTTTTTCGTTCTGATATTTTACTTGTACATGCAATTTCTTTCCTGGTTTAACTGCGTAACCTGCCTGACTATTTGTATCCTCTACTTTTGTTTTGTCCCCTGGTTCTTTAACTTCTTATCTGAACGTGCCTTATAAAACTATCAAGCGCAGACCCTCGAAAAAAGGCCAAAAATTCCGTATCGGTCACCTAAATGTTTACCACCTGGCAAGCAAAGTTCAGGATGTCTGTGCCGGTTTATGATGTTAATTCCCCCCACTATTTCCATCTATTTGGTTTATCTGTAGTTTGGCCGCCCACGTGAGTGATGAAGCCATCGCCATCCCAAATCATGTCACAAGTTATTCTATTATCAGGAGAGACCCGTCAGTACAGGGTGAGACAGGTGTAGCGGGTATACATATCCATCAATCCATTCTACACGGCATAACCCGCAGGCGACAAGACCTAGAAACTGGTGATGTAGAATGTATTTGGGTAGAAATCAAACACTCTAAATCCCAGCCCTTACTTGTCGGGTTTCTGTATAGAAACCCTGCAGCCACCTTTGAGTGGTACGATAGCTTTTTATACATGATCGATAAAACGGTCATTCACAACAAAGATGTTCTCCTTGGAGATTTTAATATTGACTTTCTTAAACCCCATCCATCATGGGAATGTACCACTACCCTAGTCCGGTCTCCGGCCACCAATTGGTAACATCGCCCACCATCATCAGCCACTATTATAGACCATATTCAATACCAACAAACCTCAAGCACGGTTAGCAACACTCAAGTTAATAGTCTTAGTGTAAGCGACCACTATCCGGTTAGTTGCACATGGCTGTTAAAACTTCCTAAGCTAAAAAAGCAAGTCCACACGTGCATAACTTATAGATTGTTTAAAAAAAAAACTTTAATGAAAGTGTTTTCCTGGCTGATTTAGCCACAGCACGGTTCATCGACGTGTATAACGATAGTAACCAAAATAAAGCATTAGATACCTGGTACCAGATCTTTCTTGGTGTGCTGAACAAACACTCGCCTCTGAGACAAAAAAGAATGAAATACGCTACCGTTCCACCATGGCTGTCTGCGGATCTGATTGAGGCTATGGATTGGTTGGTTGGTTGTACATTGCTTAACGTCCCGACAGCCACAAGACTTTCTCAGGACGTGCCTGCACTGCTTGTGAAAAAAAAAAAAAAAAAAAAAAAAAAAAAAAAACTCAGCAGAATATTGAATGTATGCCGCCAGCAGGTCTAATACGCTAAACAAACATAAGACCATTTAGCAACACACATCCAAAATCAAGAGCTACAAACATCGTAGACAGTAGGTATGTTTAAAAAAGGAAAATACAGGTGAATAGAAAAAGGGTAGACAAAAACACATGCCCCAGAATAGAGAGGAAAACCACCCTGTGGGGCTGACCAGGGTGACCCTGGAAACTAAAAAGTAGTTAACCCCACCCAAGTCCCCCAGGGCAGACCCGAGTGGGGGGGGGGGGTGGGGGGGATTGAGGCAATGGAGCACAGAGACGAGTTGAGCAGATAGAAGCGGTTTACTGAATACAAAACACAGCGTAATCGTGTAAACATGATATATGGTTTTAAAAGCAAAGAGATCTCTTTTCGACTAAAGTAGTTAAACAAAGCAAAGACTCCTCCACTCTATGGCGTGCCATTAATTTCGTAACTAGAGATACAAATAAAAATAGTGCGTCCTTACCACCCCACCTCTCTGCAAATAGGTTTAACGACCACTTCACCTCTGTAGCGGAATCGTTAATCCAAAAAGGAAATACTGAACTCACGTGAGTATGTTTGTCGAACGCCGCGCTAGTAGACCACTGTAACCGGAAAAATACGGACAAAGAACCATTTACGATACCGCCTACAGCAGTCCACGAAGTGGGTAAATTAATTACCTCGATGGAAAATAAAAAGTCATCCGGGCCTGATGAGATCAGCTAAAAAATACTCAAGATATCTCTTCCATATATCGTTGAAAGTATTACATATATTTAAAATCTCTGTATAAACCAAAACTGTTTTCCGGACGCATTAATATTAAAGACGCAAAAGTGATACCCCTACCAAAATCAAAAGATCTGAGTGAAATCAACAACTTTCTCCCCATATCACTGTTACCTGTTTTGTTGAAGCCTTTAGAGCGGGACATCCATAAGCATCTATCTGAATACTTAAAAAACCGAAATCTCATCCATTCACTGCACTCAGACTTCAGACCGAACCATTCCTGTCACACTGCCCTGATAAGAATGACAGATACCTGGTTATCATCTATTAATGATTCCAAACTAACAGGTGTAGTGTTCTTAGACTTCCGTAAAGCCTTTGACATGGTGAGCCATGGCATACTTATAAGAAAATTTCCTTATAAACTAAAAGCGCAACCGTGTTTTTCAACAGGAGATAAAAAGTTCTCCTTAATGGTACATACTCTATTCACTGCGTAGTCAAGCATGGTGTTCCCCAGGGCTCTATTTTAGGCCCTCTTTTATTCTGTTTGTTCCTTAACGACCTTCCACTCACAATTATCGATGACAGTGTTGCATGCGATATGTTCGCTGATGATGCTGCAATACACACTCCTGGTAAGGATTTGTCCGTAATTGACACGCGCCTACAAAACACATTACAGGACATCGACAGCTGGTGTAGTAACAATTCCATGATCTTAAACCCTGCAAAAACTGAATATAGTTGTAAGTAGCCGCCAAAAGCACCAGCTCGGCTCTCTCTCACTCAGCTTGTCCCTTCAAGGCAAATCTATCAGCCAGGTAACGGAACATCGTCTTCTCGATCTCTGCGGCCCCCCCCCCCCCCCCCTTCTCTCTCTCTCTCTCTCACACACACACAAACACACACTGTGACACGCACGCACATGCACAAGCACACACACACAACGGCAGTACACACATACTGGTACTGACCATAAAAAGAACTCAGCAGTCAAGATCTACATCACTGATTTACTAAAGATTTCAGTCCGCTCTCCATATCTTTCTCTGTCAGAGATGTATTTAATCTCTAATATTGTCCCGCAATTTTTATTATTCAGTTATGTCTTTGTACCTTTCATTCTCAGGCCTTATTTCAGTCCTGCTGACTTGATATGATACAGGTCAGCCTCAGTGTATAGCGCGGGGAGCCATAACGTCACTGAGACCGCACTGTTTACGACGAGTTATTCCACAGCGCAAAGTTAACAAATATACTCGTGAGATGGTTAAAAAAAAAACACTACTGGGCGAGGAAAAGGTCTTCGGGCCATCCAAGGCTGACATTGGTCAGAGGATCTAAGCCTTATTGCTCATTTGGGCATCCGGGTGGTTATATTAATTACTGAGATACTGCCGCAGTACATGTATACCTGAAACGCTTAGGCCAAATACGGAGGCTGACTGACCTGTATTTTCACCTGTGATAGGTAACTTAACCCCTTAAATGCCGGAAAAAGGCAAACGCTAACCAGCTGCAAGAGTCATAAATCCTTATGAGCCCCCGCAGTCGCGGGGCTCATGAGGATTCATGTCTCTTGTTAGTCTCTCAAGTTGTTCTTTATGCCTATTTCTGGTCCCATTTACATATGTTTCTTCATTTGAACGTCGGTCAGAATACAGTAATTTCTGACGCGAAATTCGCGATCACTGGCAGCGAAGGGGTTAAACCATCATGATCTCACCCTATTCCTACGGCAGAAGCATAGATTCTCATGAGCCCCTGCGACACGCACAGATTCTCATATATGAGACATATCTGGACCTCTGAAACTTCATTGTGATAATATATACGGCTCGGAGACCTGGGGCCCCAATTTGCGACCCTAATTATGAGAGGGAAATTAATCTAGATCTATGCTAGGTCAGTGAAATCTTGCCGGGTAAACTACCTGCAAGTCGCATAGATTCTCATGAGCCCCTGCAGCCTGCAGGGGCTCATGAGAATCTATGCCTCTTGATGATACAGACAAAAAACCTAGTTTTTTTCTTCTTCTACATTCCAGAGTAAATTAAAGGCACCTGGTTTTTAAAGTCAGTCAGTTCTTGGTTTTGTTCAAAAGATTAGGTACATCTCATACACGCCGCCACTTGTCGTAAAGCAGACGACGCGGCGAACGCTCCTCCCTGCCCGCTCCCGTCCTTCACCAAGATCAGTTGAATCTGGAATGAAAGAGCACACAACAGAGGTTTAGCACGCAGCTGTATCACTTTCATGGCCAATTTGGGAAAATTGTTCGACCTTGACTGCTCAAAGAGAGTGCCTGATTAGCTTCAGTAGTGCTGGCATGACGACGTCTCTTCCATGGTCCATCTCATGCTGCAGTTGACTGGACAATAGTGAGGTTTCGTTCACTGAGTTGCGACGAATGCCGGACGACCGACAACGCCGGAACGGCCGCCTCTCGCGAAATCACGGTTGATAACCAGTTTATATCATAAGCATAGACAACACTCCAAACATCCCAAAGAGGCATTGATCCTCATCAGCCCTCGGCCGGGCTGATGAGGATCTATGCCTCTTAGAGACGTTTGGAGTGTTGTATTTGTTTAGGGCAGAAGCTGGTTAGTATCCACCGGGGACTTCGCTTGTTGGGAGTCGATTAGTCGAACATTTCAAACGAAACTGCTCAATAGTATCTCAGTACAAAGACGAGCCACTGTGGATATCTCGGCCGATCAGTTAACTTATTCCAGACGTAAGGCATACGGATATGCGGCTATACTGCCGCATATCCGTATGCCTTACGTCTGGAATGAGTTGAGGTGGCCGGTCGATCTTCTAGTAATGAGAGCCCCGAATACCTTGAAAATTTACTCCTGACACATCAGTTTACAGCCGGTGACACGAAGACTGCATCGCAACTATTCACGAGCTCATCCAAGACGTGCCGCATCCCGGATACGCAACATAGTCATAGAGCCGCGTATCCGAATGCGGCATGTCTCGAATGTGTAAATGACTTGGCAACTTTTGGTGACATCTAATTTACAGTCGTAAAGACTGTGTACCAGCTGAGCGGCTGCCGGAGATGGTATGGCCACAGTGGTTCAAAGTACGCATTGCCGGATTAGTTTGGGGCCTGTGGACAGGCCGTAATCCATCGTCTCCCACTGCGGTTGTGGCGGGCTTAACCATTTTAACTCCACGGGTGCTTTTCCCAAATTTTGGAAGTGTTACTGAACGACTATGTACCAGTTGCAGGAGGTAGATTGACCATGATAATTCAAGGGTAGTTCCAGATTAGCTTGGCGCCTGAAGGCGCCAAGCTAATTTGACACTACCCTTGAATTATCATGGTCAATCCACCTCCTGCTGTAGGGTGTTGGGGCTGCATTCAGTTCGGACACTCGGCAATTTGCCGTTTCTTCCAGAGTGAGTTGAGAAGGAGTGTTCTTCTCAGTCTCTCTTAAACTTTAACCGTTGGAAAATAAAGATTCATCGTTCATTGTTCACAGTTTATATTTCATTGTTGTTTTTTCCTCTCTCTCTCTCTCTCTCTCTCTCTCTCTCTCTCTCTCTCTCTCTCTCTCTCTCTCTCTCTCTCTCTCTCAGTCTCTCTCTCTCTCTCTCTCTCTCTCTCTCTCTCTCTCTCTCTCTCTTTCCAACGACTAGAACTATTGCGAACCTTTGTATTGGAGCGGAATTCATCCTTGCCCAGAATATCCATCATGTACCCGTGGAACTTGGGATGTCGCTCGTACACTGATCCGTCTATCGCAACTGTCACCTCAGGCAGTCTCATGCGTTTCACGAGGGCTGCTAGACCTGCAAATAGGCGTACAGCCGCCAAGAAAAACTGGGGTAAAAGGCATGCATTCGCATGAACCTCACCATAAGAACGCTGTTAAGACCCTCAGTACTGTGTACTTGAGACATGGCAGCGGGTGACGGACAAGAAGCCATGATACTCAAAGTACAGTGGAGCCCCAAAACAACTTTTCGGCATTGAAGGGGTTGAGCATACTGCCGGTTCACTCACTGCCGGTTCATCGTACAGTCGGGTCTGTTTTGTGCGACCACCATCATGAGAGATCGCCTGTCAAGAACGTCCATTTTTTGTGGACTTTCATGAGAGGTGATGATATTCAAGACAAGCGGAAGAGCATAGCGTGTCACCTGTCATTAACCCATTTAGCCCCGACGCCCTGCAGCAGGAGATGGACTGACCATGATAATTCAAGGTTAGTGCCGGATTAGCTTGGCGCCTGAAGGCGCCAAGCTAATCTGGCACTACCCTTGAATTATAATGGTCAATCCATCTCCTGCAACTGATACATGGTCGTTGGGTAGCCCTTCCAAATTACGGGAAATGCGGCCGTGGGGTTAAGTGTGTTAAAGACGGACCAGCGTTTAGGTGGCTACAGCCAACGTAATGATAGTCTTTAGTGACAGGTGATGTCTCATAAACGGGTGGCCGCGCTCAACACATGGTTCTGTTCATAGGGGCCCGCCGATGGTGACTAAATGCAAATCCACCGCGTGCGCAGCACTCCGTCACAGGTTCAATTCAGAATAGAATTGACTCGGAGCCTGTGACGGGGTGTTGCGCACGCGGTGGCGCATTTAGTCACCATCGTCGGGCCCCTATGGTTCTGCGGTAGTGTCAGATTAGCCTGGCAATGGAGAACAAGGCTTTTAAGAGGTTCCGACCACTATTCATGTAACCTTAACTTATTATAAACTCTGGACACAACAAAACCTGACAAAAGTTGTCAACTCCGGCACTTTAAAAGAAATTGAAGGTCACTTGCACCAACCTGCGAACACATCAAGTTCACTTGTACAGACCTGTGGACATAACAAGTTCATTTAGATCGACCTGAGGATACAGCAAGTTTATTTGTACTGACCTGCGGAAACAACGTAAGCACCCCGGCGACACACCATCTCGGCTACCTCCCTTACTATGGCCACATCGTCACCGTTAGGTGAACTTAAACCCAGCTCTCCCAGCGCCGCGATTGTATTTGAGGAGTCTGCTCCTTTGTCACTGTTAAAACAAATATCAGACGCGGGGGTTATTGAAGGCTTGTTAGTTTTTGTTGGCTTCATTTACAAGGAAGTCCTGTTGCTATCGGAACATTTTAAACAATGTACAACCTTCATTTATACCGTACTCAGTCCTGCGCCAATCACATACCATGCAGTTGGACGTATATCTTGAAAGTTTGCTCATTCAAGGACCAAAAGCCATAAACGTTCAAGGCACATGGATACAAACTGGTGTCAGCAAGAGGCATTGATCCTCATGAGTACCCGCAGTCGCGGGGGCTCATGAAGATCTATGCCTCTTGCCGTTGGGTCGCGCTCGCTGTTCTCGGCAGGGAAAGGGTTACAATAAATTCAATAATAAATTTATTTCAGTCACTGCCGGGACATCGCCTGTATTGTGCGACCACCCTCATATGAGATCACCTGTCAAGAAAGTTAATCATGTTGGTGGTCTTTAATGACAGGGCGGCTATCTGCCCTTCAAGATATCTCTTGAGAGAGCACTTGGCTGGCTGCAGGACTAAACCAAATTGTTGAAATCTAGTTGAAATTCTGCTTTCTGGGATTTCGAAAAAGCTGAATCAGCCTGGGGGACTGAAGACTGTCGCCTATGCATTTTGACAGAAAAGTAGACCACTCATTACGGGCGCAAAGTACAAACAACCGACTGTGAAAAGTTTAATTTGCACCCACCTCTCTATCTGCGTGATCTGAGCGGCGGTTAGGGACCAGGGGTTTTCTAACGCTGCTGGTAGATGTCCGTCAAACGCAAGTCCCTCTTTGGCTAGCTGCACAAGCGTCAGCCTGACTAGCTCGCCCAGGTATAGTCCTCCAACCGACTTCTCGAACCTTCAGGCGAAAAAAAGAAGACTTCAAACAATCCAATATTCACAATAAAAGTTATTTATAAAAGGAGATCCTTGCGTCGTCGTATAGGTGTCTCGTACAATAACTAGTCTAATAATGTCTATTACAACTTGCACCATTCTAAAAATGCACATATAGATACAAGTGCATATATAACCTCAGGTAATTGGGGCATGGATCCTCAAGAGCCCCCCCCCCCCCCCAGTTGCGGGGGCTCATGAAGATCAGGGCCATGCCCCTTGCTGACACCGCGCTGAAGCCATGTTTCTGGCACAGCTAGGGCTTTTGGTATAGAGTCAACGAAGATTGCAGAAGCACAGTCTACAAAATACACATGCATCCACGCTCCTCTTCCTCCTCCCCCCCCCCCTTTACACACACACATCTACGCGCGTGTACATATGTATATGACACTATCTAAGTACTGGTGACAAGGTCATCTGACTACTGATTGATTAATCGACCCAGTCTGAGGATTAGACATATCTAGATCGACACAGCATACACCATCCACGCCCCTCTTCCTCACCCCCCCCCCACCCCTCCGCCACACACACACGCACATCTATGCGCGTGTACATATGCCCATACACTATCAAAGTAATGGCGACAAGGCCACCTGTCTACTGATTGATCAATCGACCCAGTCTGAGGATTAGACATAATTATCTTGATCGACAACACGAAACTTATCAGCAAACAATTAAACCTTAGCTGGTCCTCATCGCACGGTCACAAGCAGTCAGAATTAAAACTACAATGTACTATATACTAACTGCACTGAGGAGTAAAAGAAATCAGTGCAACATTTTTGGAATCATCGGAAACACTCGCGGCAATTGTCGCATTTTTAATACTCCTCAGTATACTGAGTTTGCCTGTCTACCGATTGTTTCATCAGATGCACACATTCAGGCTGAAGTCTAGACAAACTAATACTGACGAGCAAAAGAAATGAGACAGCATTCGAGTCATCGGAAACACTACTTTTGCTCGTCAGTATAGATCGACAAAAGATCAGTCAGCAAACAAGCAGCCTTTTCTTGGTCTTGTGTTCAGTACCGGCGGCAACATGGACAAGAAAAGACCAAACGTGGGGAGGGGAGTTAAGAGAGTAAAGGGCACAGGAAGAAAACTGATGAAGTTATCATATTGGGTCGTGAACAGCTGTTCTGTCTTTAACCCTCTTAGCCCCGGGACCCTGCAGCAGGAGATGGATTGCTCATGATAATTCAAGGGTAGTGCCAGATGAGCTTGGCGCCTAAAGGCGCCAAGCTCATCTGACGCTACCCTTAAAATTAGCATGAGCAATCCATCTCCTACAACTGGTACATTGTCGTCAGGCAACACCTCCGAAATTTGAGAAATGGGACCTTGGGGCTAAAAGGGTCAAATTCATGATAAGCTTAAGAATCCCGACAAAGCCCGAAATAGCTCAGGCGGTTAAGCGTCGGAGCGAAAGAAAGCGAAGGGAATCACCGGGTCGTGGGTTCGAGTCCCCGTCTCCGGTAGCTGGACTCGCAATCCAGGGAAAAAAGACGGGTTTGTTCCATAGCATGTCGGTTGAAAGGTCCTGGTAAATCAAAGTGGCACAGTTGCAGTGCGCCTGAATTGATCAGTGTTCAGGTCGTACTCCATAGGCAATAGTTTTCCCCGTCTCCGATAACCTGCCCGTCAGGGCCGTCCATTAATCACTTTGGTGCCGCGGACGTTAAACCCCGAACTAACGAATCCCGACGCAGTAAATGAATGAATGAAGGAAGGAAGGAGTGAGTGAGTCAACGAATGAATGAATGATTGAAACGTATCTGGTGAGCGTGCGCATTCATGTACTTACGTAAAGGAGTTTGGGTGGTTGGACTGCTGATCAAGTTGCCTTTCATAGCGCGTCCGGTATTGGTCCATACACCCCTTGTCGCCTGTGGAGCCCCACTCCACGTTTATTATCACCTGCAAAAGATCAGTGGGCACCAGGGGCGGATCCGTTACCTCGATGTGTGTGTGTGTGTGTGTGTGTGTGTGTGGGGGGGGGGTCCAACTTTTGTTTGGGACTTTCAACCTGATACAAGGCCTCCCCGAGGCTAAACTTTGCTTCCAGGCCGGGGCCGAACAATCGAAAAGCGGGGGAGGGGGGGGGGAATGGAGGGGGAAGGGGGGGGGGAAACAGGGGGGGGGGGGGGGAAGAGGGCGCATGCGTGTTAAGACTCTCATCATCTCACCATTCGCCAAAATATCAAAGGGGGGGGGGGTGGGGTGGGGGGGGGGAGGGGGCGAGAGAGAGAGGGGGGGTTCCAAACACCCCGAAAAGGGACTTTGTTATAGCATTTTAAAGAATTTTTGGTCTGGAGAGGGGGGGGGGGGGGTCAGAAACCCCTTTAAAACCCCCCCCCGCCCCCAGATCCGCCCCAGGGCACCATACTTGAACAAGGCACCGAGCACAAAATTGTTGAACTGAACTGCTGAAGAATCTCTGTGACATAACACACAAAGAAATAGCGCTGAAAATTCGTCAAAATTATGACAGTTTAACAAATTCGAGACACGGCACGTCTCGAATGAGTTAACCCCATTTCTAGTATCAGTGGTCATACTGATATTGTGTGTTTATAAAACTATTGTAAATTCAGGCCAACGCAATAGTAATAGCATGCCCGTTGTAACATGCTCGCGCGGTGAACAGCCTCTGTCCATTAGACATTCTTACATGCTTTGGGTCATTCGTGTCTCCTGTCCACCGTTCTATATTCTCCAAGTTCTCCACAAATGCTGCATTGCAACCTGTGCCTGCAACATACATGTTACTGAATCTTTGCATTTCTCAATCTGTGTAATAGTCACCGCGCAATATTCAACTCATTCGAGAAGTGCTGCGGTCGAATACGCAGCATCAAAGGCGCGTATTCGAAAGCAGCACGTCACGAATGTGTAAAAACCACGTATCACACGACAATCGCCACCAGGCACCACACACAACATATATAAGTCTACAACATGTGTGTGCCGGTGTGTGTGCCGGTGTGTGTGCCGGTGTGTGTGTGTGTGTGTGTGTGTGTGTGTGTGTGTGTGTGTGTGTGTGTGTGTGTGTGTGTGTGTGTGTGTGTGTGTGTGCATGTGTTTTTGTGACAGATAGTGCCGCCAATGCGAAATTGTTTTTCCTGCCCTGGCCGAAGTGTGTTCGTTGCTTTCGTTTCATTTTCCATTTTGTGTTTCGAACGTTTGGTGTATTAGGAGCTATTGGAAAAGTCCATGACTGATATTATTCGCTGACCTAAGATAAGCCCTATCCGTGCTCGCTTGTCCACGTAGTTTCCCGCCATGAGGGTGCTGGTCGTATCGCTCATCACCACCACCACGTCGATCGGCAGTTCCTGTATTGTAAAAGAAGACAGTTAAACTGTATCTAATTGTTTGACTCATTTGAGACGTGCCGCCGCACCCGGAAACGCTACAGAAAGCCGTACGTCTGAATGTAGCACGTCTATTATTTATTAACACAAGAAGCGTGAAAATAAATCAGCTGCTCTTTCACATGTGACGCGTGTGAAGACTTATGACTATGATTAGTGAGACAGCCAATAAGGCAGAGTGATCTGCGATGGCTTCAGAGTCGTTATTTATTTCCGCTGGCACACAGGCAACGCCGGGTTGACACAAATGCACTTTACATCAGTTTAACTCTTATCATTCGGAATGGCACCAGTGTGTAAAATAAGTTTGACTAAAATAGTTCAAGAGTAGTGCCACTGAGAAGCTATTCTGGCACCACCCTTGAACTAAAGCCATTATCTATAAGTACTATAAGGTAGCTTGCATATGGCAGTGTACAAATTTGAAGCTTTTAGCGCCTCAGTATGATATGGGTCAATTCATATATGAGGTCAGATGATACATTTCAGCTCATTTTGTTTAATTCGCTGCCTGTGCGCTGACGGCCTCTAATTCTTTGATCGTGGGAAACACAAATTATCATACAGGCGCCTTCCTTTGCAGTGCTTCCTCCAGTAGTTTGACGGGATCGAGGCCAGGCCCATCCGGGCACTTGAAGCTCTTTGTCCATGTGACCAGCGTCTGGCTCTTCAGCGTCTTCTGGCGGGACGGGAAGGAGAACGTGAAACCTGCCAGGCAGACCGTACATTAACCAGTATATGATGAGAATAACACAGAACATTATTCATGTTTAAATACCGATAAAACATAATAAAGCCACAGTTCACTACAACAAGACACAGATCCAGGGATCACGAGAATTCAACGGCGGCGGTGTCACTGTGAGAATCACTGACTTGGCACCTCTGGGCGCCATGTGATTCTGGCACCATCCTTGAACTATCACAGTCGATCATCTGTCCTCTGAAGCATACGTGAATGTAATGTAGGTTTGGACATGCTGGTTTGCTTTGGTGCCGCGCAGGTGGGTACCACAAAAATGAACGCACAACTGCAAACAGTATTTTACGAGTAAACCTATCACACACGAACTGAACTTCGAAATACTGACAAGATCTGATAAACAGTAATATTGGTATAAAGGAGAATTATGTCACGTTACCTAACGGAATTTTTCCTTTTGTGGCATCCATCTTCTCTTTTTGGAAGAACTCTTTGATCCCATCTGCGATAAAATCAAAGGCCTGAAACAGAGTAGAGGACATGATAAAATCATGGCGACACACAAGAAATAAGTAGACTTACAATAGACAATGCATCGACCTTGATATTTAAAAGGTGGCGCCAAAGTAGCTTGGCAACACCAGTGAACTAGCATACTGATTACTCGATCAATCTCTCGACCAAACCGTTATCTCCTGTTTAGAATCTGCCCATGACTTTCAGTCTCAGTCAGCAAAGGTCCACGACGGCCGCAGTGGGCCGGCGCACGGCCGTGCGCCGGCCCACTGCGGCCGTCGTGGACCCGAAGACCTTTTGCTACCGGCGTTGGGATAGCTAACATTTATGAAATTCCTTTCTCAGAATGATACAAATGACAAACACGCCTTCAGTGGCATTCATCTGTACCTTCGAAGCGAAGACGAAATACACAAGAGTTTATGAACAAAATTGGAATGTCATGAAGGTGACAAGCTGAGATCTCGCCAAACGTTTCCGGGCCTCGACCCCTGGGTTATCGTAGCTGACCTGTCATCAATAATTTAAAAAAAAATTAAAAAAATCCAAAAGTCCCTGTTGTAATAATGAATTGTATGACTTCTTATGTAAAACATTTGGAATTACTTACCCCACTGCACGGTCCGCTGAGCACAGGTGTTGGGATGACGTAGTTATGTGTGATGGTCTCCGCTACGCCGTCAGTGAAGCGAACTAAAACCACCCGGAAATTTGTGCCACCCAGATCAAGGCCCAGGTATTCACCGTTTTCTTTGGGACAAAATGTGTATTCCATGATCAAAACTGTTAAAATGATTGAAATGCACTGCTCTAAATGAAGGCAGAGACGAAAATGACTCCTCTGCCTTCATTATAACAGCACATTTTAATACATGTATGCACTTTTCTTCTTATTCGGTGTTTCTTTGGTCATGCTGGATCTATGATTTCAGCAAGACCACAGGAAGGCAAATAAAGGCCTGTCCAAGACGGAGGAGACCAAACAGTACAGTAATAACATAACCAACAAAGACATGAGCACGCTTCGGATTCCCAATCCGAAGCCAACGATAGATAAAACATCTACTTCTTATTTTTCAGCAGACTGGACGTGTCGCCTGTACCGCCCAAAAGTTGCATATTGCGGTCATTGCCGCACCGGCGCTGCTGTTGGTGACCATGAGTTTGCGTTCATCAGAGCAAGCAACTGCGATCACTGAAACGGTTCACTCAAGGAAACCGTGATTAACTCATTCGTGGCCTGCCGCATCCGGATGCGCAGGCCGCGCATCCGGATGCGGCTGGCCGCGAATGAGTTAATGTATCATTAATGAGGTTACGTTTACCCCGAACGACTCCTAACAACGAAGCATAGTCAACACCGACTTCAAACATCTCCAAGAGGCACAGATCGTCATGAGCCCGGCGGGCTCATGACGATCTGAGCCTCTTGGAGACGTTTAGAATAGGGCTCTTGCGGATCTATGCCTCCGCACTCTTGGTGATGTTTGGAGTGTTTTCCATGCTTTTGGTGAAAGCTGGTTTTCGGCGGCCGTGACTTCAGTTCGCTCTCGTTAATTGTTGGGAGTCGTTAGTTGCAATGGAAACCTCGCTATTATTTTTACACGACGACTGACGGGCGCCTATGGTTTACCTGTACCGTCCATGAGTTGTCTGATGTGCGTGTTCTCCATCAGATGGTCGGACTTGGTACGGACGCTAGGATCCGCACTGTTGGCCATATCCATGTTGTGAGTGAAGACGTCGATAATGCGCGCAATGTCAGCAGACGTCAGAATTAGTTCCGACAGTACTGAACCAAGCTAAAATCACACAAACATGAATCACTGAACTGGCGTGTAGTATGTATAATAGATTGGTGATGTACATAAAAACTTAAATAAGGGGGGTAGACGGGGGGTGGGGGGGTGGGGTGGGGGTGAGGTGGTGTCAGCAGGGGTGGGGGTCGTGGTGGGGTGGGGCCGGGTGGGTGCGGGGTAGGGGGGGGGGAGGCGGGGCAGTTTGAGGTAATAAATAGGATACGATATAGAAACGGAGAAAATGAATCGGGATGTCGGACACACTGACTGAGCACATGTCAACCCGGCAAGCAAAAAGCCATCGGGCTGATTTCGGACGCAGTCGACGAACTTGACCACTAAATGTCCCCGCCGGGTTCAGTCCGGCTTACAATTTCACCGTGTAATTAACCCTTTGGCTTTATGTAGCGGTTTTAGTCAGCTATAATTCCAGGAATTATCGTGACAAAAACCTCTATCGACAGCCGGCAAAGCAGCGGGACCGACTTGACAGTCCCACTGAAATGCCGGACTTGCCACTTACTGCCACGTTAATAGACTAGTAGTACTGTGTCATTATTGTCACTTGCCTCCTTTAACGTTGGAAGAGTTTTCACTGCCTGAGAAGAGGCTGAGCAAACCGGCAGTGTCAACAGCAACAACAACTGACTGAAAAAGGGGTGGGGGTTGGGGATGGGGGACACGACGGAAGCTAGTATAGGCCAGGCTGGGCCCGTGTGTCAGTGTGGCTGAGTTGGTATACCTCGCCCTGTACCTAGGTCAAGTTAAACGCACCAGCGGCGCGGCCATTCAGTGTTGCTACGATTTTCGCAGCAGACCGGTCGCCGCTCGGACGGCCGGTCATGTGCACCAAAACTGCGCACCAGTTTTGTGTAGACTTGGAGATGGCGGAGGTTTGAATCACGCCCCTGAATCAAGTCCATTGTACTTGTAGTGTGATCATCATCTCTCGTCAGAACTACGACGGTAGTGCCGAACGGCGCCGCTGCGCCGGGTGCGTCAGTTTAACTTAACCTAAGCACAGGGCGAGGTATACTCAGCGTCCGTGTGGTCGTGTAGTCAATTTCACTGTTGCTCGTGTATGCGGCCCATGGGCCGCCGTCGGGCTGTTCCCCAGTAAATGTATTAGCTGAGTCTAAAAGTCAGTTACACGGTCGTCCGACGGACTGAAAACAGTGATAGTATATTATATTGAACAGCATTTTGCTTGATAACACGCTGAGGCAGATGTGATTACGAGACGCGAATCAAAATCCGGCCGCGGAGTCGCCGCAATGACGAGGACATTTGATTCGGGCCGCCTAGTAATCACGACATCTGTCCGTTATCGGCACTATATCAAGCAAAATGTTGCTCAATAATTTATGTACCCGGTCCAAAAGTAAAACTGTGCCTGGCGTCATTCATTTCAGTTGCGGCTGATCGCGGCCGCAGACGGTCAAAACACATGGCAGACGACTGCATATCGCTGTCGACCGAATCGGCGCGCAGAGTCGTCTCACTATCCATAGTCGGTGAAGACGGCAGTGCCATTATATTAACCGTCCGTGCGTGTTACTCAGTAAATTATACTTGTAGGCCTAACTAGATCACGCATAATTGCGGAAAATGCCAGCAGGTTTGTTTATTTAGTCAAGTCTTTTCTCAGGTTGTCGATATCGAGTCAATCATTCGTCAGTTTCACTTGTCAGTTAAGCGACTCGCCGCAGTGAATGAAGTTCCTCAGTGGCGTCTTCAATCTCCGTTCAAGTCAAATGTGTGCGTGTAGGATGTAAACTTCAGTCGAGCGTACAACAGTACACACTAAGAAGTATTTCATTACTGCAAAGCCGGAGCTTGTTAATGTTGCGGTATGAGCACATTTCGCGTTAGTTTCCGTTTTGAAAATGCAAGTATCAACAAGAGTCTTAGTCAGTCACGTCAGCCTTTTGGCGCGCAAGGGATCATCATTTCGGTCGGGAAGCCCGGAAAGTATCGAACAACTGAGTTCATGCGTGAATATTAATTTGCTTGTTATACTATGACTGATATAAACACATGTGTCAATGAAGGATAAACTTTATGGAGAGGGTACACTGTTAGCCAATAATGCATTTCAGTCAAAGACTGAGGCCGGCCGGATTGAAGACCAGCAGTGACATTTTTTTTTTTTCATTTTAAATGAGTTACTGAAGCGGATTGAAGATTTTGTCCGAGAGAAATAGAGTATACATGATCCAGTCATTTGGCCATCTTTCTCCTCTTTTATTGTTGTCAGTTTGCTTTTGTTTTGTTCTTGGCCTTCAATACGACGTCAGATTCGCGGTAGGGAATCGAAGGAGGCACTAATCGGCGTATGTAGGGCCCTCAGTACTATTCCAGACCATATATAGTTTCTGTGCCGCCTATGGCGCAGCTACCGATTTATAAATGCGAACTAACCTTTTTTCTTGTCTCTTCTTCAATGGAGCCACAGTACCTCCCTGTCCAAGCGCTCGTTATCGGATCCATGTTGACACTGACAACCTGGCTGAGAAACTTGAAAACCACAACTGACACAGTGCCCTCAGTTACTGAACTTGCAATAATCGGCTGCTGTACCAGTCAAGCCCAGTTCACTTTGTCACTCGGCTGTTCAGCGGTCAGATGTTGACACCTTTCAGCACTGCCGGACTCGGAAATACGCTGCCAAGCCCTGCAATGTTATACGGATAATTTCGCCTAGTGAGGCTGTCAGATTCAGATCAGTACAGCATCACCACTGAAACAGAACTCGGAACGTTAAGGCCACACACACATACACAGAGGCACACACACACAGAGGCACACACACACACACACATACACACACACACACACACACACACACACACACACACACACACACACACACACACACACACACACACACACACACTGGCATGTGGGTGAGAGTCCCGGCTGTGCGTCATGCAACGTGTTTCTGTCAGCGAGTTCAGTCTGTTTAGCCTCACTAGTGTTTTCTATCCGAACCGGCACTGAGCCTGGCTACTCAGTACTGACACGGCCTCTCTAAATCTTGCTACAGTGAGATTGCTATGACCATAAATGAGCAGTTTAATCCAGGCCGACACGAAAGATCGATCGACACTCTCCCGTTTTATCGGAAACCTTGGAATACACACTGGCACGCACAGAACACACATACCAACACAGACGTATAGCGCCCTTTTCACCAACGCACCGGAACGGATGACCTAGACCCGGCTCCGGCGGCCTAGACCTTGGCCAAAGGGTTATGAGGATTTAGCGTATCAGTTCCCTTCCCTCCGCGTCTGTTTCAGCCGCACTTTTACAAGTACTCAGCGGCGCACAATTTGCGGCCCATATGTCACAGTACTAAACTGAAAAGAAGGCCGGCGGTCGATCCGCAGTGGCCGCATAGGAAGATTTTGTTAAAGTCAAGTTATTCTCCCCAGGTTCAAGCAACTTAGAGCTTTATGATGTAAATACAATGCCAAATGTCGAAATTCATCGTTTGGTGGGTGTGTTGTTTTTGTACCCGAGAGCGCAAATTATCGTCTGCATCGCCCTCGTTTTGAATTTGTGCATATTTACTAGCCTACGTCACAAGGCAGAACCCGGTCAATACTGCAGACATGGCCCGACTGGAGGTCATCGTTGTGGGTACACACCGGCGTGTCAGTGTAGACATGTACTGATGTTCTCCGGCATCCCTTTGACATAATTTTCCACGAACATGTAAAATAAACATTCTATATTCGCTATGCTGTCAAAATCAATGCGGTGGCGGGTTCCGTTTGACCTGCTACCCATGCATGCCTGAGTAACGGGCAATCGTGCTGGGGGCGTGGCTTCTTCGAATTGGTCTCCGCGCCAAGCGACTGAGCCAGCGTCACGAAACCGCAGAACAGTGGTATTTATACCCACTTTCTGCAGTGCAATTTCACATCTCACACATCGAAGTCTACGTAACTGAAAGCATCTCTGGCGGAAACGACAAATGCGGCACCCATCGCAGCAGAAACACTACCTCTGCGAATCGAGTGAATGAGAGCCCGCACAGACAAAAACGTGTCACGACCATCGACTGATGTCAGTGCCGCAATTTTGACACACAGGCCGTAGTTTTCAGATCCGTGCAGCATAAAATCTGATGAACTAGCTCGTAACTTTATGATAAAACAGGTTTAAAATCTTGCAAAGTCAGTAAGAGATAAATTCTACTCAGAAGATCATGAATTCTGAAAATCACTAGCGCTCGCGGAACTATAGGAAGATCGACAAAGACCGTAGCCGGATTACTTACTGATTTACATAGCAAGAAAGCGACAAATTCCGGATGGGCGGTTAAGCCAAGCTCTGTATTCCCTTGTCCGATGTCAATTCTACTTAGGGGTATCTTGTCTCTCTTTCTTCTCTTCAATTCCGAGTCTGTCATTGTCGGCCGGCGCGAGTCGACTGATACTTTCTTTTTTTCTTCGGCTGGTTCGCGCCATCTTGTCTCTGATTGGTTATAATTATGCAGATGACCTAAGGTCGTATAGAATAGTTATGACGTCAGCTACCATCGCCTATCAGAAGCAATCTTTTGACTTGGTCCAGCCACAAGATTCCGGTGGTTGTGCCCCGATAGTTTTGAAGCCGATTCCGATCCGATTGCGATCGGATAACGTCAATTATCCGATCTGGTCCCAATCGGCTGGGAATCGGGTGTCTAGAACCTGCTCTATTTTTCCGGTCCGAATCGGTCCCGATCGTAAGCTTCAACCAATCAGAGCGCGTCTCGCAAAGCATGTCGTTTCAGTTTGCAAATGGCGGAACACGCCTGTTGTGATCAGTACCACCGCCGTTGCTGATGTTTCGCACGCCTCTTCAGTCCCGAATATGATGCAAAACTGCTGATAATGCAAGCACTGACATCATCATCACTGTCAAAACTAGCAGCCATTTTGCAGAACAGGTACGACTTTGATCTTCGGTTCAAACCGGTCGGCTAAATAAAGTCGGGGAATGTGTGGCAGTGCACACGTTTTTGCAGTCCGGTCCGATCACCTACCGATTCGAAACAGATCTGGAATCGGCCTCAAAACCGATCATGTGTAGCGGGGCCTTTCGCTTTGAACGGACGAAAGAAATCATTTGGTGGGACAATAGGGTGGTCATTGTCTAAAAGCCCCGCCACACGTGCCGGTTGTGCCCCGATTTTGAAGCCGATTCCGATCTGATTGCGATCAGATAACGTCAATTATCCGATCCGGTCCCAATCGGCAGGGAATCGGGTGTCTAGAACCTGCTCTATTTTTCCGATCCGAATCGGCCCCGGTTGTAAGCTTCAACCAACCTTAGGCGTGCGAAACATCAGCAACGGCGGTGGTACTGATCACAGCATGCGTGTTCCGCCATTTGCAAACTGAAACGACGTGCTTTGCGAGACGCGCTCTGATTGGTTGAAGCTTACAACCGGGGCCGATTCGGATCGGAAAAATAGAGCAGGTTCTAGACACCCGATTCCCAGCCGATTGGGACCGGATCGGATAATTGATGTCATCCGATCGCAATCGGATCGGAATCGGCTTCAAAATAGTGGCGGAGCCTTAAGTGGGTGTGTATACTGAATCCCAGTAAAAGTTTTTTTGCGAACTGAAGCATTAAAAAAGGTAAGGACTGCCCCTTTAAAGTACCATTACGCATAAATCTGAAGACACATCAGAAGTTTCAGCACCATTTGTCACTGACTGACATTGAGTCAAGTGACAGTTTGTTGTGCCTTGTCGACACCGGCATAGTCAGTAATGCATTCATACGGCGGCTACTCTACTGATACAGGCCTGAACTGAAATCCCCAAATGACGAGCAAAAGAAATGCGATAAGTTTTGGAATCACAGGGGCGGATCAGTTACTTCGAGGGGGGTTAGTTAGTTATTTGGATCAGTTACTTCGAGGGGGTGGGGGGTGGGTAGTTAGTTATTTAAACGACCGTTATCAACGTTGTCTTGAGCACCACAGCCGGAAGATTTCTCCGTACTCTTCTTTTTCACTAGAATCTCAATATTCGACACAGACCATCATGCCACTTCCTACACCACAGACACTAAAGAGGAAACTTTGGTAGAACGGTGTAGGTCGTCAAATCCGGCAGTAATCACACCACTCTGATTATCTTGACAGCGCATTTTGGTGGCAGTTTCAGATTTTTTTCTATGGTAAGTTACTCCGCTCTAGTAAAACCCAAGTTTGCCGGATGTACAAACAAACCTGACACTGTTACGTTGGGTTTACCAATAATGTCTGACCATGTTTCAAGTTACAAGCGGCCGCCGTGGACTGACTGTACACTCTGCGAGTAATGCCTGCGGTGCGTCACTGACTAACAATGTCCATGGTAGTGCCTCTAAAATGAAAATCACACCGGCTGCAGGCCACCGTAAGTACCCCAGTTCCAGTTTCCGGCTGTTGGAAGCAGGGGGTGGGGGAGGAGGGGGGGTCACGGGGGGTGGGGGGGGGGGGAGGGGACCCCACACAAGTAAGACTAAAACTGATGGTCAGTCGGTGCTATACATGTCAAACTTGCAGCCTGAGCATAAATTAATGCGATCTGCTCCATGGGAGGCTTGCATTGCTAAATGATACGGGCAACGACCGTTATCAACGTCAGTTGTTTTGATTTGCAGCCGGTGTATAAGATTTCTCCGTACTCTTCTTTTTCAGAATCTATTCGACACAGACCATCATACCACTTCCTACACCACAGACACTAAAGAGGAAAGTGCTATGCACATGTTTACGGTGAAATGTCTGTGAAACTGGACCGAACACGTGGTTCAGCGGCAAACCCCGGCGATAGTGCACACTGGCCTATATTCGTGTGTAACAATCAGTGCGGCAGTTCGAGACCCGAAGACCGACCATGTCAAGTCGCTTGCAATAATACAATATAGTAAACGGCTTTGGATATATACTGACGACTGAGGAGAAATAAATGTGACAATTTTGGAATCATCGTAAACACTAATTGTAAGTGTTTCCAATGATTCAGGGGCGGATCTGGGTGAGGAGGGGGGGGGGGGTAACAGGGATCCGCCCCCCCCCCTCCCCGGACAGAACTGAAATTCTTTACAATGTAATAACAAAGTCCTTTTTGGGGTCAGTGTTTGGACCCCCCCCCCCCCCCCCGCCCGCTCCTCCGTTGTTTGATATTTTGGCGAATAGTGAGTCTTGAGACGCACGCACCGCCTCTCTCTCTCTCCCCTCTCGGCCCCTCTCCCCCCACCCCCGCTTTTCGATTTTTTTCGGGCCCCTGGAAACAAGGTCTAGCGTCGGGGAGGCCCTTTGTATCACTGAGGTTGAACGGGTCCCAAACAAAAAGTTGGGACCCCCCCCCCCCCCTCTCGAAGTACCGCCGTGAGATGGTCTTAGTTGCCTGCTCGGCGTTATACCCAAATAACTAACTAACCCCCCTCGAAGTAACTGATCCGCCCCTGTGATTCCAAAACTTATCGCATTTCTTTTACTCGTCATATATAACAACATTTTGGGACTTCAGTTCAGTTCAGGCCTGTATCAGTAGAATAGCCGCCGTGGATGGTGTGCCGCATAACTTGAATCGGCCGGGCTGAAGCCGCCGGGTCCAGCTGGCCGGGGGAAAGGGCGGAGGGTGGGTGGGGGGAAACCTCCAGTCCGACCCGCTGTGGGGAATCTACCAGTTACCCCCGGAAGGGGCGGGGGTCAGTGTCTAGAACATTTAACCCGGCTGAGCCAGAAGACCTTTCACTCTCCACTCACAGTGGCAAAAAAAATCAAACAACCGGACGGGAGTGAAGGCCCGGCCGGGACGCCGAGGGAGGATTAAGGACATCAGTACTGAGATACGTCTCGATGTGTTGGTCTTGATGGTAGCCTGTTCAACCTCAGAAGACTGCAGGCGCACACCAAAACCCTAGATCATAGACCGACTGATTCATGAGCTGCTCTTTGCTGATGATGCTGCCCTCGTTGCACACAGAGAGAGAGCGGCCCTGCAGCGCATCACGTCCTGCTGCGCAGACGCCGTCCAGCTCTTTGGACTCGAGGTCAGTCTGAAGAAGACAGAGGTCCTCCAACAGCCGGCACCCAAGGAAGTGCACCAGTTTACCTACCTTGGTTGCATCATCACGTCAGACGCCAAGATTGACAAGGAGCTGGACAACAGGCTGGCAAAAGCGAACAGCGGTTTCGGGCGACTATTCAAGCGGGTGTGGCACAATCAACAGCTGAAAAAAAAAAGGCACCAAGAGCTGCGTGTACAGAGCTGTCGTCCTCACCACCCTGCTGTATGGTTCCGAGTTCTGGGCCCTCTACCGCAGCCAACTACGACTCCTCGAACGCTTCCACCAGGACTGCCTGCGTACCATCCTCGGCATCCACTGGAGTGACTATGACACCAAGGTCGAGGTCCTTGAACAGACAGAGACCGTAAGCATCGAGGCCTTGCTGCTGCGGACACAGCTCCGTTGGGCGGGGCACGTCTCCACTGAGGATGGAGGATCATCGCCTGCCCAAGATCACCCTGTTCGGCCCTGGACACCGAGACAGAGGGGCACCAAAGAAGAGATACACAGACTGTCTCAAGAAGTCACTTAGTGCCTGCGGTCACATCGACCACCACATCGTCTTCCCTTGTTGCGGACCGCGACACCTGGCGCTCCACCATTCACAAGGCAGCCGTCTCCTTTGAGGACTTAAGGATAAGCGGCTCAGGAGAAAAAAACAGAGACGCCGCAACTCAGAACCCTGACCAGACCTCCCCCTGCAGCCACTGCGGTCGAACCTGCCTATCCCGGATAGGCCTCCGCAGCCACTAGCGTGCCTGCAGACTGACGACGTGAAACCCAAGAGAGACTGAGATACCGTACTGCAACGTACTGCGTAACTACAGTATCTGTGGTGAGGACCTTCAAGTTCCGACATGAAATCCGCTCTCTCTCTCTCTCTCTCTCTCTCTCTCTCTCTCTCTCTCTCTCTCGTCTCTCTCATCTCTCTCTCTCTCTCTCTCTCTCTCTCTCTCTCTCTCACACACACACACACACACATCTCTTTGTCCCCCCCCCCCCCAAAAAAAAAAAAAAAAAAAAAAAAACAAACAAACAAAAAAAAACCCAACACAAACAAACAAACCCCCCCCCCCAAAAAAAAAAAAAAAAAAAAAAAAAAAACAAAACCCAAAACCAGAAACAACAACAAAAAACAACAGAAAACTAACAAACAAACAAAAAGAAACAAACAAAACAACAACAACAACAAACGAGACTGGAGAAGGGAGTAGCACTGACACGGGCATACAGTGCATTCGCCCCCCCCCCCCCTTCCCCACCCCCTGTCACACCCTTAGCCACGCAAGCACCACAGGTCACGGTATACATTTAAATTGAGAAGTTCAGGTAGTGCAAGGCCCCGTGTTTTTAAAAATAATTTTTGCCTTGTTTGAAAATTTGCAGTTGGGCTGAATGTTGGAATTTGCTGGAAATTTGTTGTTAGCTGAGAGGAGACATGTTTGGTGCTTTGATTCATACCATCCTGAGCTTATCCAGTGGACATTTGTGGGCCTATGTTGAGTTGCCTTTTGACGTAGTGATTTGAGGGGCACGCTGATTTCAGCTGTGCTTGGGTGTGGGGTTGGTAAGGAACCAGTTTCACAGCCAAGAAATGAAACAGGTCATTTGCTTTTTTTTTTTTTTTTTTTTTTTTTGTATTTTGTGCATGGCAAATGTCCAGCTGGTGGGCGGTAGTGTTTTTTAGGGAATTGAAAATTAGGGGATGACTGGGACTGACTAAGGCTAAGAGACTGGACAGTACGGAAACAGCACTGTGGTCCGTGGCCTGTCAGGCCACACAGGGCAATGGTTGCTTCCGGTGCAAAAGTTTCGTCCCTTTTTGCCATTGTTTTAGGATGTAAAACTTCATTTTTTTGCCTTCTTTTTTTTTTGGCGTTTTGAGCACCAAAAGGCATAACAGGTGGTGTGAAAAGAGCAAAATCTGGGTAATTTTAGTCGACCTAGTGTGTTCATGGGAGCCTTATTGGGGCATGTGCACGATTGTATGTAGTGCAGGCTTGCGGACGACAGTTTTGTCATGGGGTATTTAGTACATTAGAGTGTTGTAGAAAATGCTAATAGATAATGTTTTTAAGAATTGCTGAAAATGTTTCTCCTGTGATATGCTCCGCGTGAATGTTTTGTTTGGGCAGAAAAGTTCTTCGTTCATAGATTTGTGTTGCAAGAGGCTAATAGAGAATGTGATGATGATGGCCACATACAAGGGAGGTAATTCGGATGCCACTAAAATATATTTGTTCCCAGAGTTATCGTTTCAATAACCAAAATGGCGGAGAAAAGTGTCTGGCTGATGCTAAACAACCTTTGTGGAAGCCAAGAAGGTGATGTAACATCTGCAACGACTATTTTCTGCATGTATTTCGCCTTTAGGTTTATTATTCGTACTTATCAAATGCATTTTCAGCACCGATGACGTTTCTTATGGCAGAAAGACGATGTCCTGCTGTGTGAGGTGAAATATTTCAGTTCCACTTAGCAACATAATCAGCTGTAGTAGAATGCTTTTTCTTTTAAAGAAAACATAACAACTGATTATTTGATAAGTGTTGTCAAATTATAATGTTGTATTATGTTACTATTGCTTCTGTGGCCGTAGTTTATGACCAGCTAGAACGATCTGTAATTGTTTTGATCATTGATGTAACAAAGGCAAGTTTGTAATATTCGTAATGTGTACTTGTGAAATATCCATCCGTGACAGCTAGTCTTCAGTCCTCGCCTACTCTGAGGCATGCCGACCGATTCAGCTTTTTCAAAATCCCACAAAGCTGAATTTTATTTTTTGGTTCAGACAGAACAACCCTTCAGCCAACCTACTGCATCTGCTAGAGGCATACATTCTCATGAGAATTTTATGTCTCTTGCTGAGACGAATTACATGTATGGGTCATCTGTGGACCCTTTTTTTTTGTTGTTTGACCAAGAGTTCTTGACATCTGCTCATACAGATGTGCTTTGGCCAGTGATGACCAGCATGGTCCCTAGGACTAGGAGTTAGGACATTTTGCTGAAATAGCAGTTGATTCTCCATTTTAAATACTGTACTTTGTATTACGTGTAATTACTTTGCCAGATTTATCCATTCCCTACCACCAGGCCACATTAAAACTATTGGGTACTGGCTACTGCATGCTGCTCAAACACATACCACTCCCAACCCCCCTAATCTTAATTTGGCTTCATTGTGATTTGGTGCAATAGCAGTTGTAGTCTCATTAACTGATTAAGCTACAAATCCTCAGTTGTTGAAATGGGGGACCAGCTGAAATACAATTGTAGTTATGCTGTAAACATTGACAAGAGTAGATTTGTCCAGACAAATAGCAGCTAATTATTTTTGAGTTTTTGTAAACTGTTACAGAGCTGGTGTCAGAGCTGAGTTTGTTGTCTGTGAACGTGACGGAAAGTGAGTCTGTCAAGGAAGTGACGGCAAAAGTTCTACAACTGCTGGGACTGGATGAAAAGGGTATTGTGTTACAGGTACATGTATGTAATGGTCTTTATATGCAAACCAAGGGGAATCACAGCGCTGGACAGACAACAGTTAGATCCCCTGCCCCCGCCTATCAGGCACCCAATCGCCAGCCCACAGAGAAATACGCAGTATAGAATAAGACGATCATTTCCATCCTCAAAACGAATGGATCAGGTCTCTTATATAACCCATGTCTTTCTCCGGAACTTAGGAAGTGGGCAGGAGAAACATACATACACAAACATGAAGGTGCGCTACTATATGTGGTCGGGTAAATACCCTGATTTCCCACAGTAGATGCACAGAACATTACACAACAATGTAACGATACAAATTTGCCTCGAGTTATAGATACTCACAAACCAGATAGGTGAGGCTAGCGCTGGCAGAATTGTATGCAAACCAAGGGGAATAGCCTCACCTATCTGGTTTGTGAGGATGTAATGGTCTTTGTTTTCCATCTTGTTTTTAAACTCAAGGTGAAAAAATCAAGTTTTATGACTGGTTAGATAATACTTATGAATCACATGACTGGAACAAATAGAATAATCATCCCACTTAACCCATTACAATACATCCTGAGGCTGATTTTTAACAAAAATTTGCATTATTGTCCTATGAAGGCTACATTAAACATTAACAGATTACAGGATAGATCAACCATTTTAGTTCAAGGGTGGTGCCAGAGTAGCTTGGTGCCTTGGGCACCAAGCTATTCTGGCACCACCCTTGAACTGGCATAGTCAAATTTATTTCAAGAATAGTGTATCAGGATTAAAAAGGTTAAAGAGTGAACGTACAACTGGAAAAAAATTTAGTTTTACATTACAAGTTTACTCTTTTACTTTAAAATTACGGTAAACTTTGGATAATAACAAGAATGTTTTGTGTTAAATGAAGTTTCTTATAAGCGAAGTAGTTTCCATGGAAAATGCGTGTAAAAGACCTCTGACAAAGTGTTATAGCTGACTTTTGTTATATGACTAAGTGCCAAAAGGTGAGCAAAAAGTGAGTGATCTCTTTTGTGGGAAACTAAAATCTGTTTAAAAAGACATGTGTTGACTTTAACAAGTGCAATGTGTGTGAATGATTGAAGATATACTGGCAATAATTTCTGCACCTAATGTAAAGCCGTTTGGTGAGTATAGTGTAAAACGCCAGAATTCACCAATAAAAATCGGCCCGGGAAAGCGGACAACGATTTGAAGTCGGTCTTTTTTGATCTCGCGTGTTTAAGCAACAATAACAAACCTGGTGCTAACCATGCCCATATGTTCAGGGAATGTTGATCTTATAATCCGTGTATTTCCAAGATTTGAAGGTAAGCCATGCTATTGTTTATTGCTCTTGAAAGTAGCCTCTGTCGGACGTCAGGTTTGTCGCAACAGAAGCATCTTAATTTCTGCGAACTTGTTCTAGAGAAAGGCACGCTGACCCAAACCGGAAATGGCGTCATTGTGTTGTTTCGCTTTCGTTGAATATTTGATATGCTTCAAATTTACTTTTCCGTCACAGTTTTCTAAGCTGGCAAAAAAATTGTGAGCGGCCAGTTTTTGTTGCAAGATCTGACGTTCAACTATTTGACAAGTTTAACGAAGTTGTTTTGGTTTTTTGGGTCTACGACCGTCCGGTTATGACAGATGCATTATGGGCCACATTCCAGCGTGGTTGTTTTAAATGTCCGGTCTGTCAATGGAGAGCTACAACTCGTGACATTTTGTCGCAACCGTTTTCATAAATCTGACGTTCGATCACTTCTGACGTTCGACTGTAATTATAGACAATATTATGAGCCAAATGTTTATTTTATAAATATTGTAAGGGACCATTTTCAAGAGTTTGAATCGCCCGACACTCCAGTACCAACTTTAGGCAGTAGGTTAGAGAATGAAGATGATTTCTTGTGATAACAAGTTTTATTGCGACGACCGCTGCTGTAGCAACATTTGTTGCTGCAATCCTGACGTTCAACACATATGGATTGTAGAATTTTTTTGGGAGAAGACACTGTTAAAATGAGCCATTATGGACAACCTGTTGCATAGCCGTTAGGACCTTCTGAATCTGAGGGTCAGAGTTAAAATAATGCACTCGGCCTGTACACAGATGAAATTTATTTGAATATTTGTTTTCGTTTTACAGGCGCAGACTGTTTAGCACATCATGTTTTATCATGTATATTACATCAGAAAGTTGTATGCATTTTGTTCTTCATATCTGTTTAGTTTGTTAAATAATGTGCTTGAAGCTGGGGGAAAGGCTTTGTGTTTGTGGCTTCTGATAAGTATCCCGGGGATATCTGCTGCAATCCTGATGTTCGACCAACGTTACAAATTCTGGCCCTGACTGCCAATAAATATATTTGGGCAGCAAAAATGACTCTCATTGTGCTCTTCTGTGTGCATGTATTCCTGTGAGTGGTATACATAACACGGCAAAGTGTGTTTTTCTTGCTTGTAGGATATTTTAAAACTTGAATATGGTCGGATGTCAGGTATTGCAACACAAATCATGTTCAGGGATTAGAACATTCTAAGCCAAAGAGCACTAATTGTTTGGATAGGTCAATTTTGACCACTACTTATTATTTTAACTGTTTGGAAACAGATTTGTGTTTTTTATCCCACCAATTTAGAGGCACTATGTCGCAATACCTGATGTCCGACATATCCTGGTTTAAAATTTTTAACGGCCATTTTCTCAAAAACCATTTCAGATATTATCTTTTTCTTTTACAAACACATTACCAATACAGTGTACATCACCAAAATACATTTTCTGGTACTTTATGTCAAACTTTGATTTTCAACCCATTTGTCCTCTTTGTGAGATCACCTTTTGCAACTTAGTCATATGCGACTTTGCTATAAGCAGAGTTGACTGTACAATGATAACATTAGCAAATGTTTCTGGAGTATTCATGGTTTTGACAAAGCATATACTTTCATGCATCATGCTATTTTTAGGTGAGGAACAACAGGGGCTCTCTGGTGCCTTTAAATGGAAAGTTGCAAAAGAATACTAGGGACACGTAAGTATCATACTTTAAATTGACTTTATTTTGTGGCTGTGGCAAAAGCAGTTTTGTGTGACCAGCCTTGTGAAAGATTGCCTGTCACTAAAGACTATCATTTAGGTGGCTCTAAGTGATGGTCTTTAATGACAGGTTGCACTTTTTGCTCTTCAAGACTTCTCTTTGCCCTTTCATTGGTTCTCTTGAGAGAACCATTGTCTTTTATTGTTCAAGACCACTTTTTATTTTCTCAAAATCATTACCGATGACATTACTACTAGGAAGCTTCGCTTAGCATACCAATTTTACTTTTTAGCCGCAAAAACTCGTGTCCCTCACAACAGGGGAGGCAACTCTGGGGTGTCGTTACCAGGATACCCCGAGTAGCCTCCCGTGCCTCCCTATTCGGTGGCGCACTCATCCTTCCCGTCAGTCTCTTCGCTTAGCTACAAATAACCGGTCGTGTGCACCTCGCGTGCTCCAACGGTGTATGGTGGGATTACCTTTTGTGAACTCGACTTACGTTGGATTTATGTTGGACGTGTGCTACTAACTGTGTGGTGCTGGGTATTTGGATTACCTTAGGTTTCTGAGGATTTTCTTGGTGGTTGGCCTCTGTGGATTACTGGGTCTCGGACATGACAAGGTAAAGCTTCGGTTACTGCCTCAGCCGGCGATTTACCGGGCGGCGGCATTGACAGAAGATTATGTATATGTATGCGACCGACCGGGAGCTCGGACCCTCGCAAAGAGGCTCCTCGCACTCGTGCCAGCCTTTGTCTGTCTTATGTTATGTCTCAAATGAGAACCCGCACCAGCTGTGGTGCTCCAGTGGCCTAGTGATGCGCACAATGTCGGCCTACCCTGCTTGGGCTGCGCCTCCAGTTGGACTTGCATCTAATGCATGACGTGGGGGAAGGAAAGATGGTCGCAGCTTTGGGCGTTTACCGGACTGAGAGACCAGCACGCAACCCCGCAGTGACCGCAGCCATGAAAGTATTGCAGAGGAGGGCCACCTCAGACATCGTGAGCTTATCGGCGCAAAAGGGACCTGCTGCCCCCTCTGGTGCCTCAGACAGAGCTGCTCTGCCTAAAGCGGTATAAAGAGCCTTAACGCAGCTGACGAGACTTGCCATCCTGTCTAGCACCAAGAGCTCTAACCCGCCTTTTGGCCAGGGATATGCCATGATGGGGTTCGTTTCCTACGGATAAACAGGCATTGAGAGCTCGGCCCCCCCGCAAGGAAATGTTGGGCTGCTCACACGCCCACCAGGAAAACAGAGAGCCCAGGCAGCAGAAGTGGGAGATGACAGCACCCTCTTGCCATAGGCCAGACCAGTGCCTGGACAGGGCCGTACCAACGGTGCACCTCTCAGAGCGGGACAGGAAATTAAGCCGCCGACAGATAGGCCATGAACACAGACTTCGGGGGCCCGAGACTGAGAACGGAGCCACAGGCGGGAGAAGGTTTTCAGTCAACGCAAACTACTGAGTCCGAAACCCACCATGGGTAGGTTGGAAGCTAGGTCTGTCATTACAGCCGATGAGACGTGTTTCCTCGTTGAGGTCGCGCCCCCGGAGCACCACCCCCCCCGACGGGACAGGCCACGAACACAGACTTCGGGGTCCCGAGACAGAGAGTGGAGCCACAGACGGGACAAGGTCCCCAGTCAGGGCAGATCCACCGAGACCGAAGCCCACCACAGAGAGGAAGCAAGCTTGGTCAGTATTTCAGCCGACAAGATGTGGTTCCTCATCGAGGGTGGACCCCGAAGCAAACCACTCCCCCCGCCCTAGGAGCGGTGAGAGGGACACACAGCGGCCTCGGTCCCCACCCCACACGGGGATGAAGTCTACACGTTCGGGAGAGTGACCGCAGCAGAAGGGGACAGGGCACTACAGATACCCCACACCAGGAAACGTCTACATTTCCTGCTCCTCCTCGCCAGACCGGCGGGCTAGCTTGGGCGCAACGCAGCAGCGGATCTCTTCGCGACACCGGACCTCAGAGGCACCCTCCAGGAGCAGCCGATCTTCCTCGAGGACTTGGCGGCCTCGACTTCAGCGCCGGGACCACTGGGATAGCAGCCGCAGGACAGAATCAGCCTCCCTTCGGCACCAGCCCAGCCCTTGCCAGTGGTCCGCGACGATTCACGGGAATAGACTCCCCCTGGTCGCTACGCTTCAGTCGCTGCACAAAATTGTAGCGTCTCCCTCAACACGGGCAGCGGCGGACGACGAGGAGGTGCTCAGTCTACACCCGGAGGACTCAGTGGCGGCGGTGGACGTGAATGACAGGCATATCTGGCGGACGGTTGGCGCTCTCCACCTACTCGGTCGATGCGGTCCCGGCATCGCAGAATCGCCGCTCCTTGGACTAGGCGTCCCGGCTCATCGCGTCTTCCTCCCTCCGGACTGCTGCCCCCCGTCTCCGCCCCTGAGAGGAAGGCCTCAGTGAGGGTTGACGCACCGCGGCGGCCCCAAGCGCTTCAATTCACTCCTTCACCCGTCAAGCTCCTGGGATCTAGCGGAGGCGGTCTCGGCTCGCCAGCGACAACAGCAGTGTGGTGTCCTTGCAGCGGTGGGCTAGAAAGCGTTGCTGCAGACGGAGGTTCTCCGCAGTCAACGGACGCTGACGCAAGGCTTGGACAGGACAGCTACCTTGGCCCGCTCCCACCTAGCGGGCGCGGGATTCCGCGAGATGACGATGCAGTCTGTGGGCCCATGTCTGGAGACCTCCTGGGACCTCTTGGCTTCGGGCCCTCTGCGCAGGATACACACAGGTTTCATGGCAGCGATAGGGCGACGTGCCACTCCTAGGCCTACGGTATGGCGGCGGCGACCTGATGCGACAGGACGAACTGCTGGGATGATGCCATGCCCTCCCAGCTTTGGTGAAGACACAGTGACGCCAGGCTCCGCGCGGGGGTACGCTACTGTCGGTACCGACTTGGCAGATGGCAAGTCAGTGAAGCCCCCCCCCCCCCCCCCCCCCCCCCCCCCACCCGTGTGCTTCCCCGCACCCTCCACTGCCTGGTCCAGAGGCGCCTGGACACGCCGGTCGGTGGGAGGCTAGCCCTCCTCAGAGTGGAGCCACAGCTATTGCAGGTCGAACCATGGTTCGTCAACGTTACGGAGGACCTGAGGATCTCCTTTCAGTTGCCCCCTCCCTTGCGACTCTCCCCCCTGAGGACGCGAGTACTGGGGGATCGGCACAAGGCGACAGCGCTGCGCGGTGTGGTGAGAGCCCTACGCCAGGAGGAGGCCCCAGCCTGCTACAGTCGGCTCTTCCTGGTCCTCAAACCCAGAGGCAAGTGGTGCCCAGTCGACATTTCGGCTATAAACAAGCACTTCGGCCCCGTGCATAGGGATGGAAACGGCCAGAGCGCTGAGGGGGCGGTGCGACCCCACGATTTCGCCGTGATCCTGGACCTAGCGGACGCATATCTTCACATACTCTTCCATCTGGCATCGTGGCGTTACCTACTCTTCACCTTCCACGGGGTGCTGTGACAGTTCGGACCCTACGCTTGGACTTAACCTCAGCCGGGGGTCCGGCTCAGAGAGACCTTTACCCACGCGTCCGAGGACTTCGGGCAGTTCAGAGCCCTCACGCTACTCCAGCTGTACCAGGCGCTCATGCTCACATGTTTGCGAGCGCATGATGGACCACGCTTCACTCCGCGCCAGGGACCGTAGCCCCCACTGTTCTTTGGCTTCGTCGCGCTCGACCCGCTCGCGGACGTCCTTCCCTTGACCAGCCGGCCGCTCGTCTCGTCACTCCCCTCCACGCCCAGCCCGCCACCCTTCGCCCCCTCCTCGACGGCACCCCCACTCAGCTTCGTCGGCACCGTTCGCGTAGTCGCAGTCGCTCGTCACGCTCCGGACACCCCGCCCACGTCATCAGGTCTTCGCCACATCGTGCCGCGTCCTAGATGCCACCCCGTCAGCGTCGACAGCCCCCTCTCGGATCTGGTTGCTTCCCCTCCTCCTCCTTCGGCTGCCGGCGCTTGGATGTCATCGCCCCTAGCCCTCGTCTGCGTTGCCGGACCTCCTCCCCCCACCCGGTGGAGGATGAGACCCTGAGCCTGCTGGCCGAGGACTCCGTCTCCGCTCTTCTCGGTGGACTTAGGCGCTCTCCTTTGCCTTGCTCTCCTCCTTCCGACGCCTCGGTTTCCCGCAAGCTGGCCTCTTCATCGCGTACGGACACCGTACTTTCCCTGGACGAAGCTGCTCGTCTCATCGCCGCCACGCTTCCCACAGATGACAGCCCCCCATCGCCCCCGCTCAAGAGAAAGATCTCTGCGTTTGTTGATGCTGGAAGACAGGTGAAGAGGTTCAAGTCTCTGCCGCAGCCTCCCGGCTTTCGTGACCTGCGCGACGCCTTCTCCGCTCACCTCCTGGAACTCCGATTTCTTCTCGGACCGTAGGTGGCCAGCTGGACTTGACATTGCCTTTTGTCAGGACTGGTACTCGGGCCAGTCCCAGGCTTTCACCTGCCCTCTTCCGGCTGTGGATCCGCTGGCCTTGGTTCAGGATGGAGGCGCCGCCCTACTGAAGCGCACTGTGCCCCACGGACTGGACAAGACTGCCTCGCTTGTTCGTAACACTTTGGCCTGCGCGGGATTCCTGGAGCTGCTGACCCAAGCCTTCGTGCGCCGCATCGAGGACGCCTGGCACCCCTCCTTGATGCCCCTCCTGGGAGACCTACTCACTCTCGCGGAAGTGGCCAACCGGGCGGCGTATCACTCGTCGGTCAACGCCATGGCTGCCGCCTACAACTGCGACCTGTTGCGTCGGGAAGCCATGTTGCTGGCCTGCCGCGGAATGCTCCCTGATTTGAGGACTCAGCTGCGCCGTGCTCCCCTGGGTGGCCCTCTGCTCTTCAGTGAAACCTGGCAGATGGTGAAGGATGCAAACTCGGACCGTTGGCCTCGCAGGACAGCTCCACCTTGCTTTCAGGCTGCCCGCAAGGCTGTGGGTCGCACCCTGCAGACCTCCAGACCCGCCGCGTCTTCTGCCCCCGGGCCTCCGCGGGCCCCTCGTCGCCGCCCCGCCTTCGGCCACCCCGGACCTGTTAGCGCCCCTACCCCCACCTGGCCCCATCCTGCGTTGCTCCCCATTGTGGACCAGGGTCTCCAGTCGGTGGGAGGCTCACGCTGTGCAGCAAGGAGTGGTGCTCGCTGTTCCCAGACAACCCCTGGATATTGGAGACCATTACCGAGAGCCTTCAGATCGCCTTTCGCTCGCCGCCTCCACTGCGTTGCTCCCCATTGTGGACCGAGGTGCCGTCAGACGAGCTCAAGGCCTGCGCTCAACGCGGAGAAGTTGCCGCTCTTCTGCAGAAGGCCACCACAGAGTTCGTGCTACACCCCGACTCCCAAGCCTTCTACAGCTGCCTCTTCGTGGTACCCAAACCAGGCGGCAAGTGGCGCCCTGTCATCGATCTCTCAGCGTTGAACGCATTCATCACGGCCCCGTCCTTTCTCATGGATACTGCCCGGGCCCTCAGAGCTTCCGTACAGCCCATGGACTACGCAATCAGTCTAGACTTATCCGACGCTTATCTCCATGTCCCCGTGCACCCGGGGTCCAGGAGGTACCTCCGCTTCGCCTGTGACGAGTAATTTATCAGTTTCGGGCACTGCCGTTCGGTTTCAACCTCAGCCCCTGGGTTTTCACCCGCATCATGGACGCAGTGGTGGCCAAGGCGTGACAGTCCTCTTCCAGCCCGACGTCGAACTACCTCGACGACCTCCTACGCAACCAATCGGAGGCCGACCTGACATCGGACAGGGATGCACTCTTGTCGCGGTTGGGGTTCCTAGTCAACGCGGGCAAGTCGGACCTCACCCCCTCGCGTTGCTTCGTCCACCTCGGCATGGAGTTCGCCACCGACCTCAACAGGGTGCGTTTGCCGGAGCCGCGGATCCTAAAGTTAGTCGTCCTAGCCGGCCAGGTAGCCCAGCAGGACGCAGCCCCCGCCAGAGCCTGGCTGCAGCTCCTTGGCTGGATGAATGCGGCGGCGGATCTACTCCCCCTCGGTCGTCTCTTTGCCCAGCTGCTACAGCTGCACCTCCTGATTCACTGGCGTCCCTCCTCTGGCGATATGGCCGCCATGGTATCCGTGACTCTGTTGCTTCGCCCCCATCTGGTACGTTGGACGGACACGTCATGGCTCGCTTCGGGAGTTCCCCTGACCGCTCCACCTCCTCACCTCTCCCTGTGTGTCGACGCAAGTCTTGCTGGTTGGGGAGCCCACCTGCTACCGTGATTCCTCACGACGTCCGGCCCCTGGCCTCCGGAGCTCGCGGACAAGCACATCAACTGGTTGGAGCTGCAAGCAGTTTGGCAAGCCCTCATCGCGTGGGAGGAACAACTCCGTCACCAGGAGCTGCTCGTCCTCTCCGACAACGCGACAGTGGTGGCTTACATCCAGAAGCAGGGCGGGACGCGCTCACCCGACCTGTGCATGCTCCTCTATCGTCTGATGCGCTGGTGCGAGGAAAGCAACATTTCCCTCCGAGCTCGTCACATCCCCGGTCACCTGAATGTGTTGGCCGACTCTCGGCGCGGCCAGTTGCTACACACGGAGTGGACCCTACGCCGGGACATCTTTCAGATGATCTGCATGCACTGGGAGACGCTTATGATCGACCTGTTTGCCACGAGGTGGAATCACCAGCTTCCCCTATACGTCTCCCCGAACCCAGAGCCCCTGGCCTGGGCAGTCGACGTGCTTTCCACCCCGTGGGACGGTCTCATCACGTATGCGTACCTCCCGACACACACACAATTCTGCCAGCGCTAGCCTCACCTATCTGGTTTGTGAGTACCTCCCGACAGTCCTCGTCCCCAAAGTACTCCTCAAGCTTCGAGGTAGCAATGCGGTCGTCTTTCTGGTCGTCCTGTTCACGTGAAACCGGTCCTGGACTACTGACCTCCTCAGCCTCGCCACGGAACCCCCACTGCTGCTGCCCACGCCGTGCACGATGCTCAAGCAGCTCCGACAACCGCTACTCTTTCACACTTGGAGGTTGTGCGGCAAGCCCTCACTGCTAGAGGCTTCTCGAGTGCAGCAGTGGAAGCTATCGCTACAGCCTGCAGACCCTCAACAAGACGCGTCTACGAGGGAAAATGGCGAGTGCTGTACTCCTGGTGCGAGGACCAGCGCCTCTCCCCCACCAAGGATTAGCCCCTATCACCATCAGGGGATATCTGTCCATGATTGCCGACACCTACCGGCACCTTGGCCACCCGGACCCCGGCACCTGTAAAGACATTGCCGACCTTATGACTCACTTCGGCCTGCAGCGTCCAGTGCCCCACTCTCTCATTCCTCGCTGGGAGCTTCCCTGGGTACTGACGTGGCTGAATTCTGCCAGATTTGATCCGCTGCCTTTGGCCCGCTTCGCGGATGTGACTCGTAAGACATGTTTCCTGTTGGCCCTTGCCACGGCGGCCAGAGTTAGCGAGCTACACGCGCTCTCAGTGCACCCTGCCTGCCGACAGTTTAGAGTGGATGGTTCCGTGCAGCTGCTTATGGACCCTGCCTTCATTGCCAAGACCAGGTCTCCTCTGACAGCGCCACAGGTGATCACCTTATGGCTGCTGAGAGGGACGAACTTCCCCCAGGAGACCAGGCAACAAGATCCTGTGCGAGCCTTAAGCGTGTACCTATACCGAACCAAAGCCGTCTGGAGAGGACGCTCACGCCTCTTCCTACCTTTACAGCCCGACAGAACTGATATAACAGCCCAGACGATATCTTCCTGGCTACACTGGGTCATACGGTCCACCTACCAGGACCTCTCCCCTCCGGGAGCGAAGAGGCTACAGATATGTGCACACGAGGTACGTGCCATGGCCACAAGCGTCACATTCGACCGGAACTGCGCTGTCAAAGACATTGTGGCAGCCGTGGGCTGGCGGGCAGAATCAACCTTCGCCCGCTTCTACCTCCGGGATCTGGCAGGCCAGCGAGACAACCTTGCACTAGTGGGGGACATCACTGCGGCGCAACACTCCCTCCCAGCGCCACAGGCGCCGTAGGTACGCACTTAGCTAAAATTGTCAGGAGTTTTGCAGCAGGGAGGATGGCTCTGATTGGCCCTCACGGGGGTGTTGGGTGCGGCACCCTCCTCCTTATCGCAATTCTTCCACAAAGTCATGTCATCGGTAATGTTTTTGAAGAAATAAATCCATTTTTCTCTAAAAGGTATTTTTTCGAAAAATACTTACTGATGACATGACTCGGAGGACCCTCCCACCTGCCCCGCTTGCCGCTGGTGAGCTAAGTATACTGACTGGTTGGTCACCACATGACTCGGAACCGGATGGGCAGGAACGGGAGACAACTCTCAGCCCCTCTGGGGGTTCCCCGAGTGCCTCCCGGGTTGTGTGGTAACACAACGGGTTCTTAGGCTAAAATTGAGTAAGTAGTAGACACTTCCACATAGTCATGTCATCGGTATGTATTTTTCGGAAAAATACCTTTTAGAGAAAAATGAATTTTGAGAAAATAATTGGATTTTTCTCTAAAATGTATTATTTTCGAAAAATACTTATCAATGACATTACTCAGAGGTCCCTCCCTCCTACCCCACTTGCCACAGTAGAGCTAAGGCTCAGAGACTGGCAGGAAGGGTGAGTGTGCCACCGGATAGGGAGGCACGGGAGGCTACTCGGGGTAACGACACCCCAGAGTTGCGTCCCCTGTTGTGAGGGACACACCGAGTTTTTTTGGGGGCTAAAATTGGTATGCTAAGCGAAGCTTCTTAGTAGTAATGTCATCGGTAAGTATTTTTCGAAAAATACATTTTAGAGAAAAATCCATTTTTCTTGCAAAAAAGGGTGCTTGTTCATAACTGTGGTTCCACTGTAATTTTGTTTTATCCATAACCATCTGATCTGTATCGTAGGGTTTGGAAATACACATTTTTTTGGTGTCATTTGTGTATTTGTTTGGATTATATGCATTATTTACTTTTGTTCATTTGGAAATTAGTTAAAACTAATTGCATGTACATGTAGATATGTTTTGTCATCATACAAAATGGTTGCCTGCTCATCATATTTTTTATTTCATCAGTTTTGAAGTTTGTTTCATTGCATTGTACATGTGGTTTTGGTTTTGTCACTTTTTGTGTAATATTTTTCTTGTTCATATGTCCGCTGTAAGATGGCCTTAGTTGCCTGCTCGGCGTTAAACCCAAATAACTAACTAATTGTTCATATGTATGACGCCTAGAGCATCTTACCATGTATCTCTTTCTTGGCTTGACTTCGCGAACGAAGATTCTATAGGGGTTGCCCACGACGTCTGCAGGCATGCTCATGGCTGCGGAGGCCAATCCGGGACAGGCAGGTTCGACCACAGTGGCTGCAGGGGGAGGTCTGGCCAGGGTTCTGAGTTGCAGCATCTCTGTTTTTTCTCCTGAGCCGCTTGTCCTTAAGGCTAGCTCTGCCAAAGTCCTCAAAGGAGACGGCTGCCTTGTAAATGGTGGAGCGCCAGGTGTCGCGGTCTGCAGCAAGCGAAGACCACTGGCGGTGGTCAATTTGGCAGGCACTAAGTGACTTCTTGAGACAGTTTTTGTATCTCTTCTTTGGTGCCCCTCTGTCTCGGTGTCCAGTGGCGAGCTTGCCGGACAGGGTGATCTTTGGTGGGCGATGATCCTGCATCCTGGAGACGTGCCCCGCCCAGCGGAGCTGTGTCCACAGCAGCAAGGCCTCGATGCTTACGGTCTCTGTCTGTTCAAGGACCTCGATGTTGGTGACATAGTCACTCCAGTAGATGCCAAAGATGGTACACAGGCAGCGCTGGTGGAAGCGTTCGAGGAGTCGTAGTTGGCTGCGGTAGAGGGCCCATGACTCGGAACCGTACAGCAGGGTGGTGAGGACGACAGCTCTGTACATGCTGATCTTGGTGCCTGTTTTCAGCTGTTGATTGTGCCATATTTGCTTGAATAGTTGCCCGAAACCGCTGTTCCCTTTTGCCAGCCTGCTGTCCAGCTCCTTGTCCAGCTTGGCGTATGACGTGATGATGCAGCCAAAGTAGGTAAACTGGTGCACTGACTTCAATTCAGACTCGCTGATGGTGATGTGAGGAGGGCGATGCTCTTCCTTGGGTGCCGGCTGATGGAGGACCTCTGTCTTTTTCAGACTGACCTCGAGTCCAAAGAGCTGGGCAGCGTCTGCGAAGCAGGACGTAATGCGCTGCAGGGCTCTCTCTGTGTGTGCAACAAGGGCAGCATCATCAACAAAGAGGAGCTCACGAATCAGTCGGTCTAGGGTTTTGGTGTGGGCCTGCAGTCAGTCGTCTGAGGTTGAACAGGCTGACATCGAGTCGATATCTGATGTACTCTGTGTCGTCATCGTTGAGGTCCACAGTGACCTGCTTTAACATCATGCTAAAAAAAAATAGTGAAGAGGGTCGATGCCAGCATGCAGCCCTGCTTCACACAGTTGAGAATGGGGAATGGTTCTGAGAGGTCATTGTTGAGTCTGACCTGGCCTTGCTGGTCCTCGTGTAGCTGGACGATCATGCTGAGGAACTTTGGGGGACAGCCAAGTCGCTCCAGGATCTGCCACATGCCTTGCCTGCTCACAGTGTCGAATGCTTTTGTTAGGTCGACAAACGTTATGTACAGCCCTTTGTTCTGCTCGCGGCACTTCTCCTGAAGATGTCTCAGCAGAAAGACCATGGCAGTGGTGCTCCTGTTGGCTCTGAAGCCATACTGGCCCTCTAGGAGGTGGTCTTCAGCGATGGCAGGTACCAGCGGATTCAGGAGCAGCCTTGCGAGAATTATCCTAACAATCGACAGCAGGGTAATTCCACGATAGTTGGAGCAGGCAGACTTCTCTCCTTTGTTCTTGCACAGGGTGATGACGACTGCATCACAGAGATCCTTTGGTAGTGTTCCTTTCTCCTTGGAGCAGAGAAAGAGGTCATGGAGCTTGTTGTGCAGTGCTGGGTCTCCATGTTTCCAGATCTATGGCGGGATTCCATCAATGCCTGCTGCTTTGCCACTCTTGAGCTGGTGGATGGATGTGAGGGTCTCTTCAGTGGTGGGCAGTTTGTCCAATTCAACCTTTACTGGGAGGTGTGGAATTCGGAGGATGACTGCTTCTTGAACAGTGCGCTCAGCTCTGAAGAGGTTCTGAAAGTATTCTGACCAGCGGTTCATAGGCGCCTTATAAATCCTCTTTATTATTATTATTACTATTATTTTTCAGGCCATACTCTCTTGATGTCCTGCTGGAATACCAGAGAGGTAAGCTTTACCCATATAGCCGCGACACCCTACAACAGGAGATCGATAACAAATAATAATTCAAGGGTAGTGGTAGATTAGCTTGGTGCCTGATGGCACCAAGCTTATCTGGCACTACACTTGAATTATCAAGGTCAATCCATCTCCTGCAGCTGGTATGTAGTTGTTAGGTGACACTGCCAAAATATAGGAAATGTGGCCTTGGGGTTGGAGCCTGATGTTTATCCCCATGAGTCCTACTGACAGTTTGGCTTGGTGGAAAGACGCATATATTGTTACCTGTCTTTTCCACTGCGTGGTATCATCTGTAGCAATCAAGGGGTTGATATTGTGGTGCAAGTCCACAATCGAGCTATGCTCAGTCGCTGAAGCCATACATAAGGGCTTGACACTTATTCAAAAGTCTCATTGTGGCAGGTTTGACTGTATGACAAGAGATGGTACCTGTAGTTCAGCATGAGTATTATGCAACATGTTTGAGTCCTTCATGTTTGCGTTTAATTGCACATTTGAACATTTGTAGCATTACAATATGTTGTCATGCATGTCCTGGGTCTAGTTAGTGAGCGTGCTTCCACACTGATATCTATCTGTGAGTGTTAGGGATGCGCAGTGTGTAAACCGTCCTAGTGAGGGTGTTATTTGAGGTGCCCCACATCGCGACTGCTGAGTTTACCCATTTAGCCCCGAGTCCCTACAGCAGGAGATTGATTGACCATGATAATTCAAGGGTAGTGCCAGATTAGCACCTTCAGGCACCAAGCTAATCTGGCACTAACCTTGAATTATCATGGTCAGTCCATCCCCTGCAACTGGTACATAGTCGTTGAGAAATGGGACCTTGGAGCTAAAAGGGTTAACCCCAATGCGCATGTTGCCACCAGTACTGTTTACAGTATGAGTGGCTATATGCACAAGGTGGTTAACATACATTATGACTGTGTGTACCGGTACTTACTTATTTTTCAGTGACGCCTAAGCCTCGCAGCGTCAAGCCTGACATCCACACGACGACCATAATCAACCAGTTGCAGAGTATCATGCAGAGGGTAAGGTTGTGTCCCTTGTGCCAGATGTTGCAAGCTGGTGTTGTCTGTTGGCTATCCTTAACTCCTTTTGCCGTGAGGACAAAATTATAAAATTTTTGTAGATATCCTCTATGGTCTATATCACAGTTCTGGAGACAGATCGACCATGATATTTCAAGGTTGTTGTCAGAATAGCTTGGCGCCTACCATGATATTTCAAGTTTGGTGTCAAAATAGCTTGGCGCCTAGAGGCGCCAAGCTATTCTGACACCAACTTGAAATATCATGGTTGATCCACACACCCTGTCGTAGTCTTTCAGGGCTTTATGGGATAAGAACATTTGTAACTCTGTTCGTCAATTTGTTGGCAGTTCTGGACAGTAGGTTTGCCATTTGTTGTTTATGAGATAGAGTTTAAATGTTTGATCGCTCAATCTTCCTCAGCAGATACAGCATCAACTGTTTTGAACGATCACCCATATGAAAAATCACCTGTTTTTAATGACCATCATTTAGGTGGCTGTAGCCACCCAAATGATGGTCTTTAATTAAAGACAGGTGATAACCTGTTTTGAATGACCACCCATATGAGAAATCACTTGTCTTTAACGACCATCATTTACGTGGCAGCCATGTTAATGATGGTTTTGATTGCAGATGACACATCTCTTGAGAGAGCAACTGACTTTTAAAACCACTCATTTTCTGGCAAAAAAGGGGTTGCTCAAAATAGACTTTGCTGAACACTTCTTTATGAATGCCCACCAAAATTTTAAAAGCGTTAGATGTAACTGACTCTGTTGTGCTTATTCCAGAAGAATTTATGATGCCTTGCAAGTTGGCTGTAAAACACAATAAAAACTGAAGAAGCCGCACAACTTTTGCATTGTGAGTGATAGTGTTTAAATATTAATGCATTCTTTGAGTTTTTATGTCTTGTACTTTAAGTTTGCTTCTAATAATGCACAGATCACCAAGCTTGAAGAAAGCATTCCACACTTGAAGGAGAAGAGAGAGGAGAAAATCAGATCTGTGAGTATTTTTCAAAATTTCAGTTTGATCAGGACAACACGTGTGTTTATTACATGCTTCATATTGATTATGCAATTTACAGTGGTCTTGGTTTGAGATATATTTTCATGAAGAAATTTTAGGCCAAGTAATTTAAGTCCTAATATTAACCCATTTAGCCCCAGGACCCCACAGCAGGAGATGGATTGACCATGATAATTCAAGGATAGTGCCAGATTAGCTTGGTGCCTTCAGGCGCCAAACTAATCTGGTACTACCCTTGAATTATCATGGTCAATCCATCCCCTGCAGCTGGTACATACTCGTTAGGCAACACCTCCAAAATTTGAAAAGTGGGACCTTGGGGCTAAAAGTGTTAATCTACGATTCTATGCCAAGTTAATCCATCCTGTGCAGATATATTATTTGCCAAAGTATGTACCAATTTTGTAAGGTTTATATTATCCTTTATTACATGTACTGGTCATAATGACAGTTGCAACATCTTGGCACATGAACTTCTCTGTTAACCCTTATCATTCGGAATACACCAGTGTGTGAAATAAGTTTGACTAAAATAGTTCAAGGGTAGTGCCAGAATAGCTTGGCACCTCTAGGTGCCAAGCTATTCTGGCACCACCCTTGAACTAAAGCGCCATTGGTCTATATCTTATCTGTAAGTACTATAATGTAGCTTGCATATGGCAGTGTACAAATTTGAAGCTTTTGGCCTCAGTATGATATATCCAAGAGGCAAAGAACCACATGCACGCCCACAAATGCAGGGCTTATGAGGATCTTTGCCTCTTGCTGACATCACTTTGTGTCCGTGTACTTTGGAGGGTAGGGGCTCTTTGGCGTTGAATTCAAGGGGACCTAAGTCAACACAACATGGGGACTTATTTTTTTCTCTAACGCAACAGAATCTGCTAGCATGCAGAAATAATTATTTTTTTCAAAAAGCAGTAGTTCAACCATGACAGAGTAATTAAATGTACAAACAAAACAAGTTCTTGTGTTTTGTTAACTTCATGTACAAATAAACAAAGATTTCAGAAGCAAAATTACTGACAGGAGGTTACAGCTGAATATTTACAGTATGTTCTTGACTTTCCCTTTCTTGTTTTGATTCAGGAATTAGAAGAGCTGGACAGAAAACTGAACTTTCTGTGGAAACGTTTCAGTGAGGCAGACCAGACAACATGGACAGGCATCATAAAGAAAAGCCCCCTTTGGTGACCTAAATGTTGAAGTAATCCGTACTTCGTGTCTGACTGGGTGGAGAAAAAGTTCTCAGTGTCTGGCAAAAGAGAACGAACTAGAAGCCTGGACTGATGGCACAAGGCTTTTTCTTGAGGGTTTGGATGTGGAGGGCTGAGCGTTTTTTTTGTGTGCATACATACAGAAAACATAAGCCATCTGCAGGGAACATTCTGCCCCAGGAAGAGAACAGACAGTAAGTCAGTTTGTGTGAAAAACAAGATTTTTGTTTTATGATTACAATGAAACCCTCTTTCAAAATAGACAATAAACAAATATACATTTCGCTCCTTATAATTATTGTCAGGGTGAAGAAACTGAGTTGCCACTTCTTCACACTGACAAGATAAGTAAGGAATTGTATACTTGTTTGTTTGTCTGTTTTGAAAAAAAGAAAGAAACATATTTAGAAAAGACAGTTACAACACAATTTATTACTATTTCGGATAAAAATTGGAAATATTAATGAACTGTGTTGTAACTGTCTTTTCTAAGCGTGTTTCTTTCTCACTGGGGTTATTCTCTGCATTTTACATGCTTGGCAGTCACCTTTTGGTCTTGATTTAACCCTTTTCATCCTGATACTCCCATTGCCTGACAAATTTGACTATGATAGTTCAAGGGTGGTGCCAGAATATCTTGGCGCTGAGGCGCCAAGTTATTCTGGCACCACCCTTGAACTAAAATGGTTGATCTATCTCCTAATCTGTAAACTGGCCTTTACTGGACAATAAGCAAATCTAGCAAATCAGCCTCTGGATGAAATGGGTTAATGAAACTCTTGCATTTCACACAACTTGACTTGACTGTCTTTTTTGCCTTCTCAGGGCAGGGCCATCTCTGCCTCAAGTTGGTATCATTTTATCTGATGATTTCTGAGGTTTATAGATCTGTAAGAAACTTGATGTTGGGAAACAAGGTTTTGGATGCCTGAGGCTATTTCTGTGCTGGTTCGTGAGATAGCCTGCAGGTGTAAGGTCCAAAGTCACAGGCCAGGACACAAGAACAATTTTGCACTGATGATCGTATTTGTTGGATTTTACTGTTGTCTTCCCTTGTCTGTGATAGTTTGCTGCATGTATATGTTACGGTGCATGCACATGTGTTTAAGGATCACCTAACGATTGTGATAAAACAAGTATTGTTTGTGGCATTTGTTTATTTTACGTACAAAGTTGGGTCAGTGTATTTGTGTACAGGATGGGGTGAGAATATTGTGGACCATGCAAGTCTTAGAAATGTTTATTTTTAACTTTTTTTCTGGGATCAGTTGCTCTGCTTTCCTTAGTCTACTTATGTCATCCTCATCAACAGCAGTTATGAGAAATTTCACACAGTTGGAGCTTGTTTGATTTGATCTGTATAATGATATGCAGATACATGTAATTACATGAGATAATGGGACATGTGGGTCATGTCTAGAATGCTAACTTCATTTGACGCATATCAATATTGGTGCATCTGAAATGCTTAGTGTATACATTTTAATTCTGTCATGGTGGTACAAGTACCTTTGTTTTCATTCCTATGTCACATGACCAATCCCTTTAACACAAGCCTTACCAAGTGACCTTGCTACATAAACATTTGTAGCAACTAATGGTGGACTTTAATGTAGCTACTATTATGTTCCAAAGAAAAAGCATCAAAAGGTTCTAAAGTATGAAGTTACTTAGTGTTGTTTGAAACAATACAGACTGGTGTTGTTTGTAGCACACATTTGCAACAATATATTGCGTGATAAACCACTAAAGAATCAAAAGCACATCAGCGTCTTATGCCAGCTATTTCATTGAAGAACTCTAAAGTCTTTTGAGGCAAACAGTCACTCACCTCTTCCTCTGCATTACTCAGACAATTTGTATACAATGTTGCAGGTCATGCAGATGGCATTTCCCTGGGCAACATAATGAAAGACCTTATGTTATGCCATATGTCTATTTTATGTATATTACTATATAGTATTTTTTATGTCAGTCATGTCTTTAGCCTGAGGGGTACAATGGTTAATTTGACCTCTCTCATGCCTACAATCTTCTGTGTAGCAAACCACCACTACCAGTAACTTACGTCGTCCCAGGGTACGTGAGTGTAAAATTGTCTCCCTTTGCTTTGTAGGTTTTGGTTCACCATCAGACATTTTTACCTGTATACAAGCACTGAACATGCTATTAGTGTACACCAGAAAACTTCGTATCTGACACACATTTATGTGTCAGAAATATACAACTTTCTGGTTAAACTGACGATGCCGTCTTACTCTTGCTGTCTTCCTGTGACTTGTTCTTTAAGGCGCAACAACTAACAGTCAACTGTTGGGTGAGCAGCCAACGCTGAAAGCGTGATGCTTACACGCTGTCAACCTGGCATCGAGTGCCACACTTGGATGGCTGGATATTTATGTACGACTGCAGTACCCTTAACTCATTCAGCCCCGACACTCCACAGCCAGACATGCATCGAGCATGATAGTTAAGGGTGATGCCAAAATAGCTCCAAGCTATTCTGGCACCACCCTTGAACTATCATGCTCTATCTGTCTCTAGAATTGTAATCCAGTTCTTCAGAGGGCAACTTCAAAATTTAGGATTTCGGTCCTGGGGCATAATGTGTTAACTCATTCAAGGTGTCCCAGAAATTATAGCGCTTTGCTGGCAGTAACGCTATGTGCCACTGCAGATATTGATGTGGGGCTCCTTGAATGAGTGATCCCTATGTGCATGCAGTCACTAATACTGTTCACAGTACTTGTGGCTGCATGCGCAAGGGGGTTTAAGTCGCGTAATGTGTGAACCATAGGACCTATTGTAAGACATGTTTATGTTGGTGAAAGAAATATTGAGACCGAGATAAATATTGCAGTTTGGTGTTGGGGCTGTAACATAGTGTTATTGGAAATCAGTTACATGAACAGCAGACCCTGTTTTGAACATCGGCCCTTATGAAAGATCACCTGTCAATATAGACCATCATTTGGGTGGCGTCACCACCTAAATGATGGTCTTTGATGACGGGTGCCATTTTTGGCCATTCAAGACTTTTGAGAAAGCAACTGTTGTTTAACATTTTACATCTTGAGGATGAAATTGCAATTTTTTTTATATCCTTTGAGCTGCACTGCACAGTTTGGCAGACAGAGCGACCATGATAGTTCAAGGGTGGTGTCAGAAAAGCTTGGTGCCTACACTCGCCAAGCTATTCTGACACCACCCTTGAACTGTTATGGTTGATCCACATCCTGTTGTAACCTGTTAAAGTTTTATGGGTTAAGAGGATTTTTTCTGCAAATAAGTGGTTGCTCAATACATGTTTACTGTATTCAAGTACGAGTGGGAACAATGGGTTAATTCTAGTTTACCCTGGGAACGTAGAAGTATTACTAATAGAAGATTGAAGTCTTTGACTTTGAGTATATGTTTTGTTGTTGTGCATTTGTTACTTTTGTGATGGACCATTCTAGTTAACACCTGTGTTGATCATACATGTCGTTGAGTGGCTTCTCAGCGATTATGTTCGCATGGATTCAAGTACATGTATTTGTAAAAGCGTGTACAGTAGAACCTGTTTCGAACAACAGCCTTTTTTTTTGTTTGTTGCCAAATGAAATTCTTAAATTAAAACAGGTGCTCTCTTAAGTCTTGAAGGGCCAAAAAAGTATCACATGCCTTTAACCCTTATCATTCGGAATACACCAGTGTGTGAAATAAGTTTGACTAAAATAGTTCAAGGGTAGTGCCAGAATAGTTTGGCGCCTCTAGGTGCCAAGCTATTCTGGCCCCACCCTTGAACTAAAGCCATTGATCTATATCCTGTCTGCAAGTACTATAATGTAGCTTGCATATAGCAGTGTACAATTTTGTAGTGTTTAGTATGATATAGGTTAAAGGCCATCATCACCATGACTGCAGCCCTCTTAATTATGGTCTTTAATGACAGGTAATAAGATTGGTTGCTGGAAACAGGTTCTGCTGTAGTCTGAAATATCTTTAACCCTTTTCATCCTGATATGCTACTGCTTGAAATAAATTTGACTATGATAGTTCAAGGGTGGTGCCAGAATAGCTTGGCGCCTGAGGTGCCATACTATTCTGGCACAACCTTGAACTAAAATGGTTGGTCTATCTCCCAATCTGTAAAAGCACCTCCATAGGACAATAAGCACATTTTACAAAATCAGCCTCAGGATGTAATGGGTTAATTATACGATGTATGCATTATGTACCAGTTACACCTAGACTTACCTTCAAGAAGTCCACAAGCCGTCCGTCATCGGGCATAATAGTTGCCCGCACACGTGGTGTATGTCATAGTGTTGCCTGAGGCGCACGGATATGAATGGGGCCAGCAAGAGGCGTAGATCCTCATGAGCCCCCGCATTCGCGGGGGCTCATGAGGATCTATGCCTCTTGCATATGGGTGCGGCTAGTTGTGGGTTAGGGTTAAGGGTTAGGTTAGGGTTAGGGTTCCAGCATGTTTAGTCTAGAACCATACATGCACTTCTAGTTGGCATTACATTCTACGCAGAATCCCCAGTTTTTGAGAAACGGTCAGTGCGCTCGCTGGTTTTTGTTTCGAATCTGTTGTGTCCTGCACTTTTGCGTCCATTTTTTTTGGTAATATGCCCCGAGTGTCGTGAATGTTGACCCTCGTACTGCCAGTGGACTTGTGTGTCATGTCAGTGAATGCGAGTCAAGGTAGATTCGACACCGTTAAACCTTGGCCTTCAGTTTGAGCGGGCACACAGACATAAAGTAAAATACACGGCAGCAAGAGGCATAGATCCTCATGAGTCCCAGCAAATGCGGTGGCTCATGAGGATCTACACCTCTTGTGTTTGTATGTTTTAGCAGTGAACAGGTTAATTTTATGATATGCAGTGGGTCTTGTTGGATCGGAATGTGGAGTGACAGACCAGATAGTGAATGCCTAAAGTGTTTTGTATTTTTGTATTGTTTTTATGCCTTTGTGTTCTGTTTGTTTGTTTTGCCTCCTAGAGCATTGACCAACATTGTCATGGACGTGTCGGATTTATATGTATGTGTGTGCATATAGAGAGAGAAAAGAGATGGAGGGGGGGGGGGGGGCGGGGAGGGGGGGGGGGAGAGTTAGTTATTTGGGTTTAATCTCACAGTGGGGGAGGGGGAGAGTGAGTCTGGACCTTTAAGCACACCTGGATCAGACCATATCTTTTATGTCTAATGCATTTCATTGGTATTGTTACTGCCTGTATTTCAGCGTTGTTGCTCTGTACAGAGTTTTAATAAATGTGATATGTTCGCCATGTTTAATACCAGTATTTGCTTAGTATTTATCATGAAAATCATATTTTAGAGTTTACTCTCTCTGTTTGTGTGGTGTGTGTGTGTGTGTGTGCATTATTTTAGTCTTAGTAATTGACATCAAGACAAATTCCAATGTTTTTATTGTTTTTTTTTACATGGAAACATGTGGCAATAAACTATCTTATCTTATCTCTTATCTTAAATGTTTATTGGTGATGTGTGGCGTTAAAAATTAAAAGTGTGTGTGTGTGTGTGTGTGTGTGTGTGTGTGTGTGTGTGTGTGTGTGTGTTTACGTAAGTGCGGGAATGCACTTGTCTAGGCGCCAAGGTAACCAGACACCTTTTTGATTTTTTAAGATTTTGCAGTTGCAGCGCGGTTCCAGCTCACGATTTCAGAAATGCGGGTATTAGCATGTACACTTAGCAAGCAAAGGTACTATGGCCGACCCGGCCTCCACAGACCTGCGCACAGTGTGCGCGGGTCAACGGCGGCCGACGTCGTCCCGAGGTCCCATTGCTCATTGGGAAAGCAGTTTCTGAAACGTTTATTACATTCGGATTGTACAGCTGTAAACAGTGAGCCATCTACGATTCGAATAACTGAGAAAAAGAAGACGAAGAACTATAAAAAGAGACAGAAAATCAAATCGGCTGGGACTAGGCAAATCGATTAGCCAGTATGATTCGGCTCTGCAGACGTCATTTGCAGGATAACTTTTCATTTCTTAAAGGTGGTGATGTGTCGTGTTCTTATACACAAAAGGTCAACTTCTGTTCCAACTTTCTCAGCAAGTACAACTGCTGTAAATGAGCTTAGAAGACACACCAAGCGCGTCAGTTATATTTAAAACTGCATCCAATAATTCTCTGCGTGAATTGTGAATGCCTCTCAGAGAGGGATGGCGTTTCCTTCATCTCCACTGGTTAATGCAGATTGTTACTGAAACCCTTGCATGTTTACCGTCAAAGGAACATGGATGCAAAGTGATTTCCGCAAGAGGTGTAGATCCTCATGAGCCCCCGCACTTGCGGGGGCTCATAAGGATCAATACCTCTTGCAGCCAAAGGGACATGATGGGTATATTTCTATGCTTGGGCGTTTGATAAGTTGATGAACCCGTTTACCTTCCTGTGTCGGTTTCTTCAGGCTGATGGCAACGGAGCTGTTACTGTGTTAGGCTTCATTTCATTAAAAAAATAAATTCAATGTGACATTGTTCGTGTCTTTAACCCATTCAGCCCTGACGCACTACAGCAGGAGATGGGTCGACCATGATAATTTAAGAGTAGTGCCAGAGATTAGCTTCGCGCCAAGCTAATCTGGCACTGCCCTTGAATTATCATGGTCGATCCATCTCCTGCAACAGGTGCATAGTCGTTAGATGACGCCTCCAAAATTGGGAAATACGTGCGCCGGGCTGAATGAGTTAATACAAAAAAATGTATTTCGACGTAGAAATCAATGGTGATCATGTACATGGAGCTTCGTTTACTAAGGTCTGTTAGGATCTTCCAAGTGTGTGAGTGAGTGTGTGTGTGCGTGTGTCACTCTGTGTGTGTGTGTGTGAGTGAGTGAACTTGCTGTAAGCAGTTTGTTTCCATGGATAATGTTATTGACTTTGTGTCAAAGTGATCCAGTCACATCTTAAATGGACTATTTTTTCTGCTCTGTAATTAACATAAATAAGGATCAAAAGTGACACGGGGTTTTAATGTCGCTTAAGTTTCTTACTGTATGCCCAGTAGTACAGTTCATGTTAGTAAGTTCTTTTCATTTACGCATTTTCTTCCTCACCCAGATATGGATGACAGAAAATGGAACTCTTTGAATCTTCAATCCCATAACCTGGGGTCAGTCGGGGCACTTTTTTTTTTCTTGTTGCCAGTCTTGTCTTTGCAACTTTGGGAGGCGACTATAAACTGTACCAGCCGCGCAAAATGGACCGGCCACGATACATCAAGAGTAGTGCAAGATTAGCTTGGTGCCTGACTAAACAGAGCCATTTCAGACCTAAGATCGTGGCTTTACAGCGGGAAATGATCGGTCAGTTATGATAGTTCAAGGGTAGTGCCAGGTTAGCTTGGCGCCTGTACAGGTGCCAAGCTAACCTGGCACTACCCTTGAACTATTATGGCCGATCAGATCCCGCTGTAATGTCTTTAGAGTGAATTTATTCCGATCATAACGACGACAAACCTCCAGCGAATAAATCCTGAGAAACTGATAGAAGTATTTAGCTGTAGTGCTTCTTGCACTGGTTGGTACGGATTCCCCGAAAGAACACAACCCTTTGGTTGTCGGTCGCGGTTTTCAGTTTGTCGCGATGGTTTATACAGGAATCATCGCGACAAAAACCGCTACCGACAACCAAAGGGTTACGCTATCCGCCTTGAAAATCCGACAGCGAAGGCAGATGCCCTCCTCTGATTTCCAGGAAACGTTTTCCTTGAAAATAAATTGCATTTTTTAATCTGCAATGAAGAGGCAAGTGATAGTGCTCATGGGAATATTATGTCGTTCTGGTTAAACAACTCGGTCAAATCACCTGCTCAGAAAATCGAGGCAGGCATGCCGCGGGGAAACTCTGGCACGGCTGGGCAATGACCAACATGTACAACTTCTGAGACTTATAACCGTGGATCTAGTGCCCAGGACATGCTGTAGTCCAGGGCAATGATCGAGTCGAAACCCTCGCTTGCAAGGCAGAAATCAGTGTCTACGACAGGACAGATGGCTTGGTGAGAAACCCGAGAAAATGTCCAGGAACAGTCACACAATCGATCACCTCTGTAGTTGTAGAGAAAGACAGTGGACGCTGTTCAGTCTTGAAAGAGCACTAGAGATCCATAGTAAACCGGCAAACCGACATTGGCGCGATATCTCACTGAACTCTGGGAAAATTCCTACTGGACAGGGTAGAGCTTTCCAGGCGTAGAGATCCCATCTTGACTAAATTGCGCTTTGGAAGAAGCGATCCACCGTTCATTGCACGTGGGCGCAGATTGTTTAACATTAAAAAAAAAAAAACAAACATGAATTCAACGCCAACGATTCCCACGCGTCAAAGGACCATGGATATTGTGGTTTCAGCAGAGGTACAGATCCGCATGAGCCCGCCTCTTGCAGTTAGGTGGTGTTCAGTTTCTCTCGACAGTGAACGGGTTAGCATTGATCTTTGGGAAAATGATGTGTGATCTGTGAATCTCTTTCTCCCAACCTTCCCATCTTCTCTCCCGCCACCCCCCCCCCCTACCCTCCCCCAACCCCGGCCACCCCCTCTTCTCTTTTTTCCAAATCCCATTGAATCCTACGTCATTGGCAAGTGTCCACTGGCTGTAATCTCCGCTCTCTCGCTCCAATCATACAATCGCACAAGTGGGTCAGGATTCCTCCCTTTCATTGACACCAACCTCGGCTTTCAGGCCAGCATCGATCGAACCCCTCTGCTGGAGGCGGTGGAGATTTGGGGGATGCAGCAGTGGGGATGTTGTTTTTGTTGGTGTTGGTGGTGGTGGTGTGTGTGTCACGTGTGTGTGTTTGTGGCGGTGGTGCGCATTGGGTTATTCCTGTAGGATCGCCTCGACCAAAGTGAATAGCTACCGACAACTAAAGGATTAAGACTTCAGCCATCAGGATATTTGACCAAATATCAAAGTACAACCGTTTCCTGCATCAGTCAGGACGACGAATATTCAGTCACAAAAACAAGAAAAAATACGACAGTCACGTCATATGTGTCACATCCGCCCCTCCCCCCCCTCCTCTCCCCCCCCATGACTTGCACACAATCCCCCCTTCCCCCATCCCACCCTTTTCTATTCAAGTCCCACCTCACTGGCACGCTTTTCGAGATCGATCTGTCGGTCTGCCGGGGTTCCGACGAGTTTCAGTCTACGCTTCTTGCTGACCTTGCCTAAACATCGTGTATACCGACAGTTATGCTGAATTCGTGTTACTCACGCAACGGAGATCATCGGGTATTCATCCCAATGAGCAAAAATGAGCGAGAGGCCGACGCCTCAGCTGGCCCCGCAAGTCCGTGCGCGGACCAGCTGAAGCCAAAAAAATGATCTCGGCCCGAAGACCGGCCTCTTGCTTACTCAGAGTCCACTTGATGAAATCCACTGAGCCCCATTGATCTGACTATAACGCGTCTTTTCATTTTAGAAAGAGAAGCCGAGTCCGGATATGAAACTCGTACCAATTTCATTACCAGAGCCACATACACGTAATTGTCTGCTTATCACTATGAGCAAACAGCGGTATAGATCATTAGATCGACTATGACAGTCATATAGTGGTGCTGGATTTGCCTCTAGCACGGTTTTCTTATTCGAGAACCACCGGCCTTTGGTTTCCGGCAAGTCAGTTCAAAATGACATTAATTTCAATCCTTTGGCTGTGGGTAGCGGTCTTTGTCGGTACGATTCCTTCAGGAATCGTACCGACAAAGACCGCTACCGACAGCCAAAGGCCGGGTTAACTTAAAATCCGCGTGAGCACTACCTACACCGGCGGATAGGGAGGCAGATAGACCACGATTAGTGAAGGGCAGTGTCTGATTATTGGCGCCTGGACAATCGACTGTGTGTTAACTCAAGGGCGGCTTTCTGGCCACGCACGTGTACTGTTTCTCAATCAGCTCTAGCCTCACCTATCAAGACCGTTTGTGGTTGCATGATTAGCCAGGCCATCTGGGAGGGTCGGACCGGCTTACTTCACTGAAGGCGGATTGATCCACTGGCATTATAAATACCGTAATTATTAATATTATAGCGGATCGTTACGGCGGAATTAACCAACTGACTGTATATGCTGAACGCTGACGGGTAGTGGGATACTCATACTGACTAACAATTAACATGTGCAACTAATATCCCACGCATGTCAGTGGCCGGTTGAACCGGCCTCGTTAGCTTGCCGTGCCGCTACCGAGTCATTCAACGCGCAACCTTTGAACTATCACGGTATATCCCGTCTAAAGGCCCCGCCACACATGCCCCAATCGGGGCACAGATTTGATCGGCATGTGTGGCGGGGCCTTAATGGCGCAGTGGTTGGCCCTGGCCGAACGACAGAGCCGGTAACCCCCTCCCCACCTCCCCCACCCCACCCCCACCCCCTCCGAGCCTGGGGTGTGTGCACTTTTTCAGTATCGATTGTCATTCCTGAGGCTATCTGATTTCGAGAAGACAGGCCGGAGTACTGTACAAAGGCTGGAGGGCCCCAAATTCGAACTGAAGCAAACGTTGTGTGTTTACCGGCAGTGACTCTTTTTGCGCCGTGCGGCAAAAACTTTGAACACCCCGCTTCAATTACTACAAGACTTTGTGTGCTGGTTTGTGATTTTGTACCTTACGGCATGTGGCCGTAAAGTCCAAAATCACAGACCAGCACACATTTCAAGATTCTGTCCGATTCAGCATGGTCCTCAGTCGCTCGTGGACCCGACCACCCCGACACAAAACGCCTTTGCACGTCACTTTCAAACCACAATCTTACACAACACATCACTAAACCCACCCACCGACTCGGCCACACCCTCCGCGACTGGATCATCACGCGCACCTCCGATCAACTCACTTTCTCGACTCTGACACCTCCTCTGTGCTCCCCTTTGACCACCTCGCTATTTTCGTCTCCCTCAACCTACCTCCCCCGAAAAAAACCAAGCTCCTTGTCTCTCGTCGCAAAATAAAATCTGTCACCCGAGAGAGCTTCTTCGACGAAGCTGTCGGCCTTCTCTTGGACCCCGCCCCCTCTCCTGATCTTGCATCCCATTTCGATTCCTCCCTTCGAAAACTCCTAGACACCCATGCCCCTGTCACCACCTGCTCCATACCCAACCGACTCCCCTCCCCCTGGCTCACTGACGACTACACAGCTGAGGCCAAGCGCGAGCGCCGACAAGCGGTACGCCGCTGGCGCTCATCCGACCTCACCGTTCACAGACAGATCTTCCAAACCACCAGATCCAAAGTCTGCAGAATGATCTCCGACTCCAAACATAAACACCTTCAAAACAAAATCCTGGAATCCACTTCTTCCAAAACCCTCTACGCTACCCTGAACCTAGGCACTTCTAACGACTCTCCTCTCCCCAACACACACAGCAAAGAAGAACTCCCGTCCGCTTTTTGCCCTCCCGACTCCCCCCCCCCCCTTTTCCGGCACTCCCGTCTCATCCTTCCGCCCCGTCTCTCAGGATGAAGTCCTCAAGATCATAAAGTCCATGCCTTTCAAAACCTGCGAACTAGACCCCCTCCCAGCTTCTCTCTACCGTGATGGCCTTCTAAAACTTCTGCCCTTCATTACCGACATCATCAACACATCTCTAGAGAATGGCTCCGTCCCCGATATCTTGAAGTCCGCCATCGTCCGTTCCTGTCCTAAAAAAACACAACCTTATTATTATTAACACAACCTGTTTATTATTTTAGTATTGTGTCAGTGTGCATGAATGATTGTGTTTTGTACGTTGTCAGTACTTTAGTTAGTTAATTTCAATTAGTTAGATTATCTAGATGTAAAGCGCTCTGAACCTTTCTTTGTGGGGATATTGCGCTATAGAAGAGTTATATTATTATTATTATTATTATTATTATTATTATTATTATTAACCTCGACTCAAACGAACTGAAGAACTATCACCCCGTCTCTAATATCTCTTTCCTGTCCAAGCTTCTTGAGAAGGTTGTTCTCAACCAGCTCAACCTCCATCTCGCCGACAACAACCTCCTCAGTCTGCCTATCGCAAACATCACAGCACTGAAACAGCCCTTCTACATATCCTAAACGACCTGCTCCTCTCCACCGACCCGGGCAACATCTCCCTTCTTATGCTACTCGATCTCTCTGCCGCCTTCGACACTATAGACCACTCTATCCTCCTCCACCGCCTTCACCACTCCTTCGGCATCACTGACTCTGCTCACTCCTGGTTTCTCTCCTACCTCTCCGACAGACAGCAGTCTGTCACCATCGACGGCGTCTCCTCCAACCCAGTCAGGCTCTCCTGCGGAGTTCCACAAGGGTCCGTCCTGGGCTCGGTCCTTTTCACACTCTACACCTCTCCCCTGTCCAACATCATCCAGTCTCATCACATACACCACCACCTCTACGCTGAGGACTCACAACTATTAGACAAAGACAAACTCGACAACACTCCGTCACTACTGACTCGCACGGCTGACTGCTACGAAGACGTGAAAAACTGGATGACAGCAAACAAGCTTAAACTGAACCACGACAAAACTGAAGCCATGCTGGTAGGCACTCGCCAGAAACTTTCCCAGCTCCCTCCCTCGCTCCACCTTCAACTCGACAGCACCCCATCTCCCTCTCTGACTCGGCCAAGAACCTCGGCGTTATCCTCGATTCCTCTCTTTCCATGACCAGCTTCGTCTCCGCCACGGCCCAGGCATGCTATTTCCACCTCCGTCGCATCAGTCAGATCAGAAAATACCTCACCACCGGCTGCCACCAAACTTGCTGTCTCTCTCATCGACTATTGCAACTCTTTCCTTTCCGGCCTCCCTCACTCCACCACTTTCACTCTCCAGCGCGTCCAGAACAATGCTGTCCGCCTCGTCCTCAGAAAGAAAAATCACGCCCCTGCTAAAACTCCTTCACTGGCTCCTCATCCCCAACGCATCCAATACAAAATTCTGTCTATCTGCTACAAATTCCTGAACAACTACGCTCCTACCTATCTCTCCAACTTACTTCACCCCTACACTCCTTCCCGCTCCCTCCGTTCCGCCTCCGACCCTCTCCGCCTCCACATCCCCCGCACCAAACTCAGCACTTTCGGCCCCCGCTCCTTCTCTGTCTACGGTCCATCCACCTGGAACACTCTCCCACTCTTTTTCCGTCAAAAAACACTCTCTCCTCCTTCCAGTCCGCCCTCAAAACTCACCTCTTTCAACAGTTCTAGCACTATATCACCACACTCCCCACCCCAAGCTGACTGTCTTAATGTATTGTGGTACGTGAGTCATTGTCTAAAGCGTGCGCATGCGTGCGCGAGTTGTGTGTGCGCGCTTAGATTTATAATTATTATAAGATAAGCGCATTATAAATACCGTAATTATTATTTTCGTGGAATGCTGTATTTAGTCTCAGACCAGTGACGTGTGCACATAACGCATCTCGATGAAACTCGTGGTTCAACTAGTTTTATAAGTGGACTTCGGATATATAACAAATCGCCAGGGCCCCAGTTCTTCTTGTTGTCATATCCGAAGTTTGTTATAAGCGAAGTAATTTACATAGAAAGAGTGTTGGCGGGATCTGAAAAAGTGTTGTTATATCCGATTTGTGTTGTATCCAACCTTGTTATGAGCGAAGGGGACTGTATAAACTACATGTATATATATATATATACGCGCGCATTCAGGATTCTGTACGCACGCGTAGTTTAGTGTAATGTATATATGCAAACATGTAATTTAACTCATTCTACCCCAGACACACCACAGCAAGATAAAGATCGACCATGATAGTTCAAGGGTGATGCCAGAATAGCTTGGCGCCTATGGGCGCCAAGCTATTCTGGCATCACCCTTGAACTATCTTGGTCGATCTGTGTCCTGCTGTGGTGTGTCTGGGGTAGAATGAGTTAAATTACATGTTTGCATATATACATTACACTAAACTACGCGTGCGTACAGAATCCTGAATGCGCGCGTATATATATATATATATATACATGTAGTTTATACAGTCCCCTTCGCTCATAACAAGGTTGGATACAACACAAATCGGATATAACAACACTTTTTCAGATCCCGCCAACACTCTTTCTATGTAAATTACTTCGCAAAGCAGTCTTCAGAGGACGACTTCAAAATTTTGGTGATTTCGGTCTTGGGGTAGAATGAGTTAAGCGATGTTTGTGTGTTGATTTCAAACAAATGCAGCCGGCACCACTCTGGAACTATCATGGTCCGTCTGTCAGTCTCCTCAACTGTCATGCAGTCGTTTAAAGGCAGAATTGTATATACAATTCTGCCAGCGCTAGCCTCACCTATCTGGTTTGTGAGTTTAAAGGCAGATCCTTGGGGTCAATGTATTACATATCTAATACGAAGACGAAATTTCTCAGTAACGCATTTTGAAGACGCATCCCATTAATAAACCGAACATTTTTCGCTCCAACAAAAATTGCCTCCACAGGCAAATAGTGTGGACATTTACATTTTCGCAAACGGCCAAGATTTTCCCTGCCAGACAAGTAATCAATGAAAAAAGAACGTTTGAGTCGTATGAGAAAGCTCTCAACTGGGGAACGAGAGGAGCCGATCAGGGTCAGTCAGCAAGAGACATAGATTCACATGCGTCCCTGCGACTGCAGGGCGCATGTGAATCTATGTCTCTTGCAGATTGGATGGGATTAATGAGGGACGCTTTGAAGACGGTTCACCCCGATGGCCCAGCTCCTATATTTGGCTCCCGATCGAAGCCCGCTGAAGCCCCAAACAGTTCTTCTTTCTCACAGGAATTGATGCCGTAGTCTTCGGCAGAGTTTATTCTTTCTGGTGTGTGTGTGTGTGTTGTATGCGTGTGTGTGTTAGTGTGTGTGTTGATGTGTGTGTGCGTGTGTCAGTCGTGTGTGTTGTGTGCATCTGTGTGTGTGTGTGTTGTGCGTGTCTTGTGTGCGTTGTGTGTGTGCGTGAGTGTGTTTGTGTACGTGAGTGTATGTGTGTGAGTGTGTGTATGTGTGTGCGTCATTATGCTGTGTGTGTGTATGTATGCGTGCGTGAGTATGTGTGTGTGTGTGTAGGGAAAACAACGCAGAAAGAAACACGATTAGAAATGCCAGCTGCAACACAATTTATTGATATTTCGGGTTTTGGCAGTCACCTTTATGGTCTGGATGTGTGTGTGAGTGTGTATGCGTGCGTGCGTGTGCATGTGTGTGGGTGTGTGTGCGTGCGTGCGTATATGTGATGTGCGCGTACGTGAGTGCGTGCGTGTGTGTGTGTGTGTGTGCGCGCGCGCGCGTGTGTGTGTGTTTGTGTGTGTGTGTGCTTGTCTGTGATGTTGGACCCTACGGCCTGGAACAAGCTTGCGAAGACGAGCAAGGGAAAAGGGTCGGTACAATTTATGACCCAGTCAGTCGGGTTCGAACACGCGACCTTCAATGTGGTTTGGACGGAAGAGTATTAATGTGGCCAACACCCCCCCCCCCCCCCCCAAATTCCCCGTCCACCCTCATTCCCAAGGCGTCTATATTGGCCGTGTACCAATTATGGGCAATAGATAGACCATGAAAGTTCATGGGTAGTGCTCAAGTCGTCCCTGAGAACAATAAACACGTTTAGGGCTTAACGCGTTTTGTCCACCACGAAGGTGATTTCACACACGGCGCCGCAGGGTCTGAACAAATTTTGACCCCAGCTGAATTTGAACCCACGATCTTTAGGACAAGATTCGAACGCTCCGTCTACCACCTCAGCCACCCAGCTCCCCGCTAAGAACAACAATAACGACAAAATAACTATCAAAACGAACAATGGGGAAG